>CM062290.1:300056564-300411473 GCA_031216915.1 Pictodentalium vernedei | reverse complement strand
GAAAAGGGTGTTGGGGTGTGGTCACATTCATTGAGGCCTATTTTTTACCACATCAGTATGTGGAAGAAAATTTGACATAAGTTGTTAGGATAAATGGCAGTGTCTGTATTGCTGAATAATATAGCTGCAACCCCAATTTTAGAAACAAAATTGACGTTCACGTTTGTTTCGTGTGGTGGGGAGGGGAGTGGGACACAATTTCTCTAATCTATTGGAGCAATGGGCGCAAAATCAGTTTATTTAAGGACGTGTGAAAGGCATCAATAATAATTAGGCCACATTGAAACTCTTTTTTCAAATTTATTTCCCCTTCACCTTGTGTGAGGACAATAATAATCTATGTGAATCATTGAATTATGATCAATCACGAAACGAACGTCAACTCAACAACTCTATTTATAGAAATGATTCGCATCGCCGATGTGAGGTCGTGTTTTCGTGGCTAACACAACGGTGAGTAACTATGAACCAAAAAGCTTGAGAGGACCTTTTTCTAAATAACTAATTTGAACAAAATGACAACGTCAACTCAATAATTCTGCGGTCATGTATCCGACGGAACATTTCGAACTTGATCGAGATAATTATCCTGGAAACCCATACAATAAAAAAGAATCAAATCGGTTAACAGTTGTTCAAGTTATGGCGCTTTGAACAGTATCATTAGTATCAAAAACAAAATTTGAATAATTCTTCAGCCGTACATCGGACCGAGCCCGTTTTCGAACTCGCCCAAGACATTGGTCCTTGAAACCCACGTGCCAAATATCTGTCAACTCGGTTGACGTTTGTTGAAGTATCGCGCTATCAAGCTCAAAATTAGTAGATTTTAACAAAGGGCCATAACTCTTGCGAAAAAGCGTGGACACGCCCTATTTTGCGTCATCGGGTGTTGCCCATGAATATCAAGTCACAAATCAACTATCAAAATCCGTCCAGAAATAACTGAGTATGTCTAATGATATCACACAAAATGAAGAGAAATAGCCGGTTTGTGCTTTTTATACTGGCAGCAATTGTTTATCAAATAATATTACTGTCTTACTTTTGTTAACGATTCCTATTTTCCTATCGCCCCAAGAGATTTTTCTTTTAAATAGCGAACCCGGACCAGAAGAAACGGGTAAATTACCAAATAACGGCGACGTTATTTCGTAAACCCTCGACGGAACACCGGCGACGTTTTTTTCTCTTGAGTCTGGCAAATAATCGACAACACTGGTGTCATTAAATTGAGATAGGTCGGACATCACACATAAATCTGCTATTACGCACCCCCCCCCCTCCCCCCTTATACATCCTGCAAGTATAAATATCTCGATATTAAAATGACTTGCCTGATGTTCCCTATATGGGTTAACTTGGAGGGGGGGGGGGGGGGGAAGAGCACATGGCTGATTTTTAGCTCATCGAAGGGAACTTAACTTATCACTTGCCGTCCGTCGGGAACTTTACACTATTGACTTCTCCTCCCAAACTACTGGACCAAATTGAACCAAATTTGGTGCAGGCTTGGCAATTTCAGGAGAGCGATTTTTTAGCTCTCCTTACTGCCCTCCTGAAAGAATTAAGGAGAGCGAAAAATTGCTCTCCTAAATATTTTGGTCTGGGATGATTGAGATTACATGTATTATGCTCACATTAAATTTTTGTTGTAAAGCAAAAATGTAATTTAACTTCGAAGTCACATAACATCACGTAATTTCATTTTGAAAGTGGTTTAGTGGTAAAATGTAATGACTGCAACCATACCCAAACACAGTTGCAATCATTTGAAGCAAAATGGGTCACAGCAATATTTTTTTTTTCTGTCAGTTTCAAGTTTAACAACTGACATCACAGTTTGAGGGGTAATTATTCAAGGAATATTGACACTATAATATACTACCATTACTACTATCCTGTCACTTGAAGCACTTGCACCAGGATGTGACTGTAGATTCAAGCAGACCTGTTGTCCAAGAAAGTCATACCCGTACCACTACCACCTTCAACCCCCTTGGGGTTGAAGGTGGTAGTGGTACGGTATGACAAGCAGACCTGTTGTCCAAGAAAGTCATACCCGTACCACTACCACCTTCAACCCCCTTGGGGGGTTGAAGGTGGTAGTGGTAGGGGTATGACTTTCTTGGACAACAGGTCTGGGTACACACACAGGTCTTGTCAAGTGTGTGTTCGGTTGTTGAGCGAGACATCTAGATGTCTAAGAGATTTCGCTTTACCTTAGTAAAGTTAATAAAATCACTGATGTAGTCTGTTGGTTTCAGTTTCAATGAGTTCGTTCAACTGGATACTTAAAATGCTGTGTAAAGCTATTTGCTCTCCTGAGCTGATTGAGGAGAGCGATTTTGTGCCCTCCTACATTTTTCAGAATGCCAGGCCTGTTGGTGTGCATGTTCCTTATCATATGTCAATTCAAGTTTTGTACAAATAACCTTGCCGCGCCGAACCACAAGGGGCATTACTCTGCTAGCACCCATACATTTTTTTAAAAAAATTAAAAAATCTACTTCTCCAGAACCATCATTGAGCTCCCTCTAGAAGCCCGAATTTTAACTTGGTGAAATATGAGGAACTTTCTTTAAAAATCTTGCATATTTGGTATGAATGCTTTCACATTTGGTGTACAACATTTCTGGGGGGGGGGGGGGGGGGGAGGGGGGCAGATTCAAGTTAGTACAAATCGGGTCCTTCAGTTAGTATTTGGGCTCTCTATTGGAGCCCAAAGTTTAACTTTGTGCAATTTGAGGACATTTCTTAAAAATCTTCTTCTTCAGATTCAGATCCACCAGTCAGAATCCTTTCATGTTTAGTATACAACATCTATAGGGGGGTCAGATTCAAGTTTGTTCAAATCGAGTCCCTGGGTTTATATTTGGGCTGCCTATGGCAGCCTGAATTTTAACTTAGTGCAATATGAGGGAATTTCTTCAAAAATCTTTTTCTTCAGATTCACCAGTCAGAATCCATTCATTCCAGTCATATTTGGTATGCAGCATCTTGCGGTGGGTCAGTTTCAGTTTTGTTCAAATTGGTTACCTGGTTTAATATTTTGGCTCCCTGTTTGAGCCCAAGGTTTAACTTAATGCAATGTGAGGACATTTCTTTTAAAACCCCTTTCTTCAGATCCACCGGCCAGAATTCTTTCGTATTTGGTATATAACATCTAATGGGGGATCAGGTTCAAGTTTGTTCAATTTGAGTCCCTGGCTCATTATTTGGGCTCTCTATGGGCGGGGTTGGGGTGACATGGGGAGCATGTTAGGTTTGTTCAAATCGATTCCTTAGTGTTTTTCCATAAAATTTGCCTTTCATGACTTCATTCCTTTGTAGAGTTGATGAACCATGTATAACTGAATGTGACCCAAATACTTCTTTGAACCACTTTGGCAGGTGAGCGATTACAGCCCCTTGGGCCTCTTATTTAGTCAAGTTGTGACGAAGTCAAAGCTCGACTTATAGTTTGGTGAATGGCGGGCGGGTGTAGACAGTTGGTTTCCGGATGATAACTTGATAATGGTTCGACCCACGTCATGAAACTCCATAGGTAGGTTGGCATCGGTGAGTGGAAGAACCCTATTTATTTTGGACTTGCTTGGTCAAAGGTCAAGGTCACATTGACCATGAACATAGTAAATTGTAAACAATTGGTTTCCGGATGATAACTTGTCTATAGTTAAACTCACATTCATGAAACTTGATACGTAGGTAATGGTTGGCGTTCATGAGAGGAAAACCTCTATTATTTTGGACTCACTAGGTCAAAGGCCAAGGTCACGGTGACTCTGAACATAGTAAATCAAAACAATTGGTTTCCGGATGATAACTTGATAATGGTTCGACCCACGTTCATAACACTTCATAGGTAGGATGGCATCAGTGAGATGAAGAACCCTATTTATTTTGGACTTGCTAGGTGAAAGGTCAAGGTCACAGTGACCTTCAACATAGTAAATTGTAAACAATTGGTTTACGGATGTTAACTTGACTACGGTTGAAGCCACATTCATGAAACTTCATAGGTAGGTTGGCCTAGGTGTGTGGAAGACACCCATTTATCTTGGTCTCGCTAGGTCAAAGGTCAAGGTCACAGTGACCTTGAACATAATAAATCGTAAACAATTGGTTTCCAGATGATAATTTGACAATGGTTCCACCCACGTTCATGAAACTTCATAGGTAGGTTGGCATTATTGCAAAAAAGAGCCCTATTTATTTTGGAATCAGTAGGTCAAAGGTCAAGGTCGCAGTGACCCTTCACATAGTAAATTGTAAACAATTAGATGATAGGATGATAATGATTAAACCCACTTTTGTACTGTCACAACTCGACATTGGATCGGTGATCCTATCGGAATTATTTTTTTTTTTTTTTTGGGGGGGGGGGGGTGCCCCCAGAACGCCCCCATGGCTGTGCCACCGTGCCCCCACTTGAGCAATCGTGATTAAGTGCCTTGCCCAATGACACAACGCAGTTACCCCTGCTGGGGATCGAACCGTGGATCTCTCGGTTTGATGTTAGTAGTAGATCATGTACCTGATCGACCACATTGGCCGGATCTCATGTGACGTCATAGGCACATGGCCCAGTTACTTCATTTTTGGTTGTCATGGTAGCGTGCGCGAGCCCCATCTTGTGACAACATCCCCATAGTGATACGTGGTCCTAGTGTGCATGCGCAGCGCGTTTTGTTGAGGTGAGACGAGTGTACGTCGTCCATTTTGTATACCTGAGGCCGCCATCTTGGTTTCTATGGTAGCACATGGTTGCTATACCCAAAACCTTCTAGTAGGAAGGGGGTGGGTTCGGAGGGTGTGTTCGATTGAATAGGAGTAATTTTAATTACAGCAAACAACCCGACAATCCCTCTTAATAATCCAAAACTACCGAGACGGACTTAGAAAACCCCCACCTAGTGTTTATAATAGTAGCACGTAGTGCTAAATGAATGATGAGAGGTCTCATGTGGATAAATTGAAGTGAACTAGAATACATCGAATTACCACAAACATCCAGCCAATCTCTCTAAACCATCAAAACAACTTTATTTGGCACGGATTAATCAATACTGGGCTTAAAAGAGTAGCATACAGTGCTTTAAGGTGCGTTTCCTGGTATGAGTAATTGTATTTGTTCGAATACTTTGTAAAATTACCCAAATAAATCCAACAGTTTCTTTTACTAGTGCGGATTTCCCACTAAATATTCGGTTTCTATCTGTTGTCCCCTAGAATTCTTATTTTTTGCCCAACAATAGACACATTCCTTTGTATAAGATTAACTTTATTGTTTCGAATGTGCACCATAGTCTCGGTATTTTATCTATCCCGATATTTTCTGTGGTTTATCCTATTTCCTGGCCTGTTTTGCCTTTTACTGGTCCCATTTCTGCCTATCCCAGCAGACTATTTGGTCTTGGCCGTCTCTGTTTTTACCTTTCCTGTGTATAACGAAGTCCTCTATGATCCTCAAACCCAAAATACAATCAAGCAGGGTTAGGTATTATTCGAACGACTCGAATCTTATCGAGCAAATAAGCTTTTGAGCAGTTACTGAAAAAAGTCATTGCTCGAACGACTCAAATTCCATTGAGCAAATGAGTATCGAAACAGCGATTTCTTTTACGACTCTTAATGCTCATCGGGGTATAGGAGGATACCTATGACATGATGATGTAATACTATATATACCTGATGATAATTTAGCTCCTAGCATCTGCCCAGTTATAGACCTCTCCATGATCTTCATATCTCCAACACCACTATTATTGATTTTCCCAATATTGCCATCGTCTGTCCTATAATTAGATTTTACAGTCGTCACCAAATCCCGCAGTCTTCTTACACTCTTGCGGCCTTGTACCATTACTAGCACTAGTACAGGCTTGCTAACCCTCTCAGATTGCTCGAACGACCAGAATCCCATCGAACAAATGAGCCATAGAGTAATTGCCTGAACGAGTGACTCCACGTACGACTATTTTGCTCGTCTAGGTATTCAAGGATGGGAAGGATCTTGGGAACCAACAACGTGATATAACATTCTTAGTTACTGAAATTGACGTACAATCCCGCTTATAATATAGCCTTGGTTTTTGAAAGTGTTGTTAAACCCTAATGAATCTATTTGCCATTGAATTATGATCTTTTGTCAGTTTAAAAAATGAAGGTTTGTTTTACTATAGCTTGTCTGAAGTTTGATCCTTCCGCACGCTTTCAAAATTTCTCGATTGCCATATTTGTCGCCACATTAACATATGAACATACATGTGTGGTTCTGTGTTTATTGCATGTCGCTGTACAACACGTTTTGGCAAATTGTTATATTTCACATAACCGCTGCTATTTCTGCGATATATACCATCTCTTTCCTGAAAAATCGTGCTTGGGGCCTGCAATATTTACCGAAATTAACAATATTGGATGTGCACCATTACGTGTCACGTATTATTTTCACATTATATATGTATCGCTTCGTTAAGGTTGGTTTAATATTTTCACATGCTTACATTCATGATTTTATAACGGTTTTTTTTCGGAGTATGTTTATCCTACCCACATTGAATTTAGAAACTCAACTTCTCGAGTCAGTTTTCTACGATTACAAATCTGCTTTCAGCAGGAGATGGCTTCCACGTATTGCGTGAGACGATTTCTCCATAACTACTGTACGAGTTGATTCCTCCGCAACTACTGTGCGAAACAATTCCTCCACAAACACTGTGCGAGATGAACTCTAGAAAACAATACCTCGAAATAAGACGGGTGTACCCACCCGTGTACTAACAGCTGATAAACCCATATCTACATTAACCTTGCACATAGTGTAAACAAAACCTTATGGCTCATTCTCAGTAAAATGGTGCAAATACGGTACAGAAAACAAGAAAAATAAAATTGTCGCAATCTTGATGAATTTAACCTATAATGAAAGAAGTGTATCGGTACAATCTCGAAATGAGTGGGTGCAATCATCATTTGACTGATAAGTGTTTTATAACCGTTCCCATCCTGACCTTCGAAAATTGTCTTTATAATTTTGTAACTTCCGTGATTATAAAAATCTGGTTTTAGAAAAGATATTATAATTTTGCATGCGATTTAAATGATTATTGTTGGCGATTTTCCAAATTATTTACTGGAGTGCAAAATATACTCAGTAGTTTGCCAATTCTGAGATCATATTCAAAATTGTTACAGTTCCTTGAAGAACAGTGGTAAAAAAAAAAATTGTTTTACTTCCATAAAAAAAATTAAATTAGTGTATTTCAGTTTCAATAATTGGAACCATGCGAAAAAATTGAGTTATTCGCTGCAATAACACTGTTTGTCGAGGATTCGGCAATGTTTTCCAATAGTTTCGAGGTTCATCAACACCACGGCTCAGAAGATTGAGTTCGAAACTCCTTGTGGGTGCAATGTAACGGATGTTACAGCAATCTTCTAAAATATGGAAAATGATTTCCTGCTTCATAGAAGTATGCAAATGTGTAACAGTAGCATGTATACTGCCTGTAATTCACTTGTAATGAATTATAAGCAGTGCCCTTGTTAGGCAGTTACACACTGGTATGGAGCATGAAATAATTTTCCAATGTTGTAGGTGAGTGGTACTCAGCTGAAACACAAAATATCAAACACATTTATGACGAGGAGCATGGTAATGAAGAGGTTTTCATGATGGTCACACTGTTTGTTGTTCTAGTATGTTTTACAATAGTTTCAAGGTTTATCAACACGACCATTCAGGAGATTGTGCTCGAAAAGTCCTGTGGGTGGAATGTAACGGATGTTACGGCGATCTCCTAAAATACCAGTATACAAATGAGTAATGCTAGCATGTACACTGTCTGTGATTCACTGGTAATGGATTACAGACAGTGCTTTCTGTTAAGTAGTTATACACTAGTATGGTGCATGAAATAAAATTCCAAGATTTTGGGTGAGAGGTACTGGGTTTTTTTTGTTGTTGTTGATGTTGTTGTTTTTTGTTTTGTTTTGTTCATTCGGTTGTAACACGAAGTATGAAACTCGTTTATAACGAGGATCATTATAATGAAGAGTTTTTTATTGAAATCATTGAATGATGCTGGGCATCGACCAGATATTTAACTCGCCCCCCCCCCCCCCCCCTCCCCACGCCAAATTTTCAAATGGCAGGAGCAGAGAGTTAGAGTTTGAAGTATTCAACTGTTTCCATGGAGGGAGACGGTCATAGCAGGCCCAGAAACGCAGAGAACACTAGCTTTTGCCCGCCCACTCCCCTCCACCCCTCCCCGTTGAGTAAAAAAGGGGGCGGGGGAGGGTGGATATTTACCCCCTCTCCCACATTTCCAAAAATTATTAGGCCATGGTCCGGATTAAACTTTTGGCGATGTTTAGAGACAGCCTTACAATGAAAGAAGCAGATAACTCGATTTGAAGTGTCAGGCAGTCCTCATCTGGGGTGTCGGTCACATGTAGCAACCTCAGAATCGCCGAGAGAACGGGTTTTGGCCCTCATTTGTTCAAAAGTTTCTCAAGGAGACCCCCCCCCCCCCCCTCTCCAGGACCCTCACTCCCCCTTCCCTCCGTTGCTGCGTGGCTCGCATGAAGCTGCGCATCATACTGTCAGCATAATTGGTGGCACCTCCACTGGGTCCACCCCAGCCCCCCTCCCAATATTTTTCCGTTCTTACGCGCCTGCCCCTCCCCCCCCCCCCCCCGTGTGCTCGACCCCTGCACAGCGCGGAAGATGCTGCGTATCATACTGTCAACTGGGGCGCCCTTTCAATATGCCCTGTTTTCTACGCGCCCACCCCTCCCCTCCAATATCTTTACCTTCCAGCGCCCCTAAACACAATTCAAACACAGGGAATACCACTTGAAAACGGAATAATAACTTTCCATTTCACACACGAAACATCCCTATTTCATTTGGAATACTCAAATGGTAACATGCTAGGAAAAAACACAGGATAAAGTGGCATTTCTGATCATGTAACATCCGTTACCAAATGTAACGGAGGTTACCCATGCCTGGCGGGTCTATAGCAGCAAACAGATGCAAATGGCGACATCGAAAATAATGTATATGTGTATTGTGATATTGATATTGTATACTCATCGCGTCCAGGCGAACTCAACTATCTAAACCATGGCGGGAGTCATGGCATGTCAAGAGTGGGTAATCACAACAACCAACTGATATTTATTTATCTTACATGTAATAGTTATGTATAATTTCTCTTTATTGATAGCTCCTGTGCACTCAAACAATGGCGCTTCTCACTCTTGTAAACACGTGGCTTTGAAAAACTGGCGCACGTGCACCAGGGAAGACAAATAAACGGAGTGACGTAATTACAGTAACGGATGTTTCATTGGCGACAGTCTTTCTTCAGACTTCCAAGCTTCTTGTCGACGCAATGCATCTCGAATTCCAGCCACCGGGTTATTTTACGAAGACTTCTGACCATATTAGATGCACGTCTGATGGTTATGTCGATTAGAACACAGTGTTCTCGTCACGAAACGTAGTAACGGATGTTACAGACTATTTCATACGCGACAGTGTCCTGGTATTATACACGCGATTACAGCATTACACGCACCGCGCGGGTCAATGTAAAGGCATAGCGCACCAAATTACGCACCACAGTCCTAGAAGGTGTACACGAAAGTGAACACAAATGCATTTTTCAATTCATTGTGACATCGCGAAAATAGCGTAACGGAAGTTTCACGAAATTGGCGACATCGTGCGAAGGTGAAGATTGGGAGCATAAGGTGGAAGTCTCGTCCTTATATTCTATGTCACCATGGGCGGGTATCCTGTTCCACTTTTAGAAGGGAATAATCTGTTGTTAACTAAATGATGAGTGGACGACAGCCTGAAAGGTCGCGATTTTTTTTCAGGCGACAGTAACGGAGGTTACATTTGGCCCTATGCGATAGCCCACAACATCCAAATGCGACCAGATATTTTCGGGAAATGATGCTAGCTTTTTCGCCTTACAACCGCTGTATAAAACCACCATAAATCGGAAATCACTTGGCAAAGCATTTTGCAGGCACATCCCGGCGACACTATTTGCACCCCTTTATTGAGAATGAGCCTTATACCAACTTCTCTACACGCTGAAAACAGCTGTGTGAATGATCTGCTGTACGTGAAAATTTAACAAGCTGGTTTAATCATATCAGTTATATAAGTAGTGTAACCTCAAGGTCTACGTAACACACCATTCTTAATACACTGATACCACTCGTGTGGACAATCTTTTTAGAGATTGAATTGAGTAACAGAGAGCAAGAGCACAATGCTATTCCCTTGTATAAACATAATGTTTAAGCGAGCCTGATCCACGCTCTATAGTACCAGTCATCGGGGACCCCCACTCGTCCTATGTATTGTAAAATCGCAATTCAGTGCAGACAGCGCCAACAAGCTGTTTGTTACTACAAACAACATAACAGTCAAATACTTCTTCAGTGCGCACACACGCTATAATAACTGACCACAACATAACTCCAAGTGGTCGAATTATAAACAACCTGAACACGAAATCTTTTGTATTTGTTTATTTGATAAGCCCCTGCGGTCGAAACTATAGTTATACCAACGACTCTGCTAGGCAAATACTGCGAGATTTCTTTCCCCCACCATGAGGTTCTACATTTTAACTCCCTGAAACGAATACGAAAGTCTGTCTCACCCAGTAATTGACAAAATCAGAAACACACCTCCGCCTGAACTCATTCTGTCCAAATGTTCAAGGAGAGCTGACTATGAGAAATGCAACATCTCCATGCTGTTCCAAGTGACTTCCATGGAACAAACGGAATGAGAAAATGCAAAGTATAGTGGTCGGTTCGCAAAACACAACAGTATATACACAAACCTATCTTGTCATCCCGACAACGATACGAGAGTATGAACCATAGACTTCATACCGGCACCTACCAAACGTCTTCAAATATAATAGGTGAAGTGTTAAAGTAATGAATAAGCGAAGCTCTTCTATAAAGCAGCCAAACGCTACGATTACGCAACCAAACTCGTCGATAAAGCAGCCAAGCTCTTCGACAAAGCAGCCAAGAGCCAATTAAGTAACCAATAAATAAGGGTGCTAACATCTGATACAGCATAGTCTGTTCTTAACAGCAGTGAGGGGTTTTATAATCCCAAATGAGTGGAAATCCACCCACATGGTTGTTCAGCACAAATTAAGTGCAAATAAAGGGCGAAAGCTGACAAATAATGACACACTTCACACTTGTTTTCAGTCTATCGACAATATCCTTTCATTGTCCTCAGTTAATTACTCAGACAATGGACTGAACCTAATGATTGGAAAGCGCATGCCTCCAACAATACAGCACGCACATGCTAATGAGCCTTTTAGTACGGCCATTTCACATACTGCGTGTCGACATTGGTTCGATTTTCCATTCTAAACATTATACCGACCTCAAATTAAGGCCGAATCCTTTTATTGGAAACACTGACGGCCTCGACGTCGTATCATGGAAAGCACATGCATTCAGTAATGTAGCACTTATGGGTGAGGCTTAGAGTTATTAGGGCAAGGGCACAATGGAGGAAACGGGAAACTAAGCCATTCACCTTTGGTCTTCCACCAGTGCCATCGACCATCACGCACGCCAAATACTGATACGATCTCGCAAATAAAAAAGTTGACACGTCGTATATTCGAACAGCATCCAGTTAGTGAAACACATATTCGCCCACGAAGCAGTTACTCAAAATCCACAAACAACGCACCGTATCATTCGCCAAATGAGTAACCCCGAACTAAGCTCAGCCTACAGCTGATAGAGCGCAATTTATTTTCATATGCAGTGAAAAGTTGCTTACTCCAAGGGTTGGAAGTCCAGGCATATGAGTATCCAAAACATGGACCAAAATCTATAACAGTTTTCTACCCATATACTCAGCGTTCAGAGAGTCATGACCGCATACTCTACGAGTATTGGAGTGGTACCCCTCTCCCCACATACACAAAGGGTCAGACCCACCGAATGTCTCGCTCTGAACGTGCAGTGGTAAAAACGCAGCCAAACGACTAGCTCTTGAGACATCCAAACTCTCTTTACAAAAAGTTTTAAAACGAACTGCCACAACTGCCTGTAAGCTTGCCTTTGTTTCTTCCTCCCCTTTTGCAATTACTTGAGAATGCGTCCGAAAAACGAAATTTAAAAAGTTGGATGCGCAGCATATGTGATTGGAAGGAGTGGCGGTTGGAATGTGGCAATCCGTTCCCCGTCTTGTTGTTATTACTATTTATATTTACCACTATTAACTCTTAACCCGGGGGCGCGGTGGCTCAGTAGGTAGAGGTGCAGGCTGTAAGCTGAGAGGTCCTCGGTTCGATTCCCACCCGCGGCAACCGCGTTGTGTCCTTGAGCAAGATACTTCACCCCATTGCCCACGTGTGGGCACGGTGGCGTCGTGTACTAAGGCGTACTGCACGTCGATGGTGCACCTGTCTTCAACCAATGCTAACCCTGCTTGTGTGAGTTGGTATGTTGGGGAGCTGACAGTTGCTCGCTGTTGCTCGGTTGTTCTCTGCTTCCTCCACCCGTAAAATTGTCATGGTCATGATTAACCATTGTGCAGAATATGTGACCTTGAACACCAATAAATAAATAAATAACTCTTAACCCGCTGAGTATTTTCAACATATTTTTCATCAAATCTAGTCATGGCTGCTCAATTTTCCCTTTGTAAATGGCATGAATTTTTTCACCAATGATGTCTTGAGTTAAATTTAGTTGAATTTTCCATCAAATCTAGTCATGGCTGCTCCAAAGCAACCATGACCAGATTTGATGGAAAATTCAACTAAATTTAACTCAAGACATCATTGGTGGAAAAATTCATACCATTTACAAAGGGAAAATTTGATTAAATGTGCCCCAATTATACTTGCTTCATTAGCAAGAGAAATCCTGTCCTGGGCAGGTATATCCACCAACAGCGTGCAAGGAGTTAATTATTGTTAAAACAGCTGATCATTTGAATCAGCATTATGTTCAATTATATTGGCATAAAATGACAAACTTATATACAGTATTATCAAAGGAGAACATAAATGAACTGGCAATGCATTGAACGAAAGATTATTCAAGATAGCAAAGATAAGATCTAAAAAAGTTAAAAATCTGTTCCTCGGGCCCTCCCGTATGGTTCTTTTGGCTGGCGCATGCACTTTCTTTTATAACCAATGCAAACCTAAAAAGTAAAAAATAAATGGTTAATTGTCTGATATTTTACTCGAGTTAATAAAATTGATAAATTTGTCCCGTGAGTGTTACAATTCTTTGCAATGCTTTAGCATTTCAAAGCCTTCTTGCACCCAAGAGATGAAATACATCACCACCATGTTATTAAAACATAAAAGAAACCAAGAACATGAACTCTTGATGGTAAAGAAATAATTACGAAAATAAAAAATAAAATAAAAAACGGCCTGCCCACATGCAAGTTTACAAAAACGAAAAATGGCCTGAGATACAGATCTACTTTGTGAAGCCTAAAGAAAATTAATTGGAAAAAATTTTCAGCAAATTTCAGCTCATCTGATAGCAACTGTTTCTGTGCTTTTGTCATCATTTTTGTGTTCGTCCTTTTGCCATGCATGTGCTAGCCAGCGTTTACATTTCAGTAGCCCTCTATAAAATACACATTCCAAATTTGGGCACAAAGCATCCATGCATGACCATCATTCACGGTGTGTTGATGCCAGCCTTTTGTTTTTTGTTTTTTTCGGGCGGGGGGGGGGGGGGGGGGCAGCAAGTAGGTACAGGGTATCCATATGGGGAGGGGGATAGACAGGATCATAATTTATTTTAACCATATACAAACATGAAAGGAAGACGGCTCTTTCAGAAAGGTTTGTCAATAACTAAACTGTTTTCATTTAAAACCTCGAAACCATAGCTTATAACCCCTCTTCTCTTTGGAACGAGATCAACGGAGTCATAGGCTGGGCTTTCGATACAAAAACTGAAAACAAATTAATACAATTCGAAAGTTGACCCTCTGCGAATACCGCTGATCGGCTTCTGCCATTGCTTTAAGTAAAGATTAGGAGTTAATACAGCGACCATATAGAGTGAGGGTGGGTGCGTATGTTGGAGTGAAGGAGAACAAAGACTGTTTGACATACTGCACTCACTTACATTCCAATGAAGTTGTTGCTATCGAATGGTTCGCGGTAATGCAAAAATACTTTGACCCGCGAAACCTACGGATTGCTGTGACCTGCGGTTGAGTGAGCGGGGGGGGGGGGGGGGGGGGGGGTTGAGAGGGGATCCCCATTCTCGTCGATATTCTCTCCACCGTCAAACAGTCTGGAGGATAGGTTAACCATTTAATTTAAACAATATTTATTCAAAGAATATGCTATATGTTACAAAACTGAACAACAACAACAAAAAAGTAACAGCACAAGGTACCCGTAGCTCACAATATAACATATATTTGACACCAAACAAATTGCGAATTAAACAGGGATTTGACAGGAAGTTTGGAGCTTATGTGAGTCATCTCCCATTAACCATTTGAACCATGATGATATATTCCATACCATTTCAGAGCCACCATCAGGTAGAGTCTATATTCGTTACTTGGGGTAAGACCAATCAATATTTTCAACGTGCAGCCTTAGGGCTGCACGTTGAAAATCTTGATTGGTCTACCACACAAATTCACTGTGCACAAATTCACTTTATGATTTCAGGTCGTATCGTGATCCTGGGCTGTAAAAGCGGTTTTTTTGTGATTCAAAAGATTAAAGTGGACGATTAAGCAATACAATACCAGAAGAATTATGGTAGTTTTTAGGCAGCAATCATATTACATTTATATGGTTAATTTAAGGTTAATAATCCACAGAGCTGTCTTTTTCTCATCCTTTAGTTATTTCAATGATCTCACTGTTATCTCAGATTGGGTTGGTTTGCACGAGTTAATTATGACAGCACTCCGGACATTTGTGCTTGATTTCTCGCTGTGTATTTGTGACCAGTCAGTCTGTCAATAACATCGAAACGACTGGGTCCGGTGGTGAATTTCCAATCAAAATTCCACCCTCCTCCCCTACCAACACCTTTGTAAATTCATTGCACTGATATAGCTTGTCAAGTGTCCTCTGTATGGATGCAGTTTAGGTTGTCTGGGCGTTTTTTTCATACCGCCCACAACGTAGGCAACATTTTCCAACATGGAACTCCCCATAGAGCAGTCATTATAATTATTCTACTACTCCTTTATTGGCTACACTGTACTTATGATACATATATTAAACAATAAAATCTACATTAGTAATTTACAGTGTAGTCCTAAAACACATACATTAGTTCTTATTCATTGCCCATAGCAAGTTGGGTTTTCCAGTGCATGGTGGCTGCATAAATATGATTCACAAAAATACTTGACAATACTGGTGAAAGAACGTTTTTCAAGAAAATGAAGATGTTGCTGTCGAATGATTGGCGGTGAAGCCAAAATACTCGGACCTACGGAATACTGTGACTTACGGCTCAATGGGCGGAGTGGGGGGGGGGGGGGGGGGGGGCGGCTCCCAATTGTCATCAAGGTTGATATTCTCTCCACCGTCAGACATACAGACTAGATGATAGATTAAATCATACTACAAAGCAACATTATTCACAAAAATGCTTGAAAATGCCGGTTATTCTGTTGAAAGAATATGAAAGACGTAAAAAACATTGCAGCACGTTATGACAATTCGATATCTCCTTACCAGACTTGAGTCTACTATAACGAAGGCTAGGAATTTAAAACCAATTTTATGACATAAGATTCCCTCAAAATATATTCTTCGATTTTATTCTTTCGGGAGTGATGAGTATGACAGTCTTTTAGGTAAAGACTAAAATATGTGATGGATCCCAGACATGCCGTAATAATATTCAACCTTGTTCGGCTGCATGTTGTCTTCCGAGTCCCCAGCCTCCTCTTCCACTTGCCGCCGCATCCATCGATTCCAATAAGCAAATCGCGATTATGTAACAGAAACTCATTATTTATCATTTCCACACTGTGGATGATTTGTACAGTCGAAGTCGTTGATAGCTTCTTCTGCCACAGTTTTGTCAGAGAAAGAATACGAACAATACGGAAGTGGGAAGTAACAAATCAACATGGCGTGTTGGGACCCTAACAGTAACCCTTTGCCTGGCTGTTGTTACTGAAATAAACCTTTACAAATACAAGTAGTCATCTCATAAATGTCTTCTTAATGCCAGATTAATTTGAATGTTTCGGAGGTACGGTGGCTCAGTAGGCAGAGATGCAGGCTGCAAGCCGAGAGGTCCTCGGTTCGAAACCCACCTGCGGCAACCACATTGTGTCCTCGGGCAAGACACTTCACTCCATTGCCCACGGTGGGCACGGTGGCGTTGTGTTCTTAGGCGCACTGCACGTTGATGGTGCACCTGTCTTCAACCAATGCAAACCCTGCTTGTGTGGAGTTGGTATGTTGGGGAGCTGACAGTTGCTCGCCGTTGCCCGGTGGTTCTCTTCGGGTACTCCGACTTCCCCCACCCGTAAAACTGTCATGGTCATGATTAGCCATTGTGCAGAAATATGTGACCTTAAACACCAATAAATAAATGAATAATTTGAATGTTTCATCAAAACAAGCCCCGAATGACTCACAAACAACCAAGACTTGATTCCCAAACAACCAAGACACGAATGCTTAACAACTACCAAGACTAAGAAATACTTAGCAGGTAAAGAGTATGACCTAGCGAATCTCAAAGTTCGGGTAAAATCGAATCCCGAATCGCATCAGTCAGAGAATGTTGAATCATCGAATGGAAAAAAACTCTTCAAGTTGTAGATCTTGCACTGTCTTTTAATAACCCAACCAGTGGCGGATTGGGCCAAAAAAAAGTTACCGGGAAACGAACCAAGGCGGACCGCGGACTCGGAGAAAATTTTGCTTTTTCGAACCATGACGAACGCTGCTTCCTTGCATCTGAGTGATCAATGGCAGTTCACACAGATGACATTTCGATAGCATTTTTGTATACCCTTCATCACTCATGCGGAAAGAATGGTATCAAACAAGAGGTGAGGGAGCGCGGACCCAAGGGCTGACCATAGATCGGCCCAATGGGAGAAAATGTTGATTTTTCAAATTAAAAGAACACTGCGGTCAGTGGCGGACTGGGCTGTCTGTATATCGAAATGAGGACATTTCGGTATACCGACATTCTATGCAATCAGATCCATTTCGCCTATTGGGCGTTTTCACAAAATTTCAGGCACCATCAGGTGTTGGCCTGCATTAATCTTGGAGCTCCAGGAGGTCCGCCGGGAATTTTCTTGGTGAACCATACAGCACAGTCCGCCTCTAAAACCTACCTATGTACTCAACGTCAACCCATCCGTTTGAGAGAGTCAATCTAAATGCGGAATATTCAAGAGCGGACTCAAAGTAGTTCCGGTTGCGGAATCTTCTGGAACTCTTCATCTTTCGTCAGGTCTCCTTTACAGAAGAACTAACGACTGAAGAAGAGTTCAAGAGAAAACACTTGCTAGTCTTTTGAGAGCATCTCGATGGTTTTAAAAGTTCCGATTCAGCGCCATTCGAATCGAATCATCAGGGCCATTTCGAATCGAATCAAATGGCGAGGCTTAGCATGGTCCTATAATTGAGAGTTAATCCTCTATTTGTAAATAGTTAAAGAACACTGCATATTTCAAAGACACGCACTGTTAGTAACCCCTGATAAGAAACATTCACACTTTGAACGACTGACTGAATAGAATCCTTTCATTGAATTGTGTAGTGTTTATTTACTGGGGTTTAATGACACTTTCAACAGCAAGGGTCACATCGTGTCGCATAGTTTTACGGGAGGAGGAAGTCGGAGTCCTCAGAGAGAATCGCCGAGCAAAAGCAAGCGACTATCAGAATCCCCAACTTACAAACTTTGCACGAGCAGGGCAGTTGCGCAATAGTACACAGGGCCACCGCGCCCCATTGTGGCAATAGGGGTTACGTGTCATGCCCAATGACGCAATGCAGTTATCGCATTCGAGTAATCCCTTCTATGCTCTGACAATACTGACAGAATCTCCTTTTCATCGTATGTGCCCATGTGCCGTTTGTAATATTCGCTCATTGTGTACTAGCACACAGGCAAATATTCTTAGTTATCCTTGCCTTTTCCAGGGTGTATGGGAATTTACACCGGTTTGGAAACACATACACCCCGAGGCGCAGCCAAAGGGTGTATGAGTTCCCAAACCGGTGTAAATTCCCATACACCCTGGAAAACACGAGGATAATGGATTTATTTCCAAGAATGTTGGTGTACTGCATTCTTTAACCTACATTGTGGGCAAAAACTGACAGAAAATTTGTACTTTGCAAGTTTCTTAAATAAAACCAGACAAAAATGGATGTCACTGGAACTGGCTTAATGATCTGTAATATTTGTACTGCATTCTTTAACCTACATTGTGGGCAAAAACTGACAGAAAATTTGTACTTTGCAAGTTTCTTAAATAAAACCAGACAAAAATGGATGTCACTGGAACTGGCTTAATTATCTGTAATATTTTATTGCACATAAATATTGAATTCCCTGTATTTTTATTTTTGTTCTAACATAACCGAGCAGAAGGTATGAATTAATAGTTAAAAATGGGTACTTTTTCAGCCATATAGCTTGTTCTTGTATATTCTTGTTTTTACATCATGGTTAAACACGGTGTAAAAAAGCCATTGTGGATTGCAAGTTACACCGTACATCTCAGTCAATCAAAATGCGGTATTTTATTTCATTTGGAAATAATAGCTCATCCAGTGTGTGACCGTGTGCTGAATGCGATGTGTACACACTGTTGCACATCGTGTAGTAGCATACAGTCACATATTGGAAAAGTCATAAGATAGTTTGTAGATACATAGATAGAAATGGATAGAATCTATTGGGAGATTTATTGTGTATTTGGGTCTGTAGAATTAATTTCTTACTGATCTCCTCGTGTCTCGTTTCTAACGTCTTAATATCACGAAACGCCAAATTTTCCTTTTCGCAAAAATTAATTAAAAACTAAGATTTTATCTTGAATACTCAATGTTGGTTCAGGGTGGCTCACCTTTTCACTCATTTTGGTAAAAGTTTACTCATTGTCTTGTTAGTGCATTCGTGATGACACTAATCGAAAATTTTGCTGGTCTTTTTTTCCAACAAACATGATATTTGTTGGAAGTTTTTTAACTTGTTTTCAGCCCAATACCCTCTAATGCCAGTAACTCACGCGCAAACAAATGAACGTAATTTCACCAGATGACCCTTTATAAAAAACGACATTGTACGCTATTGTGTCGATTGTCGCTTAACACGGCGATACTACCAGGGCATTTTGGGATACTACCATGGTACATTATGTCACATTCCCAAAAGGGGCAAGCAGATTCGGAGGAGTGGGGGCTATAGCGATCCTTGATCTCTGGACTGTTTTGGTTAGACTTACAAGCTCATTTCCGTTCCTGCTGCTCAGACCTAGCCCTGTATACATATTATCGCTAAAGTGAAGTGATCCGGGTCATAGTATCACATTGAATTGAGGAGGTCAGATCGCCGGATCCAACGAGCTGCTGAAAGAGAATTGACCTTCTCAAAGAGACATGATACGATGTCCCAGATCACTTCACTGTAGCGATAATAAACACAACGACACGCGTGTGTTAATTGGTTAATCGATATGGCACGCGTGCCAGCGCGGAAGGATAGAACGAGGGGACGCAGGTCTCGAGTTTTATCCTTCCGACAAGTTGCTGTGTTTATTACACGCCTTCTCGTCTAAAAAAAACAATTATTAGAAAGACAGTCAAAAATTCATTTGACAATTGTCAACAAAAAGAACACGTTTTATCGCCAACCAAATTTTCGAGGGGAACCCGTGTTACTATTTCGTTCCCTGAGTTCCAATGTGTGCAATTCCTTCAACCTTTTTTGATAAGTTGGATTGAAGTAGAAAAAAAACTATTTTTGTTTTACACTTATGTTTGTAACAGGTGCACACTTCAGGGGAATTCCCCGATGCGCATGAATACGATAAAAAAAATATCATGAATACGATAAAAAAAAACCGGACCACCGTTCGAGTACAGCCATTCCAGCTCGGGATACTCTCTGGACCGGAATAGCTAATTATGGGAATTCGAACCCCCCGGTAAATAGTCCGTCATACTATGGCGATACGGAATCAGATTCCACACTGTGGATTTTCTGGGGACCAGGAAAAGATCGAGAAACAGTAGTGATATTTAGCAGTTAAATTACATAGTCCTATAATAAATGACTGCATAATAAAACTAACACTCTCTTAGATACACCTTACCGATTTGTTGCTCGCTCCTTTTTGCGTTACACTCACAAAGCCCCTCTACGCAGATAATGCCTGAATAGTTGGTTTCAAACTTGTAACTATCGAATCTTTCTTTCAGTTCCTTTTGGCGACTACTTTCGATTCATGAATTCGTGGGAGAAATTTATAACGGAGAACAAGAAATATTGCTTCTCATACGAACAGTTACAGGAAGTATGTATTTCCTTTCAATCATCATCATATTGTTTCCTCCGTCGACACTCACCACTATAGCCACAGTTAACCGACACTTGACCCTAACAGCGCCCACATGCAATCTAACCGTGACCTATCACATTCGGCTACCCATAATATAACATTCAGTGTTATGATTCTTTTTTCCTGCTGCCGCAGCTCTGAGAAAAAGCGTTCTACAGAGTCGTTGCTTCGAGGGAGAGGGTCTTAAAGGCGCTGTCGCCCCTGCCAATCCCAGTCAAAGTGTCGTTGAGCATCTGTGCTGGCTAAGGTAAGGCAGATTGCATATTATTGAGAATATGTGCGTGAATATAAGGATTACCAACACCATGGGTATAGGTCTATATACAAAACATATATCTGGACATTTTTATCCATGTGAATTGTTATGGTAAAGCTGGTGATCAGATGTCATTGTCATGGTGATGGACTATGTCAGTGCGCCGTGTAGCCATGGACACATTTGTTCATTTATGTTTAAAGTCACTTTCATCATATGTGGTTATATTATGACCGTAACATAGCGATGAAGTCGCGTTTAGCCAATCGTTTATACCTTGCAGCCCACTTTAGAGACCTTCCACCCACGAGTTTGTAGCCGGGTCCACGTTCACTAGTAAAGCAGCACTTGTGTGCCGCAGTAAACAAGCACTCCGCAACTTGCCTGGGTTTCCACGGGGGAGGAGGGTGGGGGGGGGGGGGGGCGTGAGGGAAGTTATGAACGTACGCGTTTCAGTTGTACATTTTATAAGACGGGAGCCTTGATTTTGGTTTCTATGACGGTATGTTATTGTTATAGGCCCGAGTGGGTTATAGTAGTTGCGAGGTCAAGGAAGCTGTACAATTTCTCGTATTTGTCCATCCCATGTCCCATTCAGTGTAATCCAGGATTTTTTCTGCATGTGGGCTAGTGATTCAAGCACTTTACCATGACAACAGACAACCCAGTATGCATCACGATTTGATGAACTTACGGGGTCCGATAGCTTGGGTCGAAAAGGCCCTGATATTCTACTGATATAGAGATAGAGCGATAGCTAAAACTACTTCTGCCAATGCAGAGGGGTCACGAGCACCAACCACCAACACCATACAAAGACATCCTTCAAGTATTTTTTTCAAAGTTAAGTTATGTTAGATTTTTTTACTTGCCCGGTTATTTGTGTTGCCATGAAATGGGGAGGTAAAATATTATATTCCATCGATCTCCATTATCACTTTTCAGTATTTTTGTATCATATACATACATGTCGGCATTCTCTACACGTTTGACCAGACAACGCCATGGTATGTTCGAACATAATTATTGAGGTACATACTATATTATTTGAGGTTCATCCTATATTATTTCAGGTTCATCCTATATTATTTGAGGTTCATCCTATATTATTTCAGGTCCATCCTATATTATTTCAAGTTCATCCTAAAATAATATTTATGACCCTCTCGTACGCGATCAATAATTTGTCCGACCCTGGATGGACTATAATTATTGTTTCATGTTGAACCAGGTTCGACATAAATATTTCAGGTTCATCCTATATTAATTGAGGATGAACCTAAAATAATTTGTCCGACCCTGGATCGACCATAATTATTGTTTCATGTTGAACCAAGTTCGACTTCAATATTTGAGGTTTATCCTATATTAATTGAGGATGAACCTGAAATAATTTGTCCGATCCTGGATGGACCATAATTATTGTTTCATGTTGAACCAGGTTCGACATAAATATTTCAGGTTCATCCTATATTAATTGAGGATGAACCTGAAATAATTTGTCCGACCCTGGATGGACCATAATTATTGTTTCATGTTGAACCAGGTTCGACATCAATATTTCAGGTTCATCCTATATTAATTGAGGATGAACCTGAAATAATTTGTCCGACCCTGGATGGACCATAATTATTGTTTCATCTTGAACCAGGTTCGACATCAATATTTCAGGTTCATCCTATATTAATTGAGGGTGAACCTGAAATAATTTGTCCGACCCTGGATGGACCATAATTATTGTTTCATGTTGAACCAGGTTCGACATAAATATTTCAGGTTCATCCTATATTAATTGAGGATGAACCTGAAATAATTTGTCCGACCCTGGATGGACCATAATTATTGTTTCATGTTGAACCAGGTTCGACATAAATATTTCAGGTTCATCCTATATTAATTGAGGATGAACCTGAAATAATTTGTCTGACCCTGGATGCACCATAATTATTGTTTCATGCTGATCCAGGTTCGACATCAATATTTTAGGTTCATCCTATATTAATTGAGGATGAACCTGAAATAATTTGTCCGACCCTGGATGGACCATAATTATTGTTTCATGTTGATCCAGGTTCGACA
The DNA here is from genome assembly GCA_031216915.1 of Pictodentalium vernedei. Classification (NCBI taxonomy): domain Eukaryota; kingdom Metazoa; phylum Mollusca; class Scaphopoda; order Dentaliida; family Dentaliidae; genus Pictodentalium; species Pictodentalium vernedei. The sequence goes on along the minus strand of CM062290.1, from coordinate 300,388,494 downwards.
TCAATATTTGAGGTTCATCCTATATTAATTGAGGATGAACCTAAAATAATTTGTCCGACCGTGGATCGACCATAACTATTCAGGATGATGCTAAAATCCCACGATGCAATACCCTCCACGGGCCAATCAGTTGAGGGGGGGGGGGGGGGGGGGAAGCAAGATAAACTTGATGCAGGCACAAAGGTTCAGACAAAGAATCCCGCTGAGAGATTGTTTTGTATGCGCTTCATACGATTTTTTTTCGACCCTTTGTAATCACGCAAAATAAATAAGATTTTTTCCCATGAAAATGTCAAATGGGCAGTGTTGATTGTTTACTGTACAGTTACAAACAAGTTGGGTTTTAATATTGAAATATGACTCGCTAACCAATAGTGTTGCGGACCGGACCGCAAACAAACGGTCCGGTACCAGTCCAGGCGTGGTCCGCGGTACGGTCCGATGAGGACCGGGCCGACCCTGCTGTACCGGTACACAGGCACGCTGGACCGGTCCGGAGCGGTCCAAGGGATCGGTCCAGGGAGACGCAAAGGGAAGTTTTGCACTCTCCCAATTGATACACAACCTGATAATTTCATCTTGATAGACGGTGAATACATTGAAGTCGAGTAAGTTTGAAGTAACTGTCAACTATATTGAGTCAATCTGTCACCAATCAACCACCTGCATCCTGTGATTCCTGTCACGGGTGTCGGGTGAAGGTATCAGCGATGAGCGGTTCTACAAAAATGTTCCCAAAATAGCGAACGCTCAAATTCGGTGACAAGAAGCTGTCATTCAATTCCTTTGTCGGCAAAGAATTTCAATGTGTATTGTGTATCTATTTCTATAAACCCCGATCTGGATTATGTGCATATGGAAACTATTTAGTTGGTAGTAACTTGGTCCCTGTATTTCATCTGGTAGGTTTGGTGTGGTTACCCTATTAAATTGGACCTTGGGCGCAGATCATGGGGGGAGGGGGGATAAGGGGGCGTGTGCCCCACAAAGTTTTTCGGGGGGAGGGCATTACATGTTATGTCCCCCGCGCTCCTCCCACATATATAGGTCCGATAGCAGCTGATATTGTTCGAGCAATGCTGCGATAGGCGAAAATCGTGTATTTTCAGCTTGCTTTTTCAAAATTTCCTCCCGCAGGGCCAAACCATGCTTGGCCCTGCGCGTTGTGTGTCCGATCAATGCTGCAATAGGCGGAAAGCGTGTATTTTCAGCTTACATTTTCAAATTTTCCGCCCGTAGGACCAAAACATGGTTGGCCCTGCGCATTGTGTAGCCCTCCCCCCCCCCCCCCACCCCACACACACACACTCTAAAGAGAGAGACCTGTGCCCCTGAGTTGGACCGCCTTGGACCGGTCCATCTAGAATAAAAACGGACCGCCTGCCCGAATATCGGACCTCTATTTCTTGGACCGGACCGGACCGGAACACCATTGGCGGTCCGGTACGGTCCGCATCACTGCTAACCAACATATCGTGAAAACGTCTCGTGAAGTTTAAAAATTTAATGGAGCAGTTCAAAAAAGTGCCTCTGTGGGGTAGGGTGGGGAAGGACAAAAATGATGGATTTCGTATGTATGTTTGTTTATCTGTGTGTCTGCTATAGAAATAAATATGGGGCCATCCATAGTGCCCCAAATTGGCCTGCTTGATGGCGGAGGTCATTGTCAGGTTTAAAAAAGTGCAGGGGTGGGATTGGAGAGGGGCACCAAAAGCTATGACCAATTTGTTTATTACTGATATAGGTCCTCAAAGGGGTCTGCTTGTGGTGACTTCTTATCAGGAATCTTGAAGGTTTAAAAAAATTGCCGGTGGTGGTGTTGGGGAGGGGCAAAACTTGTGGATTTTGTGTGTATGTCTGTATGACCACTATAAAAAGGCATACGGAGCTACCCACAGTACACAAGCTGGTTCTGCTAGGGTTTTTTTTTTCTACACCGGGAGTCATGGATTGAAAAAGTCAGGATTGAAAAAGTGCCGGGGTGGGGAGAGTCACCCAATGTCATGACAATTTTTCTTTTCACCTCTATAGATCTTCAAAGGGGTGTACCTGAGGTAACTTTTTACTGGGAATATTATGGTGCGGTTAGGGCCGCAGGCCTGCCAAAGTTACTCTTTTGAAGTCAGGGCTGTGGTTTTCAGAACTGTTTTTTCTTAGAAATTTACCGTACAGCATCGAGTAACCCTGCTAGTATTTGTTAAAACCTGTTTTGACTCATAATATTTTCACACAGGTAACAATGTTGGGAAGCGGTTTAGTATGCCAGAATGCTCGAAATGCATCCCCACCCCCTCTTCCACCCACAGAATTTCAAATTGCTCTGCGGCTCCTGGGTCAGCGTGTTTTCGGTGTCATTGTGGGGCATGTCACGGTGTTATGTTCATGGAAGCAGATGACTGTTTTGAACAAATCACGCGATAATGCCTCAGCTGTAGGGCCGTCGCTAGAGCCTTTGAATGGGGTGGGGGTGGGGGTGAGAGCCCTCGAAATTCCAACTGGGTAGTGGGCGCGTTCTTGACAAACTATTAGAACTGTAGATCTTCCTAATTCGGCGAACACGGTCGCGCCGGGGCGACCATGGTTCGGCCCGACGTGAGAAAATTGTTAAATTTGGCATTAAAAGGAGCAATTTCCTGGCTTCTGGAGTGTCAATCCCCACTTTAGAATACCTCAAAAAGTTTCATTTGGGCCGATTTAGGGCGGGAAAATGTCTAAATTTTTCGTCTTTCATTTTTGTAACTTGGGCACCCCGTTTATCGGCTTGAATTTGGATTAATTTAAAGGCTTGGAAAATCGTTTTTAGGAAAAGTTTTTTTTAGCATTTCACAGGCACAAATTATCTCCCCTAGACTCTCAGCGGCTGTTGAAAAACGTGTAACGTGGAGACTGCATGTGTAGTTATATGTTCAGTTGGAATCCTTCGACCCGATTTTCACCCGAAGGTCTCGGTAGTCGGAATTTGTCCTCATTGTGGTCCTCCAGTCGGAAAAATATATGTTTGTTAGTTAATTGTATTATACATTCAGTAGTTTTAAATGTCCAACTGTTGATATTTTTGCCCTCCGATTTTCCAACTACAGATATTTTGACAAATATTGGGGGGGGGGGGGGCTAACCCCCCCCCCCCCCCACACACACACACACCGCCCCCTCCTGTCGCGACGTCCCTGCTCAGTTGTCAGTGACGAATACCCTACAAAGTAGCAAAAACGTTGCAAGAGATATCGCAGGCCTGCAACCGGGGTGGGGGTGGGGATGGGTGGGATGGGAGGGGGTGTGGAGGGCTGGGTGTGCGCCCACCCCCTAGAAAAATGTTTGCCGTCCCCCCAAAAATTTCAGACACTGTTTTTTTTAATTTCGCATCATTTTGATCCATTTTTCTCCACCAATGAGCAACTAATTCATGTCTGTCATTATACCCCCGCTTCGAAGAAGTGGGGGCTATATAGGAATCGCCCTGTACGTCCGTACGTCCGTCCGTCCGTCCATCCATCCGTCCGTCCGTACGTCCGTCCGTACGTCTTTCCGGACATGAAATTCTTGTGTGCGCAACTCCTCCTACATTAATGAACCGATTTTGATGAAACCTTTCAAACATCATCTCTACTAAGTGAACATGTGCATATTCCAAACTTTTTGATCTGCGACAATTTTAACCAGGTTATCTCTCTTGAACTTTGATTTAATATGGGTTTCTGCATGAAATTCTTGTGTGCGCAACTCCTCCTACATTTATCAATCAATTTGGACGAAAGTTTACAGACATCATCACTACTAAGTGAACATGTGCATATTCCAAAATTTTTGAGCTGTGGCAATTTTAACTAGGTTATCTCCCTTTAACTTAGATTTATTATGGGTTTCTACATGAAATTCTTGTGCATGCAACTCCTCCTACATTTATCAATCAATTTGGACAAAACTTTTCAGACGTCATCACTACTAAGTGAACATGCGCATATTCCAAGATTTTTGATCTGCGACAATTTTAACCAGGTTATCTCCCTTTGACTTAGATTTATTATGTCTTTCCGTTCGAACAGATTCTTGTGTGCGCAACTCCTCCTACATTAATGAACCGATTTTGATGAAACCTTTCAAACATCATCTCTCCTAAGTGAACATGTGCATATTCCAAACTTTTTGATCTGCGACAATTTTAACCAGGTTATCTCTCTTGAACTTTGATTTAATATGGGTTTCTGCATGAAATTCTTGTGTGCGCAACTCCTCCTACATTTATCAATCAATTTGGACGAAAGTTTACAGACATCATCACTACTAAGTGAACATGCGCATATTCCAAAATTTTTGAGCTGTGGCTATTTTAACTAGGTTATCTCCCTTTAACTTAGATTTATTATGGGTTTCTACATGAAATTCTTGTGCGTGCAACTCCTCCTACATTTATCAATCAATTTTGACGAAACCTTTCAAACATTATCACAACTAAGTGAACATACGCATATTCCCAAATTTTTGATCTGCGACAATTTTAACCAGGTTATCTCTCTTGAACTTGGATTTATTATGGGTTTTCAAATGGGATTCTTGTGTGTGCAACTCCTCCTACATTAATGAACCGATTTTGAATACATGTTGCACATTGTAAATGTGTTTTTCCAAATGTAAACCATATATGTGTGGGCTCTTTAAGTATTCAGTGCTGTTCTGTGGAAGGCCACATGCAAATACAGATTTCAACAACAAAAAATGATCTTTATGTATACATTTCCTTATGGCCTTCGCCTACATGATCAGAAGTGCATTCCTCTAAAAACCCAAAGCGGGGGTATTAATCACCTTCAGTGATAGTTCTAGTTAAACTAGTTGTAATCCTATATGTGAGTCTATATTGTTATCACTGCGATGTTTATTCAACACACAGAATACACACAGCTATAACACAATAGGGGCACATTAACTAATTAACAAAAGAAATTATGTTCAATAGCAGGTTATATTTGATGAGTGGTAATTGAACACAGGAGAAAATTGAGGTTGTAGGACAAGTGCCCCGCCCCCCCCCCCCTCCCACATCCCCGTCCCATAATGCTCAATCGGACAATTGCCCCAGTGTATTTGGCAGCTAAGATGACTCCCCCAAGTGTATTTGGTAGCTAGGACGACTGCCCTCCAGTCCAGATGGTGGTCAGGACAACTGCCCCCACTCCAATTGTCAGCCAGGACAAATGCCTCCCACTCCATTGTCAACCAGGACGTACGAAAAAAAAATATATTTTACTGCATATAGGTCGATGTATGGAATACCCCAACTACCAGGTCAATTATTATTCATTTTTGTTTTCATCCAATTTTCAGGATACCGAAAATTGATGCGCTCTGGAACAAAAACTGTCAATGAGGCAAAATGTTTCCTGCAATGTTTTTGATTTTAAATTAGAAGTTGAAAAGACTGACTATTATTTTTTACAAGGGTGTTATCAATTAAACTGGTGTTATAAGCCCCCCCCCCCCCCCTCCCCCAACCACCACCACCCCCATACCTCCGTGGCAACCTCCGGGAAATGAAGCAGTGTTTCTGTACTGTGCTGAACAAGTTCTATATTAATGGTAAAATGGGACCCAGTAATCAATGCCCAGGAATGGATGGAATTCTCTAAATTGTGCAGCTTTGGTATAAACGATTGGCTAAAACTTGCAGAACATATAATAATTCAAACAAACTTTTCGGGGTATGTTGAAGTGGGAATTGATCCTTCAGAAGAAAGGAAATTGCTCCTTTGAATGCCAAATTTAACAATTTTCTCACGTCGGGCCGAACCATGGTCGGCCCGGCGCGACCGTGCTCGCCGAATTAGGAAGACCTACAGTTCTAATAGTTTATCAAGAACGCGCCCACTACCCAGTTGGAATTTCGAGGGCTCTTAACCCCCCCCCCCCCCCAACCCCACCCCCATTAAAAGGCTCTAGCGATGGCCCTACAGCTGAGGCATTATCGCGTGATTTGTTCAAACAGTCACCTGCTTCCATGAACATAACACCGTGCCATGCCCCACAATGACACCGAAAACATGCTGACCCAGGAGCCGCAGAGCAATTTGAAATTCCGATGTGGGGGGAAGAGGGGGTGGGGATGCATTTCGAGCATTCTGGCATACTAAACAGCTTCCCAACATTGTTACCTGTGTGAAAATGATGAGTCAAAACGGGTTTTAACAAATACTAGCCGGGTTACCCGATGCTGTACGGTAAATTTCTAAGAAAAAACAGTTCATAAAACCACAGCCCTGACAGTAACTTGGGCAGGCCTGCGGCCCTAACCGCACCATAATATTCCCGGTAAAAAGTTACCTCAGGTAGACCCCTTTGAAGATCTATAGAGGTGAAAAGAAAAATTGTCATGACATTGGGTGACTCTCCCCACCGCGGCACTTTTTCAATCCTGACTTTTTTTCAATCCATGACTCCCGGTGTAGAAAAAAAACCCTAGCAGAACCAGCTTGTGTACTGTGGGTGGCCCCGTATGCCTTTTTATAGTGGTCATACACACAAAATCCACAAGTTTTGCCCCTCCCCAACACCACCACCGGCAATTTTTTTAAACCTTTAAGATTCCTGATAAGAAGTCACCACTAGTAGACCCCTTTGAGGACCTATATCAGTAATAAACAAATTGGTCATAGCTTTTGGTGCCCCTCTCCAATCCCACCCCTGCACTTTTTTAAACCTGACAATGACCTCCGCCATAAAGTAGGCCAATTTTGGGCACTATGGATGGCCCCATACTTATTTCTATAGCAGACACACAGACAAACATACATACGAAATCCATCATGTTTGCCCTTCCCCACCCTACCCCACAGAGGCACTTTTTTGAACTGCTCCATTAAATTTTTAAACTTCACGAGACGTTTTCCCGATATGTTGGTTAGCAGTGATGCGGACTGTACCGGACCGCCAATGGTGTTCCGGTCCGGTCCGGTCCGGTCCAAGAAATAGCGGTCCGTTTTCGGGCAGGCGGTCCGTTTTTGTCTAGATGGACCGGTCCAAGGCGGTCCAATTCAGGGGGACAGGTCTCTCTCTTTAGAGTGTGTGTGTGTGTGGAGGGAGGGGGTGGCGGGGGGGGGGGGGGGGGCTACACAATGCGCAGGGCCAACCATGTTTTGGTCCTGCGGGCGGAAAATTTGAAAATGTAAGCTGAACATACACGCTTTCCGTCTATTGCAGCATTGCTCAGACACACAACGCGCAGGGCCAAGCATGGTTTCGTGGTTCCAATTCAGGGGCACAGGTCTCTCTCTTTAGAGTGTGTGTGTGTGTGGGGGGGGGGGGGGTGGCGGGGGGAGGCTACACAATACGCAGGGCCAACCATGTTTTGGTCCTGCGGGCGGAAAATTTGAAAATGTAAGCTGAAAATACACGATTTCCGCCTATTGCAGCATTGCTCGGACACACAACGCGCAGGGCCAAGCATGGTTTGGCCCTGCGGGAGGAAATGCTGAAAATGCAAGCTGAAAATACGCGATTTTCGCCTATTGCAGCATTGCTCGAACAATACCAGCTGCTATCGAACCTATATATGTGGGAGGAACGCGGGGGATATAACATGTAATGCCCCCCCCCCCCCCCGAAAAACTTTGTGGGGCACACGTCCCCTCGCCCCCCCCCCCCCCCCCATGATCTGCGCCCATCGTCCAATTTAATAGGGTCACCACACCAAACCTACAAGATGAAATACAGGGACCAAGTTACTACCAACTAAATAATTTCCATGTGCACATAATCCAGATCGGGGTTTATAGAAATAGATACACAATACACATTGAAATTCTTTGCCGACAAAGGAATTGAATGACAGCTTCTTGTCACCGAATTGAGCGTTCGCTATTTTGGGAACTTTTTTGTAGAACCGCTCATCGCTGATACCTTCACCCGACACCCGTGACAGGAATCACAGGATGCAGGTGGTTGCTTGGTGACAGATTGACTCAATATAGTTGACAGTTACTTCAAACTTACTCGACTTCATTGTATTCACCGTCTATCAAGATGAAATTATCAGTTTGTGTATCAATTGAGAGAGTGCAAAACTTCCCTTTGCGTCTCCCTTGACCGATCCCTTGGACCGCTCCGGACCGGTCCAGCGTGCCTGTGTACCGGTACAGCAGGAGCGGCCCGGTCCTCATCGGACCGTACCGCGGACCACGCCTGGACCGGTACCGGACCGTTTGTTTGCGGTCCGGTCCGCAACACTATTGGTTAGCGAGTCATATTTCAATATTAAAACAGAACTTGTTTGTAACAGTACAGTAAACAATCAACACTGCCCATTTGACATTTTCATGGGAAAAAATCTTATTTATTTTGCGTGATTACAAAGGGTCGAAAAAAAAAATCGTTCCCCCAGTTATGTCCTATTGTTCGGAAAGCACGCACATATCGCGTTTGTATCGACTCAACTGATTGGCTCGTGGAGCGTACTGCATCGTGGAATTTTAGCATCATCCTGAATAATTATGGTCGATCCAGGGTCAGACAAATTATTTTAGGTTCATCCTCAATTAATATAGGATGAACCTGAAATATTGATGTCGAACCTGGGTCAACATGAAACAATAATTATAGTCCATCCAGGGTCGGACAAATTATTTCAGGTTCATCCTCAATTAATATAGGATGAACCTGAAATATTGATGTCGAACCTGGTTCAACATGAAACAATAATTATGGTCCATCCAGGGTCGGACAAATTATTTCAGATTCATCCTCAATTAATATAGGATGAACCTGAAATATTTATGTCGAACCTAGTTCAACATGAAACAATAATTATGGTCCATCCAGGATCGGACAAATTATTTTAGGTTCATCCTCAATTAATATAGGATGAACCTGAAATATTTATGTCGAACCTGGTTCAACATGAAACAATAATTATAGTCCATCCAGGCTCGGACAAATTATGGATCGCGTACGAGAGGGTCATAAATATTATTTTAGGATGAACCTGAAACAATATAGGATGAACCTGAAATAATATAGGATGAACCTGAAATAATATAGGATGAACCTCAAATAATGTAGTATGTACCTCAATAATTACTTTCGAACCTGTTCGTACGCCATACCATGCAGGTTTTTTTTATAGCTGAAATGATCATTTTTTTTATTATTTTAGGACGGCATGAGTGTATTAAAAATGCTGGCAGATTACCTCAATTTACAACGGGAAAAAAACTTTCTACAAGATGTTATTGAACATTGTTCCCTACAGAGGATGAAGGACAACACAGCTTTGTCTCCCTGGCAATTTAAAGATGGACATGAGGGCTTTTTACGCAAAGGTCGGTGTTCCGGGTGGCGGCCAGCCAAATATGTTCAAAATGCTTACAGAAGACTTTGCGTTACTTTATTCACCCACAGTTGCATTTAGCTTCACTCAAATAGCTTATTATTTAGGCATAACAGGCTTGAAACACATTCGAACGATCTGACTCGGTGTGAGAGGTGGGATCGCAACACCTCTACAGGGACGAGGCGACAGGTGGTGTGTGGAGGGTGTGTCTCCCAACAACCCCAATCCTGGTCAAAATTTCCTATAGTTGGAAATTCGGAGGGCAAGTCATGAGTGGTTGGAGATTCCGTCTATCTGGATTTTAGAGCCTCTTTGATGATGCTGATATCTCCTTTACTTCCCAAAATACCAACTCTCTTTCAAATCGGCAAAAATTCCTACTGTTACTATTTACAACTACAGTGTACGCAATATCGAGCTTCATAAGTATGCATGATGTCAATCGGTACGAGATTTCTATAGTACGTTTACTTATCGTAATAAAAAAATCCTCGAAATGCACTTCAAGAAAATCGTTATCCTGAGTTAATTCCATCATTCACAGTTACAAAATGATGAAACGTCGAAAATTGATCATTCCTGCAAAAGATCTGATTTAATGTTAGGAGAGTGTGAATTGCTCAACGTTCTCATCTTGAGCATTTGTTTAGCACATATTCAATTCCCAGAATAGTACCAAATAATAATAATAACCTGATAATTCTATCATAAATGTGTTGGCATTTCAGTTACTAGAGTCAATTTTATGCTCCCTTTCATGGCTTCATTTTTAAAAATTTTCTCGGTAGTGAACTTCCTCCTAGGGAGAGGGACCGGGAGGGGGTTTGTGCCCTCCCGGCCCATCCCCTAGTTGAAAAATCACTATCCTACCCCCCCCCCCCGCCCCCCCACAGCGGAAACCTATAGCCATGTCCCTACACCTCTACAGTGTGCAAATACAAGCCATCGCACTTACTCTGGACATAAGGTAACACAATTGTTTCCGCCCTCCCATTGATTTTTAAAGCACAGAACTGCACAGTTAAATTGATATTGTGGGCACTAATTCACTATCTTTTTCTATTATAAGAGCATAAAGTTGGGGAAAAATTGGTCTTGTTAAAAAAATTCACTATATCGAAGAACCACACTCCGGCTTATTAACCCTTTCAACCCGGTGTGCATAATTTTTTGCGTAAGTAAAAGTTAGTACTGGGAGAGAAAACGATGTAAAGAGCGAAAAGAAGCGAGGGTCGGTAATAATTTAATCCAACAGATCGACAGAGCTGTTTGATTACATTATTACTGAACCTCCCAACAAACCAGGGTGGTTTCGCCCATTTTGCCTTTGACTGTATTGACCGAAATGATACATTCCGGGGTGCCAGTGTTGAAAGGATTAAAGAGCCCGGAAGGCTTCTCTGGTGAATATAAAATAAATATTGACAAAACTGTAAATCCCGTAGTGCACCCACCACGAATGGCTCTTATCTCTTTAAAACAGAAAGTAAGGCCTCATAAAGTAGATTTTCTGTTTCTCGGGCCATTTTTGTAAAATTGCATGCGGGGGGGGGGGGGGGGGGGGGGGGGCTTTTTATTTTATTTTTTATTTTTTGCAATTATTTCTTTGTCATAAAAATTTATGTTCTTGGTTGTTTTATTTCTTAGGCCTCATAATGTACAGTCCAGAACAGCATGGGTGGTAGTGTATGTCGTCCCTTGAGTGCAAGAAGGCTTTGCAATGGTAGTGTATGTCGTCCCTTGAGTGCAAGAAGGCTTTGCAATGCTTTAGCATTGCAAAGCCTTGCAGCACTTAAGGGACAAATTTATGTTTTCTAAGCTTGGGTAAAATATCAGACATGAACAATTTAATTTTGATTTTTTGAAGTTTGCATTGGTTATAAAAAAGAGAGCATGCACTAGCCAAAAGGACCACGCGGGAGGGCCAGGGAAACAGATCTTTAACTTGTTTATGCCTAAACGACAAACTTGAATGAATGGAAAAGTTGAATGTCATGAACCAAAAATACCCACTCCATTGGAACAGGATGGTGACAGTTGTGAAACATAATGGAAGAGTGAGCATTTGCATAGACCCCCAGAGATTTGAAGGAAGCTACACAACGGGAATATTACCCAAATAAAAAAAGCTATTAAAGAAGTAGCAGCAGAAATGCCTGACATCAAAGTACCCAACAAATTAGACGCTAGATCAGGTTTTTGGCAGCTTAAAATGAAGAAAGCTCCAAATTAACAACATTTAATACACAAATAGGGCGCTATAGATCTCTTAGAGCCCCCTTTGAAAACAAATCAATTCCAGAAATTTTTCATCGAGCCATGCCCGAAATGATACAGAATATACAGGGTACTGAGGTTTTTGAAGATCGCATAATAGGGCGTGGTTGCCCAGTTGAAGAACATGACAAACGACTTGAGACAGTTTTAGAACGAGTGAAGCAGTACAACTTGAGACAAAGTTCTCGAAAATGTGAGCTCCGAAAAGAAGAAATAAATTATGGACATAACGTAAGAAGAGAGAACTTGAAAGCCGAACTAGAAAAAAAATTAGATGTATTTTGGAAATGGAGAGACCACAAAATAACAAGTGCACAGCCTAGCAGGGAATCATTCGACCGTTATATATCACTTGATGGGAGGCCTTGCATGTGTTGACCTACATCTGTTACCTTGACATTGGCGGGCCAGTTGTGACTTTTGTATGCGACACACCATCTTGTGGTGGACCATACATTGTGTACGTCTCATTGTAATATCTCCTTCCACTAAAGCGTTATGGCCTGGACATGAAAAACTTGATCTTAAGTGTTGACCTCTCTCTGTGACCTTGACCTTGGCAGGCCAGTTGTAAATTTTGTACGCCACAAACTGTCTAGTGTTGGTCCATAGGCAGTGTAAGTTTCATTGTAATATCTCATTCCACTAAAATGTTGTGACCCGGATATGAAAAAGTTGATGTTCATGCGGAGTCTGTGTGCTGACCTCCATCTGTGATCTTGACCTTCGTGGGTCGATCATGAATTCTGTACTCACAAACCATCCAGTTTTGGTCTCTATGCTGTTTGCACCAAAAAGTTAAAGCCCGGACACAGTGTGCAAGCTGATTAAAATTGTTGACCCCAATCTTTGACTTTGACCTTGGAGAGTTGGTCATGAATTTTGTAGAGAACAAACCATCTAGTGTTGGTCCATAGATTGTGTGAGTTTCAATGTGATATCTTCTTCCACTAAAAAGTTATGTTCCAGGCACAAAAAATTGTTTTGCATGCTGGTTCTATGTTTTGAACTCGCTGAACGTCCTAAATATTGTTTGCAACACACTTCCTAATGTTGGCCCATAGGTTGTGTAAGTTTCATTGTGATGTCTCCTTCCACGAAACAGTTATGACCCGGACACAAAAAAGTTTGCTCTGTATGCTCAATCCATGTGTTGACCTCTGTATTTAATCTTGTCCTTGGTTGGCTGGTGAAAGTTGGACACGACACACCGCTAGTAGTAGGAGATGTATGAAACGGCCCCCATTGGCAGGACCCCGGGCAGGACCCCGGAAGTGACGTCATAGTCACGTGACCTGGTGACGTCATGTTGTATTGTCATGGTAACCCGCGTGAGCGGCCATGTTGTGACGTCATCTCCATAGTGATAAGTGGTGTAAGTGCACATGCGCAGCGCGTGTTGTTAGGGTGATACGTGTTTCCGTCGTCCATTTTGTATACTAGAGGCCGCCATCTTGGTTTCTATGGTAGCACGTGATTGCTATGTTACCTAAGGCCTACAACAGGACAGGGGTATGTTTTGGGGGTATGTTCGATTAAATCGGCGTAAATCTAATTACCACAAACAACCCGACAATCCCTCCAAATCACCAAAATCCACCCGAAATCACCGAAATTGACTTTATTTCCCCAATTTATCGGCTTAGCACGTAGTGCTATAGTACTAAGGGGATATAAGGGGTACGTTCGATTGAATAGGAGTAATGTTCTGGCTTTGAATTCTCCCAGAACCCCTTTTTGGATCCCTATCCCATGACGTTGTCCCCTATTAAAAATAGCACGTAGTGCTATAGGACAAATTTACCCAGAATTCTCTGCTTCTGTCTATATATGCAATAGTTTACGTCTATCTGGCCATGTTCCTTTGTTCTAGAGTAAACTCCAGTAGCGTAGAAGAGCCTATTATGTTGAACAGCTTTGCTTATTATTACTATATTTAGCTATTCTAATCTATTCTTGTTAGTTCTGACCCTATTCCAAGTACTCTTGTTGTTTCATTTATCTAGATCATTTATATAACCAACCAATCAGATTGCTTGATTTCCCATAACCTGTATGCAGAGTTATCTCCCTTCTGTACAACAAAAGCCAATATCATTCCCAAAGCCAATATCATTCCCAAAGCCAATAAGCTATAGAGCAGTTACTGATAAATCATTGCTCGAACAACTCGAAGCTCATCGAGCAAATGAGCCTTAGAGCAATTGCTCAATCGAGTGACTCGGAAGATTGCTCGATTGACTCGAAGTCCGTCGAGCAAATGAGCTATCGAGTAATTGCTCGTTTGAGTGACTCCTCGAACGACTCTTCGACTCATTTCAGTATTTGAGGATGCCTATGGCCCGGCATTGTATTATTTGAGGATACCTATCGAGGATATCTTTTATAGGATACTTATCTGAGGATACTATTACCTATATCACAAGGCATACCTATCCCAAATATCCCTTATAAGCTAAAGAGCAAGAGAGTAATTGCTCCATGAGCAATTGCTCGATCGACTCGAAGCTCATCGAGCAAATGAGCCTAAGAGCAATTGCTCTATGAGCAATTGCTCGAACGACTCGAAGCTGATCGAGCAAATGAGCTATCGAGTAATTGCTCGTTCGAGTGACTCCTCGAACGACTCTTAGACTCATTTCAGAAAAAAGGGGTGCCGAAGGCCATATGTTTTCCAAAAAGGGGTGCCGAAATTGGGGTGCCTTCTGGAGAATTCCTTTTTTGTCAAATGAGCTATCGAGTAATTGCTCGATCGAGTGACTCGACATGCTGCTCGAACGACTCGAATCCCATCGAGCAAATGAGCTAACGAGCAATTGATCGTTCGAGTGACTCCTCGAACGACTCTTAGACTCATTTCAGAAAAAGGGATTCCATAGCCATAGCCGTTTTCGAAAAAGGGATTCTGTAAAATGGGATTCCTCTTCGAGTCCGTAAAATTTATCTTCCGTGTTTTAACATCGACACTCGAGGGTATTCCCCTTCCCTATTGGAAGAATTCAGTTTAATGGGTTGTATTCTCGAGTTAAAATTCAGATCACCTTCGTTATATTTTCATTAAGTTTAAAATTTATTAAGTTAAACTTTGTTCAGTTCAAAGGTGTTAACACTGGGATATAGTTAGGGGTTATACTTCATTCAGTTCAAGGGTGTTAATACCTTCATTTAGATTATAGTTAAAAACTTTCTGGACTTCAAAGGGGTTTTAATTACATAAAGTTCATTCAGTTGAAAACTTTGTTCAGTTCAAAGGGTTCATTCAGGTTTGTTCAATTTAAGGGGGTTAACATTGGGTTATATTTAAGGGTTATAGTTCATTCAGTTGAAAACTTTGTTATGGTCAATTCACTTCGATAACTTCATTGGATCTTTGTTCACTTTGTTCTGTTCCCATCCATCTTGATTGTATTGGATCTTTGTTCACTACGACTTCATTCGAACAGGTGTCTTGTATCTGTTCATAATTCAGATCTGTTCAGTCTCTCCAACTAGTTCGATCAATCCGACTAGTTTGACATTCTTTCACTTTGTTATGTTTACTTCGTTGTTTTGTAGTGACTGGTCGTATCTGTTCAGAGTCTTGTAGTCATTGTTGAATTGGTTGTTATCAATCCCTTTCCATACCCTCGAGTGTCGATGTTAAAACACGGAATCCAAATTTTACGGACTCGAATAGGAATCCAATTTTACAGAATCCCTTTTTCGAAAACGGCTATGGCTATGGAATCCCTTTTTCTGAAATGAGTCTAAGAGTCGTTCGAGGAGTCACTCGAACGAGCAATTGCTCGTTAGCTCATTTGCTCGATGGGATTCGAGTCGTTCGAGCAGCATGTCGAGTCACTCGATCGAGCAATTACTCGATAGCTCATTTGACAAAAAAGGGATTTTCCAGAAGGCACCCCAATTTCGGCACCCCTTTTTGGAAAACATATGGCCTTCGGCACCTTTTTTTCTGAAATGAGTCTAAGAGTCGTTCGAGGAGTCACTCGAACGAGCAGTTACTCGATAGCTCATTTGCTCGATCAGCTTCGAGTCGTTCGAGCAATTGCTCATGGAGCAATTGCTCTTGGGCTCATTTGCTCGATGAGCTTCGAGTCGATCGAGCATTTGCTCATGGAGCAATTACTCTCTTGCTCTTTAGCTTATAAGGGATATTTGGGATAGGTATGCCTTGTGATATAGGTAATAGTATCCTCAGATAAGTATCCTACAAAAGGTATCCTCGATAGGTATCCTCAAATAATACAATGCCGGGCCATAGGTATCCTCAAATACTGAAATGAGTCGAAGAGTCGTTCGAGGAGTCACTCGAACGAGCAATTACTCGATAGCTCATTTGCTCGAGGGACTTCGAGTCATTCGAGCAATATGTCGAGTCACTCGATCGACCAATTGCTCTAAGGCTCATTTGCTCGATGAGCTTCGAGTTGTTCGAGCAATGACTTATCAGTAACTGCTCTATAGCTTATTGGCTTTGGGAATGATATTGGCTTTGGGAATGATATTAGCTTTTGTTGTACAGAAGGGAGATAACTCTGCATACAGGTTATGGGAAATCAAGCAATCTGATTGGTTGGTTATATAAATGATCTAGATAAATGAAACAACAAGAGTACTTGGAATAGGGTCAGAACTAACAAGAATAGACTAGAATAGCTAAATATAGTAATAATAAGCAAAGCTGTTCAATAATAAGCAAAGCTGTTCAACATAATAGGCTCTTCTACGCTACTGGAGTTTACTCTAGAACAAAGAAACATGGCCAGATAGACGTAAACTATTGCATATATAGATAGAAGCAGAGAATTCTGGGTAAATTTGTCCTATAGCACTACATGCTATTTTTTAATAGGGGAAAACGTCATGGGATAGGGATCCAAAAATACCCCTTATACCCCCTTAGTACTATAGCACTACGTGCTAAGCCGATAAATTTGGGAAATAAAGTCAATTTCGGTGATTTCGGGTGGATTTTGGTGATTTGGAGGGATTGTCGGGTTGTTTGTGGTAATTAGATTTACGCCGATTTAATCGAACTTACCCCCAAAACATACCCCTGTCCTGTTGTATGCCTTAGGTAACATAGCAATCACGTGCTACCATAGAAACCAAGATGGCGGCCTCTAGTATATAAAATGGGCGACGGAAACACGTATCACCCTAACAACACGCGCTGCGCATGCGCACTCACACCACGTATCACTATGGAGATGACGTCACAACATGGCCGCTCACGCGGGTTACCATGACAACACATCATGACGTCACCAGGTCACGTGACTATGACGTCACTTTCGGGGTCCTGCCAATGGGGGCCGTTTCATACATCTCCTGCTACTACCGCCTAGTCTTGGCACAGGGGTTGTGTAAGTTTTTTTTCATGTAATATATCCTTCCATTTAAAATGTTGATGTGCACGCTAATTCCATGTGTGACCTCTATATGTGACCTTCACTTAGGTGGGTAATACGTGTATTTTGTACCGGGTCTCTTTAACTAAATCTTCAGAGGCTATTCTCATTTTTGGACTTGAGTTACATGTCATCAGGTTACCATTTCTTGCCATCACATTTCAAAGAAAACCATTCAACATTTTTTGTCCAAATATAATATTTAGCCTTTTGGTGACAATATCATAAAAGGGATTGCGAACCAGTAGTACCCAGATATTTCTTCACCACATATTATTTCTTGTCAGATTTTAAAAAAAATGTTCAAAATTGTTTTTCTTGATTTAAATTTAACATTAAGCTTTTTTGGTGAAATTATGAAGGGGATTCCGAACTGGCTGGGTCTAAGTATTTCTTTGAGAGTTGTTGCCATTTTTGGACTTAGGTAGTGAAGGATTGTCCATCCCGCGACACTGCATTTTTTATAATTTTGGTGTTGGGTATTGCTGAAACTTGTCTGTACGAATTCCTATTTAAAAGTAAACTTCTGGTGGAAAATTACGAATCAAATGAAACATTTTAAACAAATATAATACATTATGTTGCTCTAATCTCATTACGCGAGTTCAACTTTGTCGCAGTTGCTTTCTTCACTTCAATGCACCTTGCTTTTTCGGGCAGATTTGGTGTAACATAGTTCCTACCTACATGCTGTGGACAAGGCTGCAAATAAGCACACTGTGATCCACAGGATGAACTTTCCAGAGGGGGGGGGGGGGGGGGGGGGATTTGGCGATGCTACCCTGCACAGCAGAGTAGCATTACAAACTTCACCCTCGTGAAACTCAATGTGAATCAAGGTATCGGGCATAAACCGAAAGAGGCGCCCAGATGATAAATTGGAGAATTCTAGCCCACTGTATGAGATAGCATCAGCAAATTCTCCCTCCCTGTCCAATTCTGCAAATGACGTGTTGTCCTTGGCACTTTGCCCGGGTGAGCATTGAAAACCGAACAAAATGGGACCTCGAGGTAAAGTACCCTAACTATAGAAATGTTACAGACATATTGTGCCATTCCGCAACTGACAGCAAACGTTTGTTCGATATTGCTAAATCTATCCTTCCTTGTGTTTTAAGTCTCCAGCTTAGATAATTCCATAATCACTTTAGGGTATGGTCAGTTCGCTTTGATCTCCAACTATATTGGGTTTTTTTTCGCGGCGGGATATCCACGATAGTTATGGAGATTACAAACTTTCTCAAAGCGGATAAACCGACATCGCTGATTTATCTCGTCATGAAAATCGATTTTCAATAAAGTTATCTACCCTGAAATTATAAGATTAGCCAGTTTTCCCGTAACGAAAACAACAGACAGTTGTAAGAGTTGTCTGTTGTTTTCGTTTATTAAAATTAACAAAAGGAAACTTGGCTTTTTATTGCAAGCCAGTTACAAGCAACTAGTTCGTAGATGATTCGTCATTAACAACATCTATCATTATCGCACCGACCAACACCAAGAGTCCACAGTGGCTCTTTTTCCGCGAATGTGTTTTTAAAGTAAGCCTAATTTGCAAGTTTTTATTCTTTCCGGGGAAAGAAATTAGCAAATCTCACCTGCTAGACTTTTATATATGGAAAGGATAGTGTATATATATTTTTGTCATTATGCGCTCACCGTTTATATAATGAACACATAAAAAGTCACAGAAATTCAGAAGATGGTGAAAATACCGTTTTCTTATTTTTTAATGGGTTTCAATAGAGAATAATAGTTAGGCCTAAATGTTCAAACGGATTGGGGAAAAAATGTAAAAAGCCAACTCCTGTATTTTTATACTCCTCTGCAGAAAAATGCCAGAAGATTTTGAAATGATGCGCATATTTATTTACTTATTTATTAGGGTTTAACGACACATTAACAACCAATGTCATATCGTGTCGGTGACAGTTTTACGGGTGGAGAAAGACGGAGTACCCAGACAGAACCACCGAGCAACGACGAGCAGCTGCCAGCTCCCCAACATCGTAATTCCGCACTGCAGCACAGGTAGGGTTAGACTGGTTGAAGACATGCATGCCATCGACGTGCAGTACGCCTTAGTACACGGCGTCATCGTGCCCCCATGTGGATAATCGGGGTTAAGTGCCTTGCCCAAGGACGCAACGCGGGACTCTCAATCGATCGCTCAGACGGTCATCCATCCAAGGATTAACCGAGCTCGACGTTGCTAAACTTTGATGCGCACATCGACGATACAAGTTCGAAAATGTCAATTTTAAATGAAATTCCCATACCATAAGTGAAACATGCACTGACAGCATTAAGAAATTAAGGGGAGCTAACTTTCCTGTAAATCTCTTACGTTGATGAAAATAGTCATCCATGTGAGTTCTCTTGACATGTAATGAACCATGTGATGAAGTAAATCAGTGTGCGTTCGTAAGAAATAAAATAATATATTATCTCTGTTAGCTGCTTCGATTTGTCCATCTTTATAAACATGGACAACATTATCTTTATTTTTTATTATCGCAGTAAACGAAGAAATTAACGCCATGCTTGGCTCGTTTGACTGGATGAGGGAGACATCTCACTGTGAGAAACTTGAGCTTGGGACCCCCGTTGCAAAAGGAGGGTGGCCTTGCAAGAATCTTACACTGCGGTGCTTTTTGGGTATTTCGTTATTACCCCAATATGCATATAGGATGGGTTTACTAGTCTTTCCAGATTGCCTTTTTACGCATTCTATCATGACTGTTAAGCTGCCTCGAAGAACCGTAAATTGTTTTTTTTTTTATATTTTCGACAGGTGTTATTGGAGACTGGAAGAACCATTTCACTGTCGCAATGAGCGAAGAATTTGATAAAGTATTGCAAAAAAGGATGTCAGGCACACAGCTTGAGTTCCAGTTTGAGTCTCGGTAATTTTAGAAATCAAAATTGCGTGGAATATTTCTTTAAAATCAGAGACGGCGCATTCCCAACAATTCGTCCGGTGTTGACTGCGCATGCGCAACGTTTGGAGAAAAACTGAGTCTAAATTTTAACACTGTGGCCTATGGAGAAAATATTTTAAACATTTATTACACAAAGAACAGGTTGAGTGACAATATGTTACGTATTATGTCCATTTAGTTCAATGTTTCTAGTTTTATGTGCTATACTTATGTTAGTTATTGCGTCATTTGTTTTTGCTTCCTTTTTGGATTGAAAACTGGTCCTATAAATCTTGTATAACATTAGTAAAGTTTACGAAAATAGTCGACCACAGGTGTGTTTAAGTTCATTTTATGACCTTTTTGAATATCTGTCGAAGTTTTTACGTGTTGTTTTAGTAATCTGCAATGGAGACTGAAGACAATAATCTGAAAATAATAAATATGCACTAATGGTTTTTTGCTTCCTTTTGTCGCTAAAGAAGAGCATTTTGGGATTTTTCTAAGTGAACACCAGTTTCCCTGTGAACTGAGTATCGTTGTCCAACAGGTGCAGCAATTCTCCTTCCTTTGAATTGAGGTGGAAAATTAATGCGTCGGGTACTTTTCTTTCTCAATTTTACATCAAGGTGATAATTTTTATAATTTTATAATTTTTCTTTCACTTTTCGCTTCTACTTCATATGTCCATAACGAGTCCTAAATTAATGCACATGAAGTTTGAGTATCTTTTCGGCTTCAAATACAATTGTTTATATAGTTGTGAATGAATGAATGGATGGATGGATGGATGGATGGATCTACAAATATACACGGCCAAAATTACATTTTATGATTTAATGTTTCACATTGAACATTGTCTCATTTAAGTTCATTATTTTGTTTGTTCTCTATCAAAACTAAAACAGAACCATCGGGTCCGTCAGTGTTATTCAAATTTGCAATCTGGGACAAAAGTTTGTTGTTTATCACTTATCGGAACATTCGCATCGCGTCTTGTGTGCGAAGACCTTAATTTATATGGAATGTGCATAATTTATTCCTGACGTTTCCACCCAAAAACAAATCGCTAAAATCAGTTTGGAAATTTATTTCTCCTTGTCCCCACGCACTCGCTAAGTATCATTGAGTTTTATTTCATTTGAGAATGCTGATAGAATACGATCACAGTACAGAAAACTACAGGCGATTTCTCCCTCACTATCTTTCTTTAACCTAACAATGAATTAAGCTTAGTAATTTTAATCCCAGGACATAAAAGGCCGCGAACAGTAGGAATATTTTCTGTCTTCTATTAACAGCCGCAGGTTAGTGGTGGACCAAAGTGTTACTAATATTGTCATGGAGTATTTGAGTAATTAAGAAGATGGGATGGTACATCTGATTGTTTTTACATAATAATAATCACACTTTGTCCAGCCGCTGATTTGTCGCGGTTCTCGGACGAGAAGGCCTTGGTTACCCCTGTACTCCCAACTGCCTCCCTATTCCCATGCTTCTCCTCTCCTCCCAACACTCGAGGACGAACTGCTTGATGACATCCCTTGCCCCATTCTTCCCAATCTCTCAGATTAGCATATTAACCCTCTCCTTTGAGTCTTTCCCTAACCACATGTCCTTCATTCTCCCATCCCACTTCCCCATTATACTCCCAGTGAATCTTATTCTTTTAGACTGGTACTTTGGGCATTTTTGAAGAACGTGTTCCAGGGTCTCCACCATGCCCAAATTACACATCTGGCATCCTCTTTCACTGTCTTTCCCAATTTTTCCCCTCAGTTCCAGAGATCGCGACCTCATCTTGAACAACAGTGAACCCCCAAAGGTCCCATCAAGGTACTATTCAAAACCTAGCTTCTCTTTATCACGCAGGCCACCCAAAGATCTCTTTGATTTCACCCCCTCTCGCCAATTACAGTTACAATCCACCATGACCCTTTCTCTGACAATTTTTTTACCCTGGTTTGCCCCACCGCCCAGGTCCCAGATCTCCAGTGAGTAGTTCTCTACTAGCTCCCTCACTTGGACCATCCACCCCGTCTTGATATTTGAGTTGAAAATTCTCAGAATCATTACTTTACACCATCGGCTGTCTGGGAGATTTACCAAATAATTAAGATAACCGAGTTTCAACAGGTCTATCCTGTCGTTGATCCTCATCCACCCAAGCTCACCCCTGATTGCTTCTAGCGCTGCGGCATTACTCGACCCCGTTATCCATCGGCCTGCATCATTCTGCAGGATTTCCAAGCTCTTTACGGCCGTCTGGTTTAGGGGTACCACTTCCGTACCGTATGTTATACTTGGCAGACCCACCATTTCCCAAATGATTTTCCCCACGAAAACCTTATTGAAACTGTTTCTCCCTATAAGTTTCATTTGGTTAAGGATTCGCTTCCCCTTCAGAATCAATTTATTTGTGTGGTTTCGGTAGATGCCTCTTCCTGTAATGTTTATATTTACCCCCAAATACTCGTAATCACCTGTCTCCCCTACACTGAGAAGTTTGCTGCTACCTTCCGGAATGCAGAACTCACCCACTCTCCACCTTCGAGTGGGGTCCACTTTTGCGGCCCACAGGTATAACTTTGCTCTTGTTTTCATGAAGCCTAGGGGGGTTTGATCATCCCCTACTAGGCGGGTCCTCAGGTGGCGGATAGAGGCCGGCCTGCTCAATTGGGCAGGTTTGCTGTTTTTTGTAATTAGCAGGTTTGCTCAATTGAGCTGGTTTGCTGCGGAATATATGAATACGCAGCCCCGGACCAAAATGGTCAATCCTGCTTATGCCATCTTGCAGGCACCTTGTTCTCCCGTGAGGTGCGAACATGACGCAAAAGAGGACGGGATCCTGCTGGTTGAGGACTTAGCGCCCCGGTTAGGGCAGCTCTTGGTATTTTCACTGAGGTCATCAGACCTCCGTGCAAGTATTGACGGTATAGTCCAATACACCAGTTCGGCCAATACTTTGTGGCGGGGAATGTTGGTCTTTCCGGCCCGGCTTGATCAATCGGGAGCCCAGTGACGTTACGTGGGGCATTTAGTGATCGCTGAACTAGCCGTTACAATATTTTATTCCCATTTTGTTCTGTAGCAAGCATGGATAAGACTGCCCTAAACAACTCAATTTTCTATTTCAAACTATTGCACTGTCTGTATAAAACGCTCGTCTACACTGACATTTCCTCAGGGTACGGCTAGTTGATCGACCACTATTGGATAGCGTGGCATAACGGGTCAATCAGTTAGCATATATGATTCGTCATCAATGTTGGCTGAGTATACTATTTGCGTACTGGCGGTGCCGTCGACTGGAGACCCGTCGACTATGTGCATCCCCTTGTTGGGCTCAGGGTAAGGGTGTCAGCCGCGAGTAGTGAATTTTAAAAACAAAAAAATATGGAAACAAAAACCAAAAAAAATAAAAGACTGCATGTTTCGAACACTAGTTCTGACTCTGATTCAGAAACAACTATTTCAGAACCACAACCAATGAAAACTTGGCCAAAGTTCATTGTTATTACTTCAAAAGATGAGACAAAAAAAGCTACCTCCATCAATCCCTTTGCTTTGGAAAAATCAATTAAAGGGATTGCTGGAACTGTAAAAGGGGTAAAGAAATTAAGATCTGGCAGCCTACTAGTTGAATGTGCTAATCACACCCAAGCCTTCAACTTACTTAAAGTAACCAAACTTATTGACATGGAAGTTAAGGTGAGCTCTCACGCATCCCTCAATAGCAGCCGAGGTGTTGTAAGAACGCGAGAGCTTACTGATCTTACTGAGGCTGACATATTGACAGAGTTGACACCTCAGGGAGTGACTGGAGTAAGGCGACTTACCATCAGAAAAAATGAAACAACAATAAATACAAATACATATTTCATGAATTTTAATACTCCTCAACCACCAAAGTCACTCAAAGTAGGCTATTTGAACATCCGAGTGGATCTATACATACCGAATCCACTTAGATGTTTCAAGTGTCAGAAATATGGACATGGTAAAGATTCTTGCCGTGGTCAAACAACATGCCACAAGTGTAGCCAACAGCACGATGAGCCATGTACAAATAATATAATTAAATGCATAAATTGTCAGGGCAGTCATATGTCCTCTTCCAAGGATTGCCCTGTATGGAAAAAGGAAAAGGAGATACAAAAAATAAAGTCTGAAAAACAGATTAGCTTTAAGGAAGCCAGAGACATAGTATCCACTATGCCTGGCATGTCAACATCTATCCCATCTTACGCAACAGCCTTGAAGCGGAAAATACCAACAACATCCACAGATTGTCAGACAGACCTTACATGGCTCACTGGTCCAATACCAGCATTTGTTAACCCCTTCACCCTTGGTCATACAGATATTAACATACCAAAAGCTATACAAACGGAAGAACTGATACCAAATACAAAAGAACCAAAGCAAAACCAAACCAAAGTGGAACGGAGAAAGGAACAAACACAGAAAAAGCTAGGTGGTCAAAATACCAATCAAACTCAACGAATTAAACAAAAACAAGAAAACAAACAGGAAGTAAAAACGAATCAGAGTCAGAGAGCCAGAAATAAAGAAAATTCAAACAGAACCCCAAAGAAACTACAAAATGTAGTTACTAGAAATATATTTGAGGGTTTAGAAGCTATGTCAGTTGATGATTGCATCACTGACACATTCGGTGGTCCAAACCGCCGAAGTTCTTCGCTGGGTAGGTCCCCCAGTGACAAATCTCCTCTAAAATCAAATATCATTCCCTTAACACCTGACATTCCACCCCATTATGGATAGTACAAACTACCATAATATATTACAGTGGAATTGCCGAGGTTTTAGAGCTAATTTCAATGAACTCGGACTGCTAAGTCAAAAATATCAACCTGCGGCTTTTTGTCTGCAGGAAACTCTCCTAAAGAAACCAGACAATCAAGACTATTGCGCTTTTAAGGGTTATACAACGTATAACACTTGGGCAGACGAAGCTGATCTTCATGTTCGTGGGACATCTGTCTTAGTTAGAAATGATATTATCCACAGTTCTGTAAATTTACATACAAATTTACAGGCTGTGGCGGTACGCCTAACTTTAGACAAAACGATTACTGTGTGCTCCATTTACATATCTCCAAACCAAGTTCTGCCGATGCAAGATCTGGAACGACTTGTTGATCAACTTCCAACACCCTATATTTTAATGGGTGATTTTAATGCTCATAGTCCTCTTTGGGGTGCTTCATGCAGCAAAGAGGATATAAAGGGTAAAACCGTTGAAGAGTTCATTACTCAACATGACTTGTGTTTGTTTAATGATGGGTCACATACTTACCTGCATCCTGCATCTGGTTCGTACACGTCAATCGATCTCACAATTACAAGCCCTTCACTTTTCCTGGATTTTTCTTGGAAAGTGGAAGTGACCACTTCCCAATTGTTTTGGAGGGTGTTGTTCCTGCAGGGGATGAGAGGGTGCCCCGGTGGAATTTTAAAAACGCAAACTGGGACACTTTTTTATCGTTGTGTTGCGAGCGACTCACTCAAGATACGTTTGCCGCCACTTCTGACCCTGTGGAACATTTCACTGCCACATTACTTGACATTGCAAACACAGTTATCCCTAAAACCTCGGCAAATCCTAAACGTTTCCATAAACCATGGTTTGATATGGATTGTAAACAGGCTATCCATAAACGTAAAAAAGTTGAACGCGATTTTAACAAGTCACCAACTACAAATAATTTGGATAAATTACGTATTAATCGGGCTCAAACCCGACGGCTCATTAAACAAAAGAAAAAGACTTCCTGGCAAAATTATGTTTCAAAATTAAATCAAAATACCGCCATCAAAAAAGTCTGGAAAATGGTTCAAAAAATTAAAGGTAAAGAAACAAAATCTGCTGTACAACACCTTGAACAAAATAATATTAAAATAACATCTAAAAAAGACATTTCGAACACTTTGGCTTCCACCTTTTCTAAGAACTCTTCTTCTGAAAATTGCACTCCACAGTTTGTCCAGGTTAAAAATCAACAGGAGAAACACAAATTCAAATTTCAATCTGATAATCATGAAAATTATAATGAACCGTTTTCAATTGATGAGCTGTCAGCGTTGTTGAGTAAAGCAAAAGATACAGCCACTGGTCCTGATGAAATCCATTACCAAATTTTAAAACATTTGCCGCCTTCATCGCTCTAACTTTTGCTTTCTATATTTAATGATATATGGGTGACTGGCCAGTTTCCATCTTCCTGGCGTAAAGCAACAGTCATTCCCATTCCCAAGCCTGACAAGGACCACTGCAATCCAACCAACTACAGACCAATAGCACTCACGAGTTGCCTCTGTAAAACCATGGAAAGGATGATCAATGATCGGCTTGTTTGGTTTCTGGAATCGAACAGTCTGCTGGCGGATGTTCAGTGTGGTTTCAGAAACCAGAGGAGCACTGTCGATCATTTGGTCCGCCTTGAAACGTTCATAAGAAATGCCTTTGCCAGAAGGGAGCACGTGGTCGCCGTGTTCTTTGATCTGGAGAAGGCATATGACACTACGTGGAAGTATGGGATTTTAAAAGACCTCTTCAACATGGGGTTGAGAGGCAGAATGCCACTTTTTATTGAAAATTTTTTAAAGGACCGCAATTTCCAGGTTCGTCTTGGGTCAACATTATCTGACCCTCACAACCAGGAATTGGGAGTACCTCAGGGTAGTATTCTATCTGTTACTCTTTTTTCAATAAAAATCAACAGCATTGTTACAACTATTGAAACAAATGTTGATTCTTCATTGTATGTAGATGATTTCCTCATCTGCTACAGTGGCAAGAAAATGCCTGCTATTGAGCGCAAACTTCAGCTATCCTTAAACAAGGTTCAGCGCTGGGCTACTGAAAATGGTTTCAAGTTTTCAAAAAGTAAAACAAATTGTGTTCATTTCTGTAAACTCCGGAAACACCACCTGGATCCGGAGTTATTTTTAGAATGAACTCCACTTAAAGTTGTAAAGGAAGTGAAATTCCTTGGCTTGTTGTTTGATGAGAAACTAAGTTTTAGGTCTCACATCAAACAACTAAAAATTAAATGCAAGAAAGCACTTAATCTGCTAAAAGTTGTTGGCAGCACTGATTGGGGTGCCGACCAAAAAACTCTGCTCCATCTGCATAGAGCTCTTGTACGGTCAAAGTTGGATTATGGTTGTGTGGTTTACGGTTCGGCTAGGAAATCCTATCTGAAACCTCTTGATGCCATCCATCATAGTGGTATCAGAATTAGCCTTGGTGCGTTTCGTACGTCACCTATAGATTCTCTTCTTATCGAAGCAGGTGAGCCTTCTCTTGAGAAGCGTCGAATTAAACTCTCTTTGCAATATGTCTCAAAATTATCTGCAAATCCTTCAAATCCTGCTTACTGCTATGTTTTTAAACCTCTAAATACAGTTTTTTTTGATAAAAATCCAAAACAGATTCCTCCACTGGGACTCAGAATCAAAACCCACATGGAGGCTACTGGTGTTGCTCCAGATTCTGTGGCAGAAAATCGTAAACCAAATATACCCCCTTGGCGTCTGTCAAAACCCAAGGTTATTTTAGATCTGGCCTCTTCTAAAAAGGCAAACACAAATTCTTTGCAATTTAAGCAAGCGTATGCCGAGATTAAGTCTCACTATAGAGCATACACCATGTTCTATACAGATGGATCCAAGGATAATGACAGAGTATCATCTGCTGTCGTTAGTGGTGATCAGACCACCTCAACCAGGATACCTGATACGAGTTCCATTTTTACAGCTGAGGTAAAAGCTATTGACCTTGCGCTCGATGAGATTGAGGCTGAAGAGGAATGGAAGTCCATTATCTTCTCCGATTCTCTTTCTTGTTTACAGGCTCTTCTCAACCCCAGGTTGAAGAACCCTCTAATCTTGTCACTTCGTGAACGACTTACTGTAATGAAGTCTGACCAATATGATATTGTGTTTTGCTGGTTACCTGGGCACGTTGGTATTGCTGGTAACACCAGGGCAGACAGTGCAGCAAAACAGGCTCTGAGTAAGCCAATCACTGATTTTCCAATTCCTTACAGTGATTACAAGCCACTTATTTCTAAATACATCCGGTCTTTGTGGCAGTCGGAATGGGATGGAGCTACCAATAACAAGCTCCATCGTTTCCGACCAACTGTGTCTGATTATTATCCTCTTTCTCATCTTTGTCGAAAAGATCACGTTATCCTTACACGATGTCATATTGGTCATACCAGACTCACTCATAGTTTCTTATTAGAGGGCACTCTGCGACCTGAATGTGTTCCTTGTCAGCAGGGGCTGTCAGTGGAACACATTCTTTTAGATTGTACAGATTTCGATCTTGTTAGGCGGCGGTTTTTCACTGTGGAGTCTCTTAGAGACCTTTTTTACACTACCAGTCCGCGCAAGCTTTTGTCTTTTCTAAAAGAAATCAACCTTTTTAGCAAGTTTTAGAGCTTTGTCTTTTAATCTTCCCATTATGATTTGGTAGCAATAGGTTGATTTGTATTATATTTGTTGTTCTTCTTTCATTATGAATATTCATTTTCACATTTTCATTCTATTATCGTTCATCTATCACAATTTTTTTTTTCTTTTTAAAAACAGTCCTGACCATTACCTTTTAACTCATTTTCATGACTTTCTCGCCACGATATGACCTTTGTTGTCGATGTGGCGTTAAGCACCAATAAATAAATAAATAAATAAATTGTTTTCATGAAGTTCGAGTCTCCATTTGCTCTCATATTTCCCAACAATTCCCAGCATTTTCGTTAGCCCCTCTTCGCTTTCTGACACTAGCACCATATCGTCTGCAAAAATAGCCCTGGGATCTTCAAGTCCCCAACTGCTACCCCCTCCTCGCTATGCAGGAGTTCATCTCCTAAATCTTTGATGTACAATGCAAATGTATCATCACAAACCATTCTGGACTTTTCCTGTCATGTTCCGTATTTTATATCGACACACGGATCATTAAGGAAGTTTAGTGGTCAGTCAGTAGAAAAAACAAACGATGACATAAAAATAATATTTCATAAAAAAATAAATAAATATGATTCCACGGTTGCTCCTTTAGAAGTTAGGAAAAGAATAGAGCGTTTGTGTTAAGAAGACAGAAAAAACGAAATAATGTAAAGCAGTCTGGCTGGGAACATGATATTTTCAAAAACAGATCAGATAAACGTTCTTCTATCATGCAGGAGATACAAAATAAAGGCAACAGCAACAACGCTTTGACTTTTGAAGATTTAGAATCAATTCCGGTGGAAAAACTTAAAGAGAAACTCTCTGATATGGAAATAAAAACAAGGTTAAGAAAAAAAGAAAAACTAGTAAGACTTCTGAAATCTACGGAAGCCCATTACGGTCAAATGCGAAAAGTAACTTTTTTTTTAAACGGGGAATGTTTGCGTTATTTCGCAAAACTTTTGCGTAATTTCGCAAAAGTATTGCGTTATTTCGCAAAAGTATTGCGTTATTACTCAAAAGTACTGCTTCATTTCGCAATAACTTTTGCGTTATTTCGCAAAAGTATTGCGTTGTTTCGCAAAAGTATTGCTTTATTTCGCAAAAGTATTGCGTTATTTCGCAAACTATTTCGTTATTTCGCAAAAGTATTGCGTTATTTCGCAATAACCTTTGCGTTATTTCGCAAAAGTGTTGCGTTATTTCGCAAAAGTATTGCGTTATTTCGCAGTTAATATTAACTCCATTCTTTCATGGTGAATTACCACTAATTCACAGTTAGGAAGATTTCACACCCGACACTTATTTACAATTTACGAGAACAAAACACCACAAGTATAAGTTCAACTTTCATTTCAAGCATTACTGGTTATCCCCCGATGGCCAATGTGCTGAAAATCTGATAGTGCTTCTTGTACTTTTAAAAAGTGTACATATGTGTCGGGTGGAAAATCCACCTATTGTGATGCCGCAACCACCCATCCTGAAACTGACACCAGCCCAATTCGCATGTACGTGCCACCATTATATATACAGTACGGAGAGGGGGGATTGCCACTAAATCGCATTGGGATAGATTTTCCACCCGACAAAAATCCACCCCACACCAATTTAGCAGCAATCCTCCTGGAGGGTTGCTGCTAAATTGGTGTGGGTGGATTTTCCACCCGACTATTATTTATATTTTGGTCAAGAAGGAACAAGGATTTTTTTCCCATGTGGTCCATGACCTGAAAATATGCTAGTACTTCTGTTTTTCTGGAAAAATGCAAATATTTGTCGGGTCGAACATCTATCCCAATGCGATTTAGTAGCAATCCTCTCTCCCCGTGCTGTATGTTCATTTCATCTGCTTTAACATTTCTTTTTCGACGAAAGAGAGAATACCACGTTTTATTTTTTTTTCATATGAATTGTGATTGTTTGAGAAATGTTGGTTTGAGTTAATTTTTATGGAAGATCAGTGAAGATGCTCGAGTCTGAATTTGAAAATAATCACTATTTGTAGTCCATCGAATGTTGGATACCATATCGAATTTATCTCGTGAAAATTTCCCGATATTTTTTCTAAGTCGGGAAAATTAGGGTTTTTTTTGATATTCTAATTTAAAATCTCCGTGTATACCGACTGAGGACAGAAAAGGTCCATCTGACAAAACATTAATAGCTGTCGGCATTTGTTCATTCACCACGACTGACAGTTATCTTGTCTCAGTTAATTACTTCTCGGAGGTCTATCAATGTATATGTATGAAAAGAGGATTATTGAAATTAATGCAGCCAACTCTAAGTGCTAAACTCTGTCACTATTGTAGAGAGAAATATCCTTTCTTTCCGTTTCTGAAAAGGGTTTTGTTAAGGTTTTTTGTTTTATTTTAATATGAGAGAAGTAAATAAATAATGTATAATTACTATCCAATACATTATATACTTGTCCTACCTGATATAAAAAAACATACATCCATTATGTTTTGAATTTTTGTCTCAAAAACCTAGCGTGCAAATCAAGCAGATAGATTGAGTCTAAAAGGCATCTCTTAGAAGCGCGGGGATTAATCACAATTTGACGTGGGTGGGTGTGAGCAACGTGATAGGAACAGTGGCACAGAAACCGAGGCTGGGGGAGGAGGGGTAAGAGAGGTATTTACACCCCACGACATTTGCAAAAAATTAGCAAAATTGTCCCTAAATTTGGTATTCTGAAAGTCATTCTATTTGCCCGGCTTCAAAAATAATTTTGGTCAAAATAACTATGGGAATTTACCCAGTTTGAGCTATCATTTCATGAAGATTCCCCCTGGGGCGGCCTCAGGAACCCAACAAAAAGAGAGGGGGTAGTTCAGTCCGTGATATATTTGTTTTGGGTTTGGTACGTCCAAACAAATTTTATTACGGACTTTGGGTCCATGTTTGGACTACCCTCTCTTGTGTTGTCCCTAGGCAACGCGTTTTGCGTTGCGTTCAGCTTCGCGATGATGTCTTTTATCCCCCCCCCCCCATTAATATTTCCTTTCCACGCCTCTGGATAGGAAATCTGGTGTGATTGTGTGTGTGGGAGGGGGAGGGGGTATTAGACTCCCTTCCCATCACACACCCAGTGTTTCCAAAACTTAAGTTATGATCCTTGTTGGAACGAGCGCGACGTAATAGTTCCAATGAGGGGTCATGGCCCACGTTTTGAAAGCAAAAAAAAAAAAAAATATAAAATATAAAAAAGTGAATGGCGATTCTTGTGAGTAGTATGTAATGTGGTTTTCACCTCTTATTTGGGGGACCCCGGTGGGGGACCCCGGAAGTGACGTCATGTCACGTGACCTAGTGGCGCCATGTTGTATTGTCATGGTAACCCGCGTGAGCGGCCATCTTGTGACGTCATCACCATAGTGATACGTGGTGTTAGTGCCCATGCGCAGTGCGTGTTGTTAGGGTGATACGTGTTTCCGTCGTCCATTTTGTATACTGGAGGTCGCCATCTTGGTTTCTATGGTAGCACGTGGTTGCTATGTTACCCAATTTTTCTGCAATAGGACGGGGTATGTTCGGAGGGTATGTTCCTTTGTAGAAGAGTAAATCTAATTACCACAAACAACCCGACAATCTCTCCAAATCACCAAAATCTATCCCAACTTTTACTATTTCGAATTCTTGCAGAATTCTCTGCTTCTATTTATCTACGCAATAGTTTTCCTCTATCTGGCCATGTTCCTTTATTCTAGAGTATACTCCAGTAGCGTAGAAGAGCCTTTTAGTTGGAACAGTTTACCTTATTATTACTATATTTAGCAGTTTCTGGTCTACTCTTGTTAGTTCTGACCCTATTCCGTGTACTCTTGTTGTTTCATTTATCTAGACCATTTATAACCAATCAGATTGCTTGATTTCCCATAATCTGTATGCAAGGTTATCTCCCTTGTGTATAACAAAAACAGTCCCAAAGCCAATAAGCTATCGAGCAGTTACTGATAAGTCATTGCTCGAACGACTCTAAGCCCATCGAGCAAATGAGCTATCGAGCAATTGCTCGATCGAGTGACTCCTCGAACGACTCTTCGACTCTTTTCAGTATTTGAGGATACCTATGGCCTGGTATTGTATTATTTGAGGATACCTATTCCAAATATCCCTTATAAGCTAAAGAGCCAAGAGAGTAATTTCTTCCATGAGCAATTGCTCGAACAACTCGAAGCTCATCGAGCAAATGAGCCTTAGGGCAATTGCTCGATCGAGTGACTCGACATACTGCTCGAACAACTCGAACTCCATTGAGCAAATGAGCTTTAGAGTAATTGCTCGTTCGAGTGACTCCTCGAACGACTCTTCGACTCATGTCAGAAAAAGGGATTCTAGGGCCTAAAGGGATTCCGTAAGTAGGGTTTTTTCCCAAATAAGCAAAAGAGCCAAGAGAGTAATTGCTCCATGAGCAATTGCTCGAACGACTCGAAGCTCATCGAGCAAATGAGCCTTAGAGCAATTGCTCGATCGAGTGACTCCTCGAACGACTCTTGGACTCATTTCAGTATTTGTTGGGCTATTGGGGGGATACTTGTTGACTTTACATCCGGGTACTTCTGCTGGGAAAGGTATAAAAAGGGTGTTGGTACGAAAATAAATTCATTTGTGTCCTGACCGTCGTCGAGTGAAGACATGTTACCAATTCGTTGCAGATACTGTTCCAAGTTATTTTCAAGATCGGATAATGCTCGAAGACACGAGAAGAACCATCATCGGCTCCACTGCAGATATTGTGATAAAGAATTCTCCAGGATCTTCAAACGTAAGAGGCATGGAGAACATTACTGTCCAAGAGGAACAGAAGAGGAGAGAGATACTGGACTGACTGACCAGAATAAAGCACTTTTAGAATTTTTACGGGATGCTGACAAGGTGGAAATCGATTCCGTTCTACGTGCTGCTGATGAAGATTTGATTACCTGTTTATGTAAATGTGCTACCAACATCCGCGAAGATAAGATACCACTAAATTTGGTTGAATTTGATGACCTGCGAAAATACGAACATGTATTGAAGCTGCTAACAGATGATGGAATTTCTCCAGATATAAAAAGATGTATACTACGAAAGAGTTGCTTTCTCTAGACGCTTATCAACCCAGTCCTAGCTCTGAAAAAAGTGTAAAAGGAGTGTTGGTGTGAAAATAAACTCATTTGTTCTACGACCACGAAATAGTGAAGACATGGCAATACATAACTGCGAGTACTGTGGAAAAACATTTTCTCGAAAGTTTAACATGAAGAGGCACAAAGAAGAAGTTTGCCCAAACCGACAAACGGAAAAATCGAGCACCACTACAAGATTAAAGAGAAATTTAGATACACTGCGAATCCTCTCTGATGCGGATCAATATGAAGCCAAGACTATGCTGAAGATGGCCAGTGATGATTTGATACAATGTGTATGTGATTGTGCCTTGAATATCTTGAAGGGAGCAGTACCTATAACCAAATCTGAGAGAGCTAAGCTGATTCCACACAAACACCAGATTAGGAGAATTGCCTCACCAAAGAGAGAACTATCTTATCGGAAAAGAAGACGCTTCATACAGAAAGGAGGATTTTTAGGAAAGTTGATCAAACCCGTCATCAATGCTCTGTCCGATATCCTATAAAAGGGTCGTGCTCATAAGAAATTTGTTATTTGTAATCTGACCTTCCAAGAGAGCGGACACAATGCAATCCAGCTGTGCACCAAAAAAATTGGTCAAGAGATTCGGAATCTGATGAATCGTCGGAACTATCAGAAGGTATGGAATATGAAGAAGAAGACGAAGAAGAAGACGTTTCTATGATGGGAGGTATCGTTCAAAGTGCCTTTGACAAATAGCAAAACGATTTTGACAACCTCATGAACAAATATATCGAAGGTGGAATGGACAGTGAAGATGCAGTTGAAACAGCATATAGAGCACTTCAAAAGAATGTTAAAGAAGCCATTAGTGAGAAATACATTAATACCATTGAGTACATTCGAAATTTTTGCAACGACTCAATTCACAAGAAAATTCAAGAAACTGCCAAGCGTCTTCGTGAAGAAGAGGATTTTGACTTTGAAGAATCCCAGAAATATGCCTTGGAAAAGATTTCTGTTCGACAACCTTATGACAAACTACTCATTCCGAGTAGATGATGATGAAGAAGAAGAAGACGATTAGAAAAGTATAAAAGGAGTGTTGGTATAAAAATAAATTCATTTCCGTTTTGAACGTCGAAGAGTGAAGATGTCTGTGTCAACAACAGTGCTCAGATTCAAAGATGACTTACATATACAGATCTTCAAGAATGATGCTGGAATAAAGCTGGCTTCCAAGGAATTGACCCAAGTGAATCGTGTGGTAAATGCAGCCAAGAGAAAAAATCTAGACATGGATGCTGGTGGAAAGAAACAAAGATGTGTGGATACTGGCCGATCAGGAAACAAAAGAATAAAGACAGAATTGACTGATGCTTCCAATACAAACAAGAATGAAGTTACTACTGCGAACAAAGTTTTTACTGTGAAAGATGTTTCCATTAAGGACGAAGTTACAGTGAAGACAAGAAAAAGATGCCAGCTCCCATAAAGAATGAAGTTTCTACTGAAGACAAGAAAAAGATGCCAGCTCCCATAAAGAATGAAGTTACCACTACGAATGAAGTTACTACTGAAGCTAAGAAGGATGTTTCTACTCAAACCACAAATGAAGTTACTACAAAGAAGACTGAAGTTACTACTATGAAACAGCTAGAGAAAGAGGAACCAAAAGATGCCAGACAGGAAATTAAAGCAACCAACAAAGCCAAGTTATCAAATGAGAGATTTATCAAGAACCTAGCCATGCAATGGGAAGAAGCTCCAACCAACAAGAAGATGAAATGGTTAGCCCATGCAAGAAGAACTACAAAGAGAAATGCCTTGAGACATTGAATTGTAAACTTGAATAAAAATGAAATGCTATATATATATTGTTGTTTGTTTTTTATCTACTACCCCAACAGAAGTACCCGGATGTAAAGTCCAACAAGTACCCCCCCCCCCCCCTCAATAGTCCAATACAATAGGTATCCTCAAATACTGAAATGAGTCTAAGAGTCGTTCGAGGAGTCACTCGATCGAGCAATTGCTCTAAGGCTCATTTGCTCGATGAGCTTCAAGTCGTTCGAGCAATTGCTCATGGAGCAATTACTCTCTTGGCTCTTTGGCCTATTTGGGAAAAAGCCCTACTTACGGAATCCCTTTTAGGCCCTAGAATCTCTTTTTTCTGACATGAGTCGAAGAGTCGTTCGAGGAGTCAGTCGAACGAGCAATTACTCTAAAGCTCATTTGCTCGATGGACTTCGAGTCGTTCGAGCAGTGTGTCGAGTCACTCGATCGAGCAATTGCTCTAATGCTCATTTGCTCGATGAGCTTCGAGTCGTTCGAGCAATTGCTCACAGGACAATTACTCTCTTGGCTCTTTAGCTTATAAGGGATATTTGGGATAGGTATCCTCAAATAATACAATACCAGGCCATAGGTATCCTCAAATACTGAAATGAGTCGAAGAGTCGTTCGAGGAGTTACTCGATCGAGCAATTGCTCGATAGCTCATTTGCTCGATGGGCTTAGAGTCGTTCGAGCAATGACTTATCAGTAACTGCTCGATAGCTTATTGGCTTTGGGACTGTTTTTGTTATACACAAGGGAGATAACCCTGTATACAGATTATGGGAAATCAAGCAATCTGATTGGTTATAAATGATCCAGATAAATGAAACAATAAGAGTACACGGAATAGGGTCAGAACTAACAAGAATAGACCAGAAACTGCTAAATATAGTAATAATAAGGTAAACTGTTCCAACTAAAAGGCTCTTCTACGCTACTGGAGTATACTCTAGAATAAAGGAACATGGCCAGAAAAGGAAAACTATTGCATAGATAAATAGAAGCAGAGAATTCTGAAAGAATACGAAATAGTAAAAGTTGGGATGGATTTTGGTGATTTGGAGAGATTGTCGGGTTGTTTGTGGTAATTAGATTTACTCTTCTACAAAGGAGCATACCCTCCGAACATACCCCGTCCTATTGCAGAAAAATTGGGTAACCTAGCAACCACGTGCTACCATAGAAACCAAGATGGCGGCCTCAAGTATACAAAATGGACGATGGAAACACGTATCACCCTAACAACAAGCGCTGCGCACTAACACAACGTATAACTATGGGGATGACGTTACAAGATGGCCGCTCACGCGGGTTATCATGACAACACAAAATGGCGCCACTAGGTCATGTGACATGACCTCACTTCCGGAATCCCCCACCAGGGTCCCCCAAATAAGAGGTGAAAACTACATTACATACTACTCTTGTGTATAGCGTTAGCCGGTTTTGACTGTTACTTTTGGCTTTTGCAAAAATGAAATTTATTAGTCATACGAGAAAATTTGTTGTAAGGACTTTTGACTATTATATTCAATGAACAAGCTTAATCAATCAAGCAATATCCAATTAAGTGATACCCTACGCGGAAGTGCACCTCTATTCTCCGGAAAGTTCATGCTATATATAGTTCAATCAGTGAAAAGATAATTACAATCATAGGCCCGTCGATTCCTTCAGCGTTCGGTCACATCAGAATTTCGAGTTGACTCCCTTGCCCATTCCGGTAGAATTGTTAGTAATGGGAACCGGGGGGACCAGGGGACACGTGCCCCTCCTCTTTTTTTCCACAGACGTGTTGCGCGGCTACACAATGATTTAAAATGGGCGCACGCAAATGTGTCAATATACAGGCATTCCTGTAATATATTATTTGCATATCCAAGCAACATTTGGCAAAAGAATCCAACCTTTGGTCCGTTTCTTCTACTTCACAGACCCATTTTTAAAACTCAAAACACCAAAGTAACTCTACAGAGTCATGTAACTTTAAGAAGAGCATGCTAAGCATGGCTTACGCTCCCCCTTCGATAAAAATGCAAAGATGGACATATTTTCAGCACCAGGCATACACACTAGCGGGGTTTATTGTCTTTGTGTTACAGCAGAGAGAAATCCAACCTAGTAGAAATTGTGAGATCCACGTACACCAAGGCTTGTTACCAATAGTATGTGTCAATCAGATCATCGACATGCGAAATGTTAAATTATTGTCTTTGTTTTACAGCAAAAATTAATCTACACCCACCCGCCCGCCCACCCACCCAGTAGTAAGGTAAGAAATATGATTAGAGACTCATTTGAAAACCTTTCCCATAAACAATCTTCATTCCAAATTTCAGTGAGATCCGATAACCCAAACCTGAGATACGAGGTGAACAGACAAAAAATGTTTGTATATTCAAAGGGCCAAAACTCACGGAAAAAATATTTCAATAGCAAAACGGTTGAGGCTCCTTGAAGATCTTCTGCTGCATTGTTTCTGCTCTCCATATATTTTCATTTTTTGTACAAATATTGATATCTATTACTGGTTGAAACTGGCAAGGACTGTTGTAATGTTACTTAGAACCATACAAGCTGGACGTTACTGTAGATATTTCCAGAATTTTGGAACTTTGAAGACATTTTTCTTGGTGTTTTGCACCGTCGTCAGTACATTTCACAAATACCAATCAAACAGATCAATTCTACCCATTGTTAATTACCTGAATAGTTGTCGGTGTAGAAGAACTCCCCAGTGTCTGATGAACACAATTGTCTACGTGTTACTTATCACCACGTAACACTGCGTTCTCTTAATTTTCGCACTGCTGGAAATATTTCCATCCAGAGAGATTGTACACGAAACCTAGACCCCGAAGTTTATAACCGACTTAAATCTCACGGCATACTCAGAATTCCAGGTGCAAAAAAACGGGAACCCAAAACTGTAAATTTGGGTAACCTGATTCAGTTGGGATCACGAGATCCACTCGGAAATGCATCTCGGATGGACATTCGATCAGTTGTAAATAAAGTAGGGAACTTCAGTGATGTACTCAAAGACAACGACATATCCCTTTGTATTCTAACCGAAACAGGTGTTAACTTACAATGACGATGTTACGATCGGTGATCTCAAACAAACGGATAAATTTTTCATTAATCATCCACTATCAGGTCGCACCGGTGGTGGTGTGTGTGTGTGTGGGGGGGGGGGGGGGGTGCTATTCGACAAGATAAGGCCCGAGTTGCCCAAAAGGTTTAAATCCTTTGAACGTATGTTGGGGACACTCGCTAACGGATCCCAGATAATACGCGTAGCCGTTATTTATAGGCCACAGTATGGAGCTAAAAATAAAGCCTCAGAAAATCCATTTCTTCTAGAAATCTTTTCCTCCTTTCTTGAAGGTTTGGTTGTGATGAACTCAACAAGGTAAACAATTGGTGTTTGGCGAATAAACTCGTCCTCAACGAAAGTAAGACAAAATTTATCATCTTTCATACACAGGGTGACAGTTACTCTATTGGAAGTAGGAGAATTGTGCTTAACAACTCAACCATAACTCCTATCGCAAATAATCAAGAAGAAAAATTTGTCAAATTCTTAGGAATTTTTGTGGATGAAAATCTGAACTTCAGGCACCATCTTTCAGTTGTCTGTTCCAAAATTTCAAGGGCTATTTATGCCATAAATAGAGAAAAGAATTCTGCCACAAGAATGCTTGAGAACATTATATTACTCTTTAAACCACAGTCGTATGCTGAACGGTATCCAAATCTGGGGGTACTCACCCGCCACAAGAGCACTCACAAAACGGCAAAAGAGAGCCATCCGAATCATATCCAACAAAAAATTCAATGCACACACCGACCCACTATTTAGAAATCACCGTATCTTAAAATTTACAGACTTGTATAAACTTCACGTTCAGCTGTTTATGCATGATTGGCATAATAGAATGTTACCTGAAAGTTTTGAGAATAGCTTTAAAATATACCTAAACCTGTCTGGTATGGACACCAGACAGTCAGGTAAATTGCACACATATAAACTGAGTACCTAGTGCTCTGCTAACCTTCCCATTCATACTTTCCCTGGGACGTGGAACAATATTGAACCATCCGTTCAAAATTATCTAAGATCACTATTCAAAAAGACTATAACTGAACAATTTCTAAGTACATATTTACTGCATGTCAACTGTAACAATCCAGTATGCCCCGATTGTAGGTCGTAGCTCTGTTTATCTCATCTCCAACTCTCTCTTCAACTCAATCATCAGTATGTCGTCCCCTAGGTTCCAATGTGTTCTTTATGCCTACTGACACATGGAGTACATTGGAACTCAGGGGATGACATGCTAGATTTCTCACATGATTGAAAGAACCAGTCTAACATGTCATCTGCAGTATGGCTATAAAATCCCTTCTTATTAGTGAACACGCTGCTGTCAGGATTGCATCGATTGTCACGTCTGCTTCTCGTATTCATTTCTCTTCTTTTATGTTTCTCTTCTCTTCCTTTCTCGTTTTTTTTCCTTTTTCTTGTTCATTTTTTTAACGAGAATGGCGCGAAGACAGCCACTAGTGGCTTCGCCATCTCCCAGTGGTGCAGTCATGTAGTTCTGAAGTATGCCACCTCTATGTATATTTTTGTTTTTAACTGTATACATGTTGTACTACTGAATAAAATCAGCCAATCAATCATCGCTGGAGATTGTAACTTCAATGTGGACAATTCAAAGAACAATGATTTCACCAGTTTCAGCAATACTCGGAAATCCATGGAACAATATCAGCATGGTTTGTCATCGACACACAAGTGTGGCCATACCCTTGACTTTCTAATCACGCTAGAGCTGAAACGGTTAAAGGGTTTTCTTGATCGATTAATCACATGGATTAACCTTGGTTAACCGACTAATCACTTACCCTAATAGGTAGCTGAATAATTGCCGCACCGTTAATGATTTACAGCATATTAACTCTTTACCCAACATAACGGAAAAAAACGGTCAGAGCTGTATACAAAAGTCCCCATTCAAATTTTATTATGTTTTCAATTTTTGTCTCAAAAACATAGCTTATGACTTCTCATTG
Organism: Pictodentalium vernedei; assembly: GCA_031216915.1. Taxonomy (NCBI): domain Eukaryota; kingdom Metazoa; phylum Mollusca; class Scaphopoda; order Dentaliida; family Dentaliidae; genus Pictodentalium; species Pictodentalium vernedei. Next base: position 300,348,073 of record CM062290.1, on the reverse strand, counting down.
GGACAAACTCGTTGAGCTCGTCCGAATGAGGGGTCATAAGCTATGTTTTTGAGACAAAAATTGGAAATTTTTAGCAATTTAAGAATGTATTTTGCAAGTATCGTCTTTCAACCGCATTGGGTAAAGGGTTAAGAATGACCATTTCCAGCTACTGATACATGCACGTGAACAAGTATGTCAGCACGTAATTTTCATGCTTTGCTCTGTCTCATATAATTCATGTGAGTCGGTGTGACAACGTGGCCCTGTTTTGGAGCAAGTTGGTTCCTTTGTTAACCTATATAATACAGTAGTTCAAAAGTAACGGTTAATAGATCAATTACCTTTTTTTGATCGATCAAGACGGTGATCATTGGTTAATCGGTTAATCGATTAACTGTTTCAAGTCTAAATCACAGGTGAATGTGACAAAAGTCTGATTGGTGACATTGAAGTAGCAGACGTAGAACTATCGGATCATTATCTTTATCATCAACGTTCCTCGATGGATCACGCCCCAAATTAAACTGAACTACAGGAAGCTTAGAAACATTGTTCCGGAAAAATTCGCACAAGCTGTGAGACCCGTTTCCACTCGGAAACCGAGTACAACCACAAACGTGGATTTGATTGCTGACAAATTTAATGTTATGGCCAATGAGTTGATAGATGAATTTGCTCCCGTTAAAAATAATTCTATCAGGATGTGAGAAACCTCTCCCTGGTACCCCGACGCGATTAGATTCGCCAAGCAACTATTTCAGTTACTAGTTTTCCTAGTTCCATGTGAACCCAGGTAATACTTACTAGTTACTAGTTCAATCTGAACCCAGTTACTAGTTACTAGCTATTAGTTTCTAGTCCAATGCGAACCCAGTTACTAGTTACTAGTTCCTAGTTCAATGTGAATCCAGATACTAGTTACTAGTTACTAGTTCAATGTGAACCAAGTTACCAGTGACAAGTTCAGACATATTCCTCTTATATAAGAACCACGTCGACCAGGACGAGTTTTCTACCTATGGTCGAACACCAAGAACTATAAGAATATTTTCGACCGGTAAGAGATTTTTGTCCCAAAAGACGGTTGACAAGGACGAGTTTTTTGTTTGAGGAGTGATCAATAATTCAAGGGGTACTCGCCGGTAGTGAGTCACTGACAGTAAGATCTGAGATGGCCCAGCAAAAGCAATTACTAACAAGTAACTCTTTCCTAGTTACTAGTTAGATGTGAATCCAGTTACTAGTTCCTAGTTACTAGTTTCGTTACTAGTTCCTAGTTCGGATTAATCTAAGAAGTACGTCTAACAAGGGGTACTCGTCGGCAGTGAGTCACTGGCAGTAAGTTTTGAGATGACCTGACAAAACCAGTAACTAACAAGTAATTCGTTCCAGGTTCGATGTGAATCCACGTACTAGTTCCTAGTTACTAGTTCAGTTACTAGTTCGGACCAATCTAAGAAGCGCGTCGACCAGGACGAACTTTCTACCTACAGTCGAAAACCAACAAAAATAAGAATATTTTCGACGGGGACGAAATTTTCCCCCACTAGACAGTATTTACAGGGATGTTTTTGTTGTTTGAGGAGTCAGCAGTAACTCAAGGGGTACTCGTCGATAGTGAGTGGCTGGTAGTAAGTTTTGAGATGACCTGGCAAAAGCAGTAACTAACAAGTAACTCGTTCCTAGTTCGATGTGAATCCAGTTAATAGTTCCTGGTTACTAGTTCAGTTACTAGTTCAGACTAATCTAAGAAGCGCGTCGACCATGATGAGTTTTCTACCTACAGTCGAACACCAACAACAATAAGAATATTTTCCACAGTCGAACACCAACGGAGATCTTTTCCCCAGTGTAGACAAGGACGGGTTTTTGTTTGAGGGGTCAGCAGTAGCTCAAGGGGTACTCGCCGGTAGTGAGTGACTGACAGTAAGTTTTGAGATGACCTGGCAAAAGCAGTAACTAACAAGTAACTCGTTCTTAGTTACTAGTTCGATGTGAATCCAGTTACTAGTTCCTGGTTACTAGTTCAGTTACTAGTTCAGACTAATCTAAGAAGTGCATCGACCAGGACGAGTTTTCTACCTAGGGTCGAACACCAACAACTGATAGTTTCGACCGGGACGAGATTGTTTTGCCAATAGACATGTGTTGACAACAAAGGTAGTTTTTTTGCTTGAGGAGTCAGGAGTAACTCAAGGGGTACTCGCCGGTACTGGGTGACTGGCAGTAAGTTTTGAGATGACCTGGCAAAGGCAGTAACTAACAAGTAACTCGTTCCTAGTTACTAGTTCGATATGAATTCAGTTACTAGTTCCTAGTTCCTAGTTCAGTTAATAGTTACTAGTTTGGACTAATCTAAGGAGCGCGTCGACCAGGACGAGCAGTAACTCAAGGGGTATTCGCCGGTACTGAGTGACTGGCAGTAAGTTTTGAGATGACCTGTCAAAAGCAGTAACTAAATAGTAACTCGTTCCTAGCTAATAGTTCGATGTGAATCCAGTTACCGGTTCCTAGTTACTACTTCGGACGAATCTAAGAAGTACGACCTGGCAAAGGCAGTAACTAACAAGTAACTCGTTCCTAGTTACTAGTTCGATATGAATTCAGTTACTAGTTCCTAGTTACTAGTTCAGTTAATAGTTAGTAGTTCGGACTAATCTAAGGAGCGCGTCGACCAGGACGAGCAGTAACTCAAGGGGTATTCGCCGGTACTGAGTGACTGGCAGTAAGTTTTGAGATGACCTGTCAAAAGCAGTAACTAAATAGTAACTCGTTCCTAGTTAATAGTTCGATGTGAATCCAGTTACCAGTTCCTAGTTACTACTTCGGGCGAATCTAAGAAGTACGTCGACAAGGACGAGTTTTCTACCTATGATCGAACACCAGTAACTATAATAGTATTTTCGAATGGGACGAGATTTTTTCCAAGTGGACAGTGTTTACAATGACGTGTTCTTTGTTTGAGGAGTCAGAAGTAACTCAAGGGGTACTCGCCGGTACTGAATGACTGGCAGTAAGTTTTGAGATGACCTGGCAAAGGCAGTAACTAACAAGTAACTCGTTCCTAGTTGCTAGTTCGATATGAATGCAGTTCCTAGTTACTAGTTCGGACCAGTCAAAGAAGCGCGTCGACCAGGACGAGTTTTCTACCTTCAGTCGAACACCAACAACAGTAAGAATATTTTCGACGGGGACGAGATTTTTTTCCCCATAAGACAGTGTTGGCAAGGACGTGTGTTTTTGTTTGAGGAGTCAGCAGTAACTCAAGGGTCACTCGCCAGTGGTGAGTCAGGGACAGTAAGTTCTGAAATAGCCGGCCAACAAAAGCAGTAACTAACAAGTAGCTCGTTGTTAGTTACTAGTTCTATGTGAATCCAGTTATAAGGTCCTAGTACCTAATTCGAACTTATCTAAGAAACTCGTCGACCAGGACGAGTTTTCTGCCTAGGGTCGAACACCAACAACTGATAGTATTTTCGACCGGGACGGGATTTTTTGCCAATAGACATGTGTTGACAAGGACGTTTTTTTTTTTGTTTGAGGAGTCAGCAGTAACTCAAGGTGTACTCGCCGGTACTGATTGACTGGCAGTAAGTTTTGAGATGACCTGGCAAAAGCAGTAACTAACAGGTAACTCGTTCCTCGGTAATAGTTCGATGTGAATCCAGTTACCAGTTCTTAGTTACTACTCCGGACTAATCTAAGAAGTACGTCGACGAGGACGGGTTTTCTACCTATTGAGGAACACCAGTAACTATAATAGTATTTTCGAACGGGACGATATTTTTTTCCAAATGGACAGTGTTGATAAGGACGTGTTTTTTATTTGAGGAGTCAGAAGTAACTCAAGGGGTACTCGTCGGTAGCGAGTCAATCACAGTAATTTCTGAAATGGCCTAGCAAAAGCAGTAACTAACAAGTAACTCGTTCGATGTGAAACCAGTTACTAGTTCCTGGTTACTAGTTCAGTTACTAGCTCCTAGTTCGGACTTATTTTCTTCATCTACGAAGCACGTCGAGGGCGAGTTTTGTGCCTTTTGTGCTAGCGATTAGTTTAGTGATATTTGGCGATAACCCCAGTGGGAACGTCTGGGATTAGGTGTGAGTCGCTGTCAGTATGTTTCAAAAGTCCATCCCAGAGACGGTGAAACAAAACAAATGTCAACAGGCAATTCGTTCCTGTTTAATACTAAATAGTCCGGCATGAATCCAGTTTCTAGCTCTTAGTTCTTTCTTCGTACTTGGAATGTTTATCTATAAACATCTTAAGATTGTCTGCAACATTCAGGGAAATCGCTGGCCTTTTTATGGATCGGCTATAATAATACTGCCGACTAGAACGAGACTGCTTTCCCAATAGACAGCGCTGATCAGGACGAGATTTTTTGTTAGGGGCTGTCAGCACTAGCTCAAGGTATACTCGTTGGGAGTGAGTCACTGGAAGTAAGTTCTGAGATGGTCCGAAAAAGACAGTAACCAACAAGAAACTCGATCCTAGTTACCAGTTCGATGTGAATTCGGTTACTAGTTCCGAGTTCAATTATTAGTTCCTAGTTCGGACTCAATTTTGTTCAGCTCTGAAGCATCTCGATCGACAAGGACGAGTTTTGTGCCTCTTGTCGCAAGCCAGTGGCACACGTCGGTAACTCAAGTGGTAACCCCGAGATCTCTGGTATGAAAGGAGTTACTGGAATTATCTTTGAAACGTTTATTCCGGTTCGACGAATTACTCCATAGAACCCCACAGATACCACATAGCATCCCACAGAGCATCAGAGGTACCCCATAGATACCCTATAGAACATTATAAGGCCATACACAAAAAAGTATGGATGGCTCCTTCTAAGTACCATTAACCGTTACATTTTGCTGGCGACAGTCACTTGGTTGAGTTGTTAAAATAGGGTGGCAAAGTAAAACGAAGCAAGTACAAATGACAAACTGGTCTTATAAATGATGTTTGGTCAAGATTTGTGTATACTCATGGAATGTGAAGAAAATGGAAGCATAAACAGACAGACAGAAAAAGAAACACTTTCAAAAATCAAGTATGAAGCTAAAAAGAAAAAAACTCTATCTGCTCATTTGCATTCTGCAAACATTTCGATTGGCGTTGGCTGGCTAATTCCTGCTGTAGGCTCACTTCATTTTCATACGCGTTTTAAAATTTAAATCCCCCCCCCCCCCCCCCGTTTTTTTGCAAGAACCAGTAAAATTTTGGGGAAGTGATATTTAGCTAAGGAAGGTCAAGATGTTTCAGTGATCTTCAGACATAGCCAAGTTTCACTCGTCCATGGGGTATAAATGCATCTTGACCAAACATCATAAAATCTTTCTTTTTTTGTAAACCATACTTTTTGTATATAGTATAGTTTTTTTTAATGTTCTATGGGTTACTTGTTATGCACTATGGGGGTTCTATGGGGTTCTATGGGGTAAATCATTTTTTTAAACAATATTTTTATTTCATTCATTTGAAATCGGGTTTGGCGAACAGGCTAAGCCTATCTTAACGCCGTACCCTTACACAGGAAAGTTACATTATATGGTGCTTGTGCAGTTGTGCAAAAGTGAAAAAATATCAGGCACCAAGACAATATTTCTAAATTGGTGAAAAACTTAATTTCTAATACAAGCACAGTAGATTACAATGCATTTAATCTAGACACCCATGAGTCCGCCATGACATGTACATTGCCGACATTAAGATTCAGCTACAAATGAAGTATTTGGAAGATGGATTACTTCTAATAAATACAAGGGTAACTCACACAGCTGCCGACCAGCTATCACTTGCTATAGTAAGTTTTCAAACCTTCTGGGTTTTGATAATGTATTCTTGTACAGTGTTGAAAACAAAAATATTGTGCGAGTCAGATTTATACGGGTTTCCATTGAGTAGGACATCGATAGTTATGCCATCGTTTCCAATTTGACAAAAAATCACAAGTTTCGTTCTTGCACGTAAAAAGGGCATGAAAGTATGTAATGATTGGAGTCTTCTTGATGATAGCCACAGCGACATTCTGGATTATCCCCTATAAATCTGTCAAACTTATGACCATTCAGTTCGCTACAGTTGAAACGAAACGAAGTTTGCAGTGGATGATCTGTGCTTTTCTTTTCCCGGCAGAATAATATTTAGAGAGAATGGTATCATCAGTTGTTCATGACATTTACTGTTTCTGACGTTCTCATAAATCTTTGAAACCGTTTATTCCAGAGATGACCAAGCAAGACACGCAGCCAACAGGAAATTCATTCCTGGTTAATACCCTCGCATTAATCAAGTTCTCAGTGCTGACTTGGAATGTTTGTCTATAAATATCTAAAGATTTGTTGCAATATTCATTTGCATTCCAGTCTTTCTAGCAACTATAAAAATACTGCCGACCAATAAGAGACTTTTTTCCAAGAGACAACATTGGCCAGGATGAGTTTTGTGTAAGGGGTAACCAGTAGTAATTCAAAGGATACTCATCGGGATTGAGTCACTACCGGTAAATTCTAGGCCTTCGAACCCCAAAGGTAGCCCGACAAAATCAGTTACCAATCAGTAATGTGAATCTAGTCATTAGTTTCTAGTTCATTTACCAGTTCCTAATTCATTTGTTTTTTACGAACCACGTTCATTGGGACACGATGTGTGTCAGTGATTGCTATCGCTAACTTCAAGGAGGCATATTGGTAATTTCATTAGTAACCCCTAGCAGTAAGGCAGGCGTCAGTTGGTCGTGGGGTGTTTGCAAAATATGCTCAGCAGATGGCCTCGTAAAAATATTTAGCCTACAGGCCACTTGTTCCTGGTTACTGCTTAAACGTTAATTCAGTTTTTATGTCTTAGATTCTATTTTGGACTTCAAATATTTATTTATACATAATCTATTTTTAGGATATGTCTGTGGTTATAGAACCCCTTTTTAGTCGTGTGTGCCTATGTGCTATTGCACAATGTGTCACATTCATTGTGCCTTTTCACATAGGCACATATCGGCATATTCAGCATGTACCTATGTGCTAGTGCACAATGTGTCACATTGTGCCTTTTCACATAAGCACATATTGTCACATCCAGCATGTGTTTTTGTGCTACATGTAATGTGTATAATAGAATAGATATGTTTAAGGAAGTCAGAAAAAATAGAACGAAGTCATAACAGAGCTTGATACATAGGTAGAAATCGAGAATTTACAGGGAAATCAGAGCTAAGTAAACAATTATGTGGTTGTTTATGGTTTCCACGAAGTAAATATGGATTCTGGGGGATCCGATCCAGAAAAACTGCTCTAGTTCAATCAAACTTACCCTGGGGGGGGGGGGGGTCTTCTCGGTACCGGGGGGGGGGGGGCTCTCAGTACCATGGTATGGTGGTCCTAAAAGGATTCTGGGGAAATCCGTACTAAATAAAGTCAACTTCGGTAGTTTGGTGTGGATTTTGGTGATTAGGATGAATTGTCGGGTTTATTTGGATAATTCTACGAAACGGGAAATTACTCTTGTACAAAGGAACATACCCTCCAAACATACCCCTATCCAATAAGAAACCTTGGGTCACATAGCAACTACGTGCTACCATAGAAACCAAGATGGCAGCCTTCAGTATACAAAAGAGAATACGGAAACACGTATCAACCTAACAACACGCGCTGCGCATGCGCACTAACACCACGTATCACTATGGGAATGACGTCACAACATGACAACGCAACATGGCTCCACTGCGTCACGTGACATGACGTCAATTCTGTGGTCATCCACCGAGGTCATCCAAATAGTGACTCAAACATACGAGACATACTACTGATACTGTATATTACATCATATCAAAAGATTTGGACTGTTGGATCAAACGAAAAAGTGATTTTTTAAGAAAATTCCTTATGTTGCGCTAAGTTAAAATTCGGGCTCCCATATGGAGCCTAAATGTGGACATAGGAACTCCGGTTGAACAAATTGAAATCTCACTACCATAATTATGCTGTATACAAAATACCAAAAGATTTGAAATGTTGGATCTGAAGAAGAAGATTTTTGAAGAATATTCCTCATATTGCACTAAATTAAAATTTGAAGACACTGGAATATCACTACCACACCGATGCTGTATACTAAATATCAAAAGAGCTGGACTGTTGGATCTGAAGAAAAAGATTTTTGAAGAATATTTCTCATATTGCAAAGTTAAAATTCTTGCTCCTATATGCAACCCAAATGTGGACATAGGGACTCGAGTTGAACAAATTTGAATCTCACTACAACAATGATGCTGTCTACCAAATATCAAAATATTTGGGCAGTTGGATTTGAAGAAGAAGATTATTGAAGAATATTTCTCATATTTCACCCAGTTAAATTTCGGGCTCCCATATAGAGCCCAAATGTGGACATAGGGACTCAAATCGAACAAACTTGTATCTCACTACCATAATGTTGCTGTATACCAAATATCAAAAAATTGGACTGTTGGATCTGAAGAAGATTTTTGAAGAATACACCTCATATTGCATTAAGTCAAATTTCGGGCTTCCATTTAGAACCCAAATGTGGACATACAGATTGGAGTTGAACAAACTTGAACTCTCTGCCACAACGATGCTGAATACCAAATATCAAAAGATTTGGACTATTGGATCTGAAGAAGAAGATTTTTTTATATTGCACTATGTTAAATTTCGGGCGCCTATATAGAGCCCAAATTTGGACTTAGGTACTCAAGTCGAACAAATTTAAATCTCACTACCATAATGGTGATGTGTACCAAAAATCAAAAATCAAAAGATTTGGATTGTTGAATCTGAAGAAGATTTTTTAAGAATATTCCTCATATTGCACCAAGTTAAAAACGTGGACGTAAGGACTGGAGTCGAACAAACTTGAATCTGTCCCCTACACCCCCTCCCCCCCCCCCCCCCCGGGGATGTTTTAATCAAATATCAGAAGATTCTAATCAGTGGTTCTGGAGAAGATTTTTTTAAATATTTTTCAACATTATTTATGGATGCTGTCAGAGTTATGCCCCTTATAGAGCCCCCTGTGGGCGGAGCAACATCATGTGTACAAACTGAATTGGCATGTGACAAGGAACATGTGTAACAAATTTGGTTCAATTCGGTCTAGTAGTTTATAAGGAGAAGTCGGTAATGCAATGTTTACGACGGACGATGGAGGAAAAGTGATCACTTAAGCTCATCAAGGTTTTCAGTCAGGTGAGCTAATAATGAATTGGAAAGGTGAAAGTAATGGACTACAGATGGAGACAATTTTTAAAGAACACATTTTGAGAAAATTAGATTAAAACAAAAAGTCCCTTAGCGCCTTAATCGCTCACCTCACGAAAGCAGCTGAATTATGTATTTGGGATCACAAATAGATAGCAATGGCTTATCAACTAATAAAAAATTCAAACTTAAAATTATTTGAAAGTTGGAAATCCATGTTTTACTCCATAACTTTACTAAATCCATGATGGGTGATACTATTCAAGGACTTGCTGATTGGGCCCAATTTTAGAGGGTGTGGATTAGCAAGCTTACTATAGGAAGCAGAAATATTAACCAAGGGACATTATTTGAATTAACTCGAATCAGATCCTGCATCAGATATTGTATATCAAATGGGACAATCTTCTATGTTGTATATCATATGTGAAAAAATTCTAATTGCATAAGGTGATAATTTGGGCTCCACAGTGAGCAATAGATTGAGTGAGTGACTTAATTTTACCAAACTCGATTCTAACCTCCATAAAGATGCTGTATATCAAATATCAAAAGATTCTGACTTTTGGATCTGAAGAAGAAGATTTAAAAAAATATATTCATCGTATTGCACAAAGTTGAAATTTAGGTTCCAAGAAGGAGCCCACATGATACATTGCATAGAGTTGAACAAACTTACAATTTACTCCAATAAAGACCCTGTATACCAAATTCTGCCCTTGGGTCTGGAGAAAAAGAAGTTTAAAAACAAATTCTCCATGTTTCATCACAGTAAAGCTTGGGCTCCCATGGTGAGCCCAAATATTGAACAAAGGACTCAATTTGCGCAAACTACAATTTGATGTTCATAAAGACGAAAACCTTGACACCATTGCAACGATCGACTCACACTCAGTCCGCCTCATTGTCATTTATTGACCCCACAGAGCTCCCAAAACAAATTTTCTGTCAACCAGTTCATTAGCGAATTCCAAGCCTTCCTAGGATGCATTACTACGCTGCCAGGAATATTTATCATTGGAGTTGATGTTAATTTCCAAATGGAGAAGAAAACTTCCAGTGATTCTTCTAAACTACGTGATCTTATCAATTCAATGAATTTACGCCAACATGTTCGTGGCACTACCCGTGAAGATGGTCATACATTAGATCTGCTGATCACCACATAATCCGATGCTGATCTTGTTAAAATGTATTAATTGTTGATCCTGCAGTCTCTGACCATTTTATGATCATCTTCGATTTGACGCTTCCTCGTCCCCCCCCCCCCTCCCCGAAGAAAGACAGATGCCGCAAGTACCGAAGTATTGATCCTGCTATGTTTGCGGATGTCATTGCTTCCTCTCCCGTCGCTAAAATTAACGAGATGCAAATTGTTGATAGCATTGAATACATCCTCACTGGCTCACTTCAAGAAGTTATTGACAAGTTTGCTCCTTAGCAACACGCACTTTTAGCGTGCGCCCTTGCCCACAGTGGTTCAGTGATGAGATTAGATGCGCAAAAGATTTACGACGCAAACTAGAGCTTCAGTGGCGGCAAACGAAACTATGTGTTCACAGAGAGATGTTTGTCAACCAGTGAAATGTTGTTAACAAACTGGTCAAATCCGCGAAACAGAAATACTTTTCGGACTTATTGCCAGCTGATGTTAATTCCCCTAATGCGCTGTCTGTCTTCTTGAGAAGCTTCTGTATCGTCAAAAGACAACCGTACTCCCAGAGCATTCGTCACCCAAAGACCTTGCGAATAGAGTTTCTTCTTTCTTTTCTGAAAAAATTGAGACTATCATAGCTTCGCTTGATACAAGTTCTCAATCTGATCTTCGACAGATCGTCGACATGCCATGCACCTGTGTTAAAGCTGTTGCACAGTTGTCCCAATTCAAACCTTTGGCTACAACAGGTATCCAGAAGTTAATATCGAAGGCACCATCTAAGCAATGCATGCTAGATATCTTTCCAACTTGATTGTTAAAAGCATCTCTTTCGGAGTTAACTACACCGATCTTGAAACTGGTCAATGCCTGCCTCCAGTCTGGCGTCTTTCCGACAAGTACGAAACACGCTTTAGTAAAACCTCTCCTAAAAAGCCAACACTTGACCCAGAGGTTCTGAAAAACTACCGACGGGTCTTTAATCTTTCATTTCTATCAAAAATTATTGAGCGTGCGGTCGCTTCTCAGCTGAATTCTCATTTGGCAGCCCATGGCCTAGCCGAAGTTAACCTATCTGCATACAGATCTAATTGCAGTACAGAAACGGCGCTTCTAAGGGTCCAAAATGATATCCTTCTATCCACGGACAGGCACAACCTAACATGTCTTGTTTTGTTGGATTTAAGCGCCGCGTTTGACACCATAGACCACAAAATACTTATTGAAAGACTGGCAGTGAAAATAGGCCTTACTGACCAAGCACTTAATTGGTTTTTGTCGAACCTTAATGGTCGCACACAGCGTGTCCTTATTGGCAGTGAGTCGTCAGACAAGGTCACACTACGGTTTGGCGTCCCTCAAAGATCGGTGTTAGGTCCCCTACTCTACACTGTCTATGTCCTACCACTCGGTGACATTATCCGAAGCCATGGCCTTGATCTTCATTTTTACGTAGATGACATACAGCTGTATATTAGTTTTACTCACGCCTTTGAGCCTGAAGCATGCAGTAAGATTGAACTTTGTATTTCAGACATCAAAGCCTCGATGACTAAAAAACTTTCTTAAATTGAACGATGACAAAACAGGAGTAATATATATAGCTCTACTTCATCAACTTTCAAAAATATCCAAACTGTCCCTCAATATTGGAGGTTCTACGATAAAACCAAGTAGCTGTGTTCGAAACTAAGGTTATTTCATGGATGAAAATTTGGCCGCTGATGAACATTTCAAACATGTCTCTCGCAGGCTTTGAAGAATATGTCGAGGAATTTATTGTATGCTGGATATGGACAAATATCATCTGTGCCCTCTGAAAAGTCACATTTGATAAGATTCTTTTAGAGCGGGTAATCCCCTTATTGATAGACCGTCTGAAGTAAAATTATTGATAGTATTGCTAAAAATGTAGTCAATTAAGGTAGCAGGGGAATTCTGTAACTCTCGTGGGCTTTGTTATAGCGGGTAGGAATCCCGCACGGTATAGTAAATCTATAAAGGTGTTAGTCTTTCTCTGTGTGTGTTAAGCTGAGCAAATCTATGTTCAGATCACCACGAGGTAAACCTTTTTTATCTTCCGTGTTTGTAGTGTCCAATAGATCTGTCAACTTTGAAAGGAACATATCAAGGTCTGCTTTTGGCTCTGAGTTAGGTTTATAAATAATTCCCACAATACAGGGTTTTCTTAAGAGATAATTCAACAAATAAAGATTCGAACACATGTGGTATAAATACGGATAGGTAATTTAGGATTTTGAAGGGTATATCGTAATTTATGAACATTCCAACACCACCCCTACCATCGTCGTCTTCTGGGCGTGTACGGGAAATCAGAGGGTGGTGCCCTTCAAGTTCATACTCTACACCAGGTTTAATATTAAATATTTCCGTCATGCCAATCACGTCCAGAAAGTTGGAGTTGGTTTGTAGGTCGACCAGTAGATTTTGAATATTTTCAAAGTTTGCGTTCAAACGGCGACAATTTAAGTTGAGTAGGGAGAAGACTTTGTTTTTACTTGAGGTTTGGTCTTTAAATTACTCGGGGGTAAAGTACTTGCAACCAGACTCAGAAATACTAAATGGGAGGGCCGGATCTTCTTCGTCAGTGGAAATAACATTATTGAATTTTGTCACGAAATGCAAAGCCTTATTAGTTTGGATCTCATCAAATGATATTGTGTCAGCCATATTTGCATGAAGTGGTGGGGATAAAAACTGGTGGTCCGGACAAAATGTAATCACTACAATTGGTTTCAGTACTTGTGCATTGATTTTGAATTACAATAGGGCGAGGAAAGGAGGAGAAAGTAGTAACTTTGATGTCAAGAAAAGATATAATATTTACACTGCATTTTAATGTATGTTGGGGAAGCAACCCCTTTGTCTATTTTTCTATACTGCTTTTGGCCGTAGATAAGCACCAATAGGAGGGTAAAACTGACCCGAGCAATTGCATCAAAAACTTAGCTAGTTAGATTTACCTGGAGATTGTGTTTTTAGCTCGTACGTCGTCCCCTGTGCTACAACGTGCTTCATCTGACTACTGGCGCATGGATCACATTGGAACTCAGAAGGCGCTATACGTATTGAGTTAATAAATTTCTCTCATCGATACAGATGCATCGCGCGTAGGCACGTTTAAGAAAGACTGATTGTTTGTGCCAAATAATCATAGAAGGAGAGAGCACGATCGGCAAGAATATATTTCATGTCCGTGTAACGGTTATGTCCAGCGCGATGGAGTTTTGTTAAGTACAGTTCAAGTCCGGAATAGAATGACTGATTGTTTGTTCACCAATGAAAGAATGAAGGAGCATGTCCTGCAATAACACCATTTCGTATAGGTGTAACGGTTCTATCCTGTACGTTGGATTTTTGTTGAATTCAGTAATCAAGTCCAAAATATTTTGGATATTACCTTTTGGTGGTGGAGTTAAGTTTTTATAGAGTGGTGAGAATAATACAGGTGGAACATTCTCATGTGGAAAGGTATTTTACTTCGTTATTTGAGCCAGGCGATAAATACGTTAACCACTGTAAACAAAACATTATTTTAATTTTGTACATTTAAATAATGCTAGATTCCTTGTAGTAAACATTGCATTACATATATTATAGTTGGCAAATATTGAGTCTGAACGAAATTTATTGGAAAAACTACAGGTGCTCTTCGTGCCACTGACAGCCCAACACTCTACAACTGTAAGTTTGCAGTTGGTTTGCACTGGATCTGTTAAAAAAATAAGAAAAATAATAGTATCAATACTCAAGTCTGGTACATTTACCAAATATTGGGCTCCCCAATGCAAAAAAAAGATATACTGTAATTGATATGTGTGGATTTGATAAGAATGTTTATTGCTATGGCTACATGTGTTTCTATAGAGACCATCAGCAGGTGAAGCCATACCAGCATTCAATCTAAAGTCCCGGCCACACAGAGAGAGAGATTGAAGGCAAGACTCTCTGCGACGGATAAATTTGGGGGTTCGCCCGACGAATTTCTATGAACTTGCGATGCCTTGCCATTGTTCTTGCGATGCATCGTGGAATTTAGGTCATCGCAGGTGACCGCAGGTGTTTTTGACCTTGTTCAAAATCTTTCTGTGATGGTTCCCCATCGTCCATCCTCGTCCGAGGTGACGTGCGCTGGCGTGAGGTGACGCACGTCAGCGCACGTCACCTCGGGCGAGGATGGACCAACGTGCCTCTTGACTTGCGTCGACGTGCATCACAACGCACGTCGGCAGGCGCCAACGTGCGTCGGCGCCCACTGACGCACGTCAACGCGCGTCATTGCACGTCGGCGTGCGTCTATCAGCAGATAAAATATCGGCCCCAAATTAAAGATTCACCGTGGTACTTCTGCTGGATAACACTTTAAATTAGCTCTATGCAAATTTTTCTCCAGAGGTGTTTCAACAGAGCTCAGCGCTGCCATCTGGCGGCCGCCTGTAACACTACCTATATACATACATTCTCAGGGCGAGTTCCGTGCAAAGAGAGTGTGATATAGATCACATGACCACCAAACGATAAGCCAGCCAATCAGAGTGTAGCAGCTAGGGCACCAAAGAGCGGACCTCGAGAAAGCCCCTTGCTGTGGCTGCTACGCTCTCATTGGCTGCCTTATTGGGTGTGTATGTTCTGATTGACTTTCTTATCTTTTCAGAGATCATGTGACCTATATCGCGCTTTCTTTGCACAGAATTCCCCCTGAGAATGTATGTGTGCATATGGACTTTATTTCTATGATACCATTATAACAAAAAGAAATTATAACAAAAGAATAAGCAAGGTGCTATAATGTTTTATTAAATGTCACATAATCATACACTGATATGTTGTTTTATTAAATGCCAGTCTCTAAATCTGTCTCGAAATCACTAAAAAATTTAAGCACAAAGTTCATGGCAAACATCACAAGTTCCCGATATTAAATCTTACTGCATTGCCAAGACACAGAACCAACCGCACTGTTGTGGTAGTGCTTCAGGTACACTCTGACCCTCTTTGCCTCTCTCGTCGCCATGTTGCCTCCCTGTTGCACATTGCAAACATCATCCAGAACACCTGCATCCCGCCTCGCGCCTGGTATTACCCTGTGGTCCTGGTCTTCCTGGTCTACATCACGGTTCTGAAGGGCAGGTACCCGATCCTCATCAGGTTGTGGAGTCACATGGTCACCGAGGTGATGAGGGTCACGGTATTTGGTTCTTGTTCCATCGTTGTAAGTAAGCAACGGAATCTGTCGGATAGGATCCCAAAGCCGTTCTCTACAACTCTTCTTGCACGGGACGTCCTGTAATTGAAGATGCGTTCGTCATCATTCATGTTTCTGTGTGAGAAGGGTTTGATGAGGTGAGGCCTCAGCGGGAACGCGTCGTCCCCTACCAAGAAGTAGGGCACATACCTATCGTCGTTCGGCAAGGGCTCTGGAGGTGGTAAGCCTATGGTGCCAATGTCCAGGCCAACCTTCAGAGTTGAGGCGTTGTATATCGCGCAATCTGAGGTCGACCCCTCAGACCCTACATCAGCCCACATAAACTTGTAGTCTGCGTCGACTATCGCCAACATGATAATGGAGTAATACCCCTTATAGTTAAAATACAGTGACCCAGACTTCTTCGGGCACTTGATGGACACGTGCTTGCCGTCAATGGCCCCACATGCATGGTGGTAATCCCACCTCGACGCGAACCTCTCGGCCACCCGACGCCACCCGGCTTCTGTTGTACTCTTCTACGATGGCTTTAGATACTTCCCGCACCAATAATGAAATTGTGTTGTGTGGGACACGGAAGGAATAAGCAAGGCTGTGATAGCTGTTGCCAGTAGCCATATACCTCAAAGTTATGTCAACCTTCAGTCCAGGCTCCAGGAACTTGCGGTAATTGGTCTCCTCCCTCGACACACAAGTTCATGAAACATCGCGGGCTCCATTCGAAGGAACCCCACAAAGTCGCCATGGGATTCCATCTCCAATTCTGCTACCAAAGTCTCGTACTGGCCCAACTGAGGTCTTCTGAGAATCCATGGTCTCACCCAAAACCTTCTCTCTCTTCTCTGTCTTCATCTGTGGTATAGGGCTACAGCCAACACTCTAAGATTCTGGAGTTGCTGCACCTGTAGAACCTGTTGTTGCACTTGTCGCTCGGCCATGATGAAGTAAGATTGATGTTTTGGGAATCTGAACACCCCTTTAAATACTCACCTGTCTGACCGCTGATGAAATGCACGCCGACGTACCATAACCCGCACCGTGAGGCACGGTAAAATGTGCGTCATGGTGCGTCAATGCACCCCGAGGCACCATTACGCACCATGACGCACAGTTTATCTTCTTTTAATGTGCGCTGTCGCACCTATGTAACTGTGCGTCGACGCACGTGGACGCACGCTGTGGCACGCCTAATCTCTTGCATAGGCACATAGGGTCTCTAGGCGTCTCTTTGATGTGACCGCAAGTAAGATGCATGGAGCCTCGGGCCAAATGGACCATCGGGAGTAAAGGCGCGAGCCATCTTTCTGGTCTGACCGGAGCTTTATCAAAAGGCGTGTGCTGCTGGGTGACAAGATCGGTGATGGGGTTGTGGTATTAGCACTACAACTGTTAGATTGCACTAGAAACAAATATATATATATAACAGTTCGAGTAATTTGAACAGGTGTAGTTACCCAATATTAGGTCTCTCAGTGCAAATATGACATATACAGTGTAGCCCACTTAATTGAATAATCCTGTTAATTGAATATAATTTCCCAACACAAAACCGTTTACCATACCTCCAGTACAAATTTGACTTGTTAATTGAATAGAGGTTATAGAGTAAACTCCTATTAATAATAATAATAAAAAATCTTGTTTCCTGACGAGAAATTACCCCGACTCTCCCTAGTTTTTCATGGTTTATAGACCTATTTGGCCTCAGTACATCCAATACAGGCATTTAATCTATTATATCTTGTTTGACAGAGCTCACGGAACTCTGTCAAACAAGATATGATAGAATAAATGCTAAGTTTATTGCTAGAATACAGGAAAAGGACACAATCCCTCTTAATTGAATACTCCTGTTAATTGAATAATTCTCATTGGCAAAATGGCTATTCAATTAACAGGGTTCCACTGTACTACAATTGATGTGTGGGTGGATAGGAATGCGTGTTGCTATAGCTACGGGTGCTAACCCTATTACTGGGGGGGGGGGGGTCCAACGGCATTACTGGTATTACATGGCGGGGAGGGGGATTCTAAGCAGGAACAGTTATCCAGTATTAGGTCCCTCCGTGCGAATATAAGATATCCTACAACTGCTACATGTGGAATGGACTGGAATGTGTATTACATAGTTATTACATATTACATATTATATAGTTACAAATACTGGTCCCACCACTGATGGTCCATATATGTGTGGGAGTGAAAGGTGGTACGACGGTTTTAATAACCTTACCAGGTGAGTATGTAAAGTACTATAACCTTCGCCTTTATCAGGGTGAGAAAAGGAGATTGAAGTTGACACATACGTTGATGGGTGAGACGTGGAGTCAGTAAATACATTAGTGTTTTTCTATAACATGGCATGACATCAGTTATAATAATGTTGAAGATTATTGTATACATAACTTGGGGCCAACTATCATTCTGTATATCGGGGAGTACAAAGATTGAAAATTGTTGGATACACAACGTGGGGCTTACTGTTTTTCTATATGGCAGGGAATACAGCAGTTATTATAATGTTGAAAATTATTGTATACACAACTTGGGGCTTGCTGTTATTCTATATGATGGGGGTACAATAGTTACAATAATGTTGAAAACCACTGTATACACAACCTGGGACTTACTGTTATTCTATATGATGGGGGTATAGTAGAAAAAAAACGTAAAAGTGGCAGCGCTAGCATCGGGTCTCTAAATTCTAAAATGAAAACATAAAGGTGCACAACTTTGAATGCCCGGCGTGTGACGGTTCATAACTGTGTCCTGTATGAATAGGGCGCAAACGGATGACAAATAACAGACATGAGACAGGAATTCACATCTGGTGCTAGAATCGTGGGAAACCCATATATTATTATATAAACTGGTGATATATCTTCTATGTATACTCAGTATTCAGTTGTAGAATAGCATTCAATAAAGCATGGTGTAAGAATTCAATGTTTTTAAACACAGTTGATTTAATTCAGTGGCTGCAAGAGACAACATCATAATTGGCGAAGGGATTAACGAACTGTCCTCAGAAAGCAATGGCTGGTGTGTTATTACACGACATTGCTTCCATTCCCACATTTGACTGTTTAAATACGTCGGGAATTGCATCCAGATGGAAACGTTGGATTCGCTCGTTCGAGGTGTATGCTGCTGGGCGTCGAGTTACGAAGCCGAAGCAAAAACGTGCCTTGTTGTTACACACGGCGGGCGTGCATGTGCGGGACATTTTTTTCACGCCAACGGAGGAGGACAGTGGTGATTGCTACTCAAAAGTTGTAAACACTTTGGAAAAACATTTTTCTCCTCAAAGTAACGTTCCGTATGAAAGACATTCATTTCGGAATTTGTGTCAAAACAGCACCGAAACTGTTGAACAATTCGTAACACGACTACGTCAAAAGGCAGAAACATGTGAATTTGATTCCGTAGACAACACGAATGAACAGATACGAGATCAAATTATTGATAAATGTAAATCATCAAGGCTTCGTCGAAAGTTGTTGGAAAAAGGCAGAAGTTTAACACTCTCTACTGCTTTGGACATGGCTAGAGTATTCGAAGCGGTAGACGAACAAGCCAGCGAAATGGAGGGAGAGACTTCGGAAACTTCACGCAAGAGTTCGAGCATAACTGAACAAGTCAACCGTGTGCAATCGCGCAAAAGTGCAACTCAAAATCAAACTCAAAAGAGAACTCAGAAGAAGGGAAAATGCTTTCGATGTGGCTTAGAAGGGCACTATTCAAAAGACGAGTCGTGTCCAGCAAAGGGTTTGAAGTGCAAAAATGCGGACTTGTTGACCATTTTGCCAGGGTATGCAAAATGAAGGAACATTCGAAAAGACGATCAAGCACAAACAGAAATAAACCGGCCTACAAATCTAAAGTTAATGCAGTTGACTGCAACAATGAATATGTTTTTTCTATGGAGACTGTAAGCGAGAATTCTGCTGAAATTGATTTAGTGGTTGGAGGAATTAAATTACGAATTGTTCTCATAGACTCTGGCGCAACGTGTAACGTTATTGATAAGGACACTTGGTTGAAATTAAAACAGCAAAATATTAGATGTCAGACAGAAAAATCTGCACTTGAATTGTATGCATATGGCCAAGAAAAACCCATTAAAATACTTGGAAAATTCCAAGCACAGTTAGATATGAACAATCATAAATCTTATGAAGAATTTATCGTAATAGACGGTAAAGGTAGTTCACTCATCGGTCGTAAAACAGCTGAAGGAATGGGTGTTCTGAAAGTAGGAGCTCAAGTTAACCACCTGGCTACCAACGACATTATCTGTAACTATTCAGATTTGTTTATTGGTTTGGGGAAATTAAAAGACTATCAGTGTAAACTGCACATTGATGATAACCCCCCCCCCCCCCCCCCCAGGAGTTATTCAAAAAGCGAGAAGAATTCCCCACCATTTGCGTGAAAAAGTAAATGTAGACATCAAAATCCAGGAATTGCTAGAAAAGGACATCATCGAAAAAGTTGTCAGTCCGGCTAAATGGGTTAGTCCCTTAGTGATAGTGCCAAAAGCATCAGGTGACATTCGTATTTGTGTCGATATGAGACAAGCAAATCAGGCAGTTGTTCGGGAGAGATTTCAGATTCCAACTGTTGATGAAGTACTCAATTATAAGAATCAAAGTACCGTGTTTAGTAAACTTGATCTTAAGATGGGTTTTCACCAGATTGAACTCACCGAAGACTCGCGTGAAATAACTACATTTGCTTGCCACAATGGATTATATCGCTATAAACGCTTAATGTTCGGCATTTCTTCGGCTCCTGAGAAATATCAGCATGTTGTTCAACAGACGTTATCAGACTGTCCAGGCGCGCACAGCATCTCTGATGATGTGATGGTACACGGTCGTAATGCTCAAGAGCACAACGAAAGATTAGTCAAAGTTCTTGAGAGATTAAGGGAAAAGAACTTCACACTTAACCGAGAGAAATGTGTGTTTGGCATGCAACAACTCGAATTTATGGGGCACTTGTTATCAAAACATGGCGTTGGACCGACCGAAGTAAAAGTGAAAGCGGTGCTTGGTGCTAAACAACCATCGAACGTCACAGAAGTACGTAGTTTCCTAGGCTTAGTGACTTACAGTTCAAAATTCATACCAAATTTAGCAACAGTCGCTGAACCTCTGCGACGATTAAATCGTAAAAAATGTGATATTCGTCTGGGGAAAAGAGCAGCAAATATCTTTTGAAAAGCTAAAGGACGCTTTGAAGAATGCGGTTGCTTTAGCATATTTTGATAAGAATGCAACTGATAAAGTGGTCTCTGACGCATCGCCAGTAGGTATAGGTGCTGTACTCATCCAAGAAAAACACGGCATTGAGCGCGTTGTGTGTTATGCAAGTGGAAGCCTTTCAGACGCAGAAAGACGCTATTCCCAGACGGAAAAAGAGGCCCTCGGACTTGTGTGGGCATGCGAACACTTCAACACTTATTTGTACGGAAGTGATTTTGAACTGTTGACTGATTGTAAGCCACTTCAGTACATCTATTCTCCTACATCCAAACCCTCAGCCAGAATTGAACGGTGGGTTCTTCGATTACAATCATATAATTTTAAAGTGAAGCACATTTCTGGTACGAAAAACATTTCTGGCGCTTTATCAAGATTGACAACCACTGAAACTGTTTCTGAGAAAAACATAGCAGAAGAGTATATCAACTTTATCGTTCAACATTCTACTCCATGTGCAATTCCGATTCACGATATTGAACACGAATCTGCAATGGACGGTGAATTGAAAGCTGTGCGTAATGCTGTGCAAACAGGTAAATGGAACTCTTTTCCTGTTACGTACAGGTGTGTTAGAAATGAACTTGTCGTAATGGATAACCTGGTACTTCGTGGTACACGGTTGATTATTCCTTTGAAGCTGAGACAACGTGTTATTGAATTAGCTCACGAAGGGCACCAGGGTATCGTCAAGACCAAACAAAGTCTGCGTTCTAAAGTGTGGTGGCGACGCATAGACAATGAGATTGAACGAAAGTGTAGAGAGTGTCATGACTGTCAAATCATGAGTCAGTATGACCCACCAACTCCCTTGGTTTCTACAAAATTACCCGAAAGATTATGGCAGGATATTGCGACAGACATTCCTGGTCCTTTACCCGATGGACATTATATTCTTGTTGTTCTGGATTACTTCAGTCGTTTTTACGAAGTAGACATTCTGGAAACTGTAACAACAGAGAAAATCTTGCAGTGTTTCGATAGAATATTTTCTGTCCATGGCTATCCTGTATCACTCAGAACTGATAATGGTCCTCAGTTTGTTTCTCAGGACTTTATTACATACTTCAATAACTGTGGTATTACCCATCGATGAACAACACCTTTATGGCCACAAGCCAATGGGAAAGTAGAAAGGCAAAACCACAGTCTTCTAAAAGCAATAAGAATTACAAATTCGAAAGGGTTGGCTTGGCAAAAGGAACTCAATAACTTTCTATTGGCATATCGATCAACCCCTCATTCAACTACTGAAGTTAGCCCAGCTGAGTTGATGTTTGGAAGAAAGCTGAGAACTAAAATTCCCGTAGTATTTGACTTTGAAAGCACGAAAACCAGAATAAACGGAGAGGATAGTAGTGTGTTTAGAGATAGGGACTCTGAACTAAAGCAGAAATAAAAAGATTACGCTATCATAGAAACGCAAAGGAATGCAACTTAAAAGTTGGAGATAAAGTGCTATTGAAATGCGAGAAGCAAAATAAGCTTTCTTCTAAGTTTGAAAATGAACCTTATGCCGTAACAAACCGTGACAGAAATCAGGTTACAGTTAAATCACACGATGGAGTTACTTACAGAAGG
The DNA here is from genome assembly GCA_031216915.1 of Pictodentalium vernedei. Lineage (NCBI taxonomy): Eukaryota > Metazoa > Mollusca > Scaphopoda > Dentaliida > Dentaliidae > Pictodentalium > Pictodentalium vernedei. The sequence goes on along the minus strand of CM062290.1, from coordinate 300,325,641 downwards.
AATATCACTCATGTGAAGAAGTATGTCGACAGCACGACGAGTAAATCGACGAATATCAACCCTCAAAATGACAAAGCAGTTCTAGCAGAAATGAACGAAAATGAAACTGGAGACGATTCTGACAGAGTACTTCCAAACGATTCTGGAGTCAGGCCTGCGCGTGAACGTCGCTTGCCAAAACATTTAGATGATTTGGTGTGTCACGTGTTTGTGTAGTGGGTAATATCAAAGTGCCGGGACACAATAATCCCCTTGTGATGTTACTATGATGGATTATTAATTCATGTTATAATGATATTCGGTAACTGATTGGATTCAGGTAACATCAAAGTGCTGGGGCAAAATAATCCTCTTTTGATGTTACTGTGCTGTCTTTTTTAAATACACACAGTAATGGAGTATTAAGTTTAGTTAACTTCCATATTAGTAAAATAGTCAGTAGGCCCATTTCTAATTTTTGGGTATATAACTTTTATTTCGAAAAGGAGAGAGGTGTAAAATATTATACTCGATACATGTCAACTTATGACAAATAACAGACATGAGACAGGAATTCACATCTGGTGCTAGAATCGTGGGAAACTCTTATATATAAACTGGTGATATATCTTCTATGTATACTCAGTATTCAGTTGTAGAATAGCATTCAATAAAGCATGGTGTAAGAATTCAATGTGTTTAAATACAGTTGATTTAACTCAGTGGCGGTAAGAGACAACATCATAGAGGCCATCCCGCAACGTGGTAAAGTTGTAGTTTTTTTTTTTGTTTTTTTTTTGTATTTTGTTTTAATTCAATACCCTTTTTCTTTTAGATTCTGTCGCTTATCGCCACGATATAGCCTCGGTTTCTGATGTGGCGCTGGGCACCAATAAATGATAATATCGATCCATGTATCAATGTATCTGTGAGAGAATGTATGTGTATATGTGTGTGTGTATGTATGTTTGCAATTATTGTACAGCCATTGAGCACCTTGTGTGGATTCAAGACTTTAAAATTATTATTATTAAATTATTATTATTATTAAATAAATAAATAAATAAATAAATAAATAAATAAAAGCAGATTGTTTTGGGGTGAATATAACACCTGTGATTGTGCACTATTATACTGATTAAATTCTAAACTCAGAGGACAATTCGTCCCCTGAGTTCCAATGTGTTCTATGTGCCTACTGGCACATAGAAGACATTGGAACTCAGGGGACGAATTGTGGTGTGTCGTATTATCAGTTATTTAGAATGACGTTATTTTTTCCAACTTACTTTTTTCAGTATTTCCATGACAGTACTTATGTAATTGGTTGTTAAGAAATAAAAAAAAATTAGGGGGTGCTAAACCTTTTTTCAGTTTTTTACCGATTGACTCATATTACAACTAGATCATTATTACACGTCTGTTCTATGTAATCCCCATCTGCAGCAACACTAAACCGTGCTTTGCCCCCCTGTTTTAGAAATGTTGTTCAGCGCCAATTAGAAACAATAAGTAAGCAGGTCACAAGAAGTGATCGATTGCAGTTTAATATGCAACCATTTCACACGAGGATGGCAGTTATTTGATCCAGGCATCTGCAAAGCGACTGACAAGTAAGTACATTTTCGTGGGATATTTCTCATTTTTTTTCGTCGATTTTTTTTGAAAATGTCCAATCGATATCTTCCAAGTTCGACGACATTATTCAACAAGATATTGGTATACAAACTATCTGGTTATGTTATATGGGGCATACTGGTTTGAATGAGCAAATTCACATGCTGGGTGCTGGGGCGACGCGCAGATGATTGATATTAGGTGTGACGGGCATATTTGTCTCGAGTAATAAATACGGAGAGGCAAGTAGGAAGAAAGGCTGGAGTTGGAAGCACAGGTACTCGTTTTGTCGCTCGTAACCCACTTTCCACTGTACACTATCTTGTCCGACTAAACGTTTTTCGGCATTTTCTGCGTCTTCTCCCAGTTATCATGAACAACCCAAGAACACCCAACGGTCGTGTAATACACCACAGTAAAACTTATTCATCCCCCTTTCCACTGACACAGGGTACTGCTGAATACATTATGTGAATTCAATTTGAGGGGGGGGGGGGGGGGGGGGTATAACGAAGATGAGTCCTATCGTTTTCGAAAAGCAAATTGTGTGCCTTGTTAATATTTATATACCATTATGGGGGCACGTCAGCATCGATTCAAAAATGCTACGAAATATCATTTTTCTTTCGATTTCACAGCTTGTGCCGAGGACCTGTGGTTGGAAGAGCACATATGTTAAAGGCATTCCTATATCCCCCAAATTTTGGGGCCCCCAAAATTGATGCAGCCTGTTGATACGTGAAATTTTGTGAAAATCACCAAAAAACGAAATGGATCTGATAGACTGCAGGTATATTGAAATGTTCTCTATGTGGACTGCCAATGGCAGTGAGGACATTTCTATATACCAACAGTCAAGTCTCGAAGTCTGCCATTTATCGCTCAGATGAAAGGAAACAGTGTTCTTTCATTTTCCAAAAAACAAAATTATTTCCGATTGGCCGAGCTATGGTCTTCCCGATGGGTCCTCCCAAGTTCCCCTCCCTCCCCAGGTAGAACCATTTTTGTCGACTGATCGAGGAAGATACAAAAACGCCATAGAAATGTTCTCTTTGTGGAATGCCATTGATCCATTTATCGCTTATATGCAAGGTAGCCGCGTTCGTTCAGTTGGCAAAATCAGAATTATCCCCGCGTCTGCCCCTCCCCCCCCCCCCCCCGCCACCGGTAAATTCGCTGGTAACTTTTTTTACCCAGTCTACCCACGATATCCTACTCTAACTCAAGGTAAAGATTATTCATCTCAAGGGTGGTAGACGGAATATGGGGACAAGAGACGGAATGCCAGGAGGTGGAAACAATCTTAATATGGTGTGGACATCGGGGGAGGAGGTTGGAACTGAAAAACGACATTGCCTTAGTTATCGAGTATTAAGCCGGTGCTTCATTAATTAAATTTTTGATGATTATTCCTATAATTTATGTTTGCAAACTAATATTAGTGTGTCCGTGGATACACTGCCTACCTCGTGGAATGTGACCAGTCCACGGTGGGCGTACTGTAATAAGTTACACAAGCTTTGGAGGCAAAATATGAAAGATGGGTATTGAACTTTTTCCGTTGAGGACTATTTTAGCTATAGTCGACCAGCACGACATTGAAGTGCGATTTTTACTTATTCTGGCAATATACGTAGAGTGGGTATATGGATTTCATTAGCTGCAATGTGTGTGTTTCCTCACCACACTTTGTACAAATATATTAAATGCTAAGATCTAAAGTATTTGGGGTGAATAAAGGCCAAATGTCAAGTTAACAGGATCGAAACATTTGGTGTATGCCTTTCTGTATGTCTGTTCGCGCACCAGAAGGAAACGGGCGACATCTGTATTTACTAAACTCTGCACAGAAATGGTCCTTGATAAGATCTGAGCAGCAAGTGTTTTGAAGGCCAATTCACAGAGTCACAAAATCCAATGTATGACCTTTTGCGTTCTGGATAGAAAACTGTCGCATCATTTATTATCAAACTTGGCAGAGATGACACTCGTTACCACCCACCTAGATATCAACTGCCGTTGAAGGATAATGGTTGATGTTACGAAAATGTGTCTGTGTGTGCATAACTGTTCGCACTTTACAAGGAAAACGGCTACTTTTTTAATTACCAACACGGCATATAAATGGTAACTGGTAAGATCAGAACACTATTGTTAAAACGCTAAAGGTCAATGTTATAGGATGACAAACTTTAGTGTATGCTTGTTCGAGCTCCGGAAAAAACTGGCAAAGCTCTGATTAACAAACTTGATACAAATTTGTTACTCGGTACCACCCAGAAATTTGTTGCCACTGAAGTCACAGAATCACAAAATGTGTACATGTGTGCATGACTGATTGCGCTATACCAGGAAAACGTCTACCGCTTTACTCAACCCAGTGCAGGAATTGTACCTGGTAAGAACTGAATACCTAGTGTTTTTGGAGTTGGAAGTTCATAGGGTCAACCAAATGAATGCACGACTGTTTCACATCTTTGGTTAAAACATTTGGAACAAGGATGGTACTCTGTAAACTTTTAGATAGGGTCACACAAATCGTATTTGTTTGTGTGTGTGTTTCTGTTATAGAAACAAATCGGCTATACATATTTGATTACCAAACTCGATAGCCGGGTGTTTGTTTTTTAGGGGGGGGGTGCTTTTTCTGGGGGAGGGGGCTGAATGGACATAGGTTCACCAAACAGATTTAATGTTTGCTAATGGCACCAAACAAATAAAACCGTCTCATCTTTGATCATCAAACTTTGTACAAAGATGGTACTTGGTAACAGAAAGGAAAACGGCTACATCTTTGTTCAATCCTTCACCTAACATGAAAAGCAGACGACACTTGCAAATAAAATACTCGAATAACTAATTTTTTTCATTTTTTGTCTCAAAAACACAGGTTACGACCCCTCATTGGAACGAACTCGACGAACTCGTTCCAAACAGGGGTCATAACCTATGTTTTTAACGCAAAAAATGAAAAAATAATGAAAATTAATTGGCAATTTTTGTGAATAGCGCTGGCCGGTTTTGGTAGATACGTTAGGTAAAGGGTTGACAAACTTAGTACAGCAATAATAAGATCTGTACAGCCAGTGTTATGGGAGGTGAAAGATCAAACAAGATCACATGGCACAACATTTAATGCATGCATACTTGCACTCGAGGATCAAAACGGTAGATGTTTCTTCAACAAACCGTGTACATCGATTGTACATACGCGGTAAGATCATAACGCCTTGCTTTGGTCAAATGTTAGAGGTCAAGGTCCCATAGTCGCAAACTTTATCCAAATTCATTTTCGTATCTGTTCAAACACATATTTCTGTTAGAGACACTAAATTAGCAAATGATATAGATGACAACTGACTTTTGGGGATGGTCACACAGTTACAAAAATGAAAGTTTGCACTTAGATGCGGAGGTTGTACATTTCGGTCGCGTGTCCTCCATTTCGGAGTATTTCACGCTGCGAAACGACAAGTCAAAGTCTGCTTACCCGGTATTTGGAAAGCTTGACTTGCGAATTTCCTAAGTTCAGCTGTCAAATCCATTCAATCGAAGGAACACTTATAGGGCGCTTAGCACGACCAATAAGGAGTATGGTAATTGCTAATTAACCCTTTTAACTCTAGTGGTATCTTCCATGCCAGTTCAATGGTAGCAGTTAGGAGAGTCCATATTCATTATTTGGGGTAGACCAATCAATATTTTCAACGTGCAGCCTCAGAACTCCAAGCGTAGTGTAACTAGCACACTCCCTACTGTCCATACAGTTTTTACGTTGAATACTCACAGCAATCGGGGTATGAGGTTCACTACTGAATTTACCAACAGATACAAAATACATTAGCTTAACACAGGTAACAACAAGTAATGCACTCGGCAATCCTTTCAGCAACTAGCCTAAGTGCTGAAAGGGGTTAAAATTTACTAAAAGTGCTGTAATGAAATAACCCTTAAATTCGACCGGTCGCCTAGAAAGGGTTTAAAGTTGTATTCGGAAAAGAACTTTTTGTGATTTTTTCAATACTTTAAAATTTACATTTCAGAATGGCAAAAGTGCATCCGATAGTAATCGAAGACAGAAGCGGACACACAATGAGAACGGTCCAGATCGATGATTATGTGTTCATGGAGGGAGCTCCATCAAAATTAAGTAAAAGGAATCAAGCCAATGGTCTGAATGACATTGAAAACGAAGAATTTTTTGATGACGACATCCTCATAGTTAGCTACCCACGCTCAGGTATGCGATTTACGGTTTTCGTAAACAATGTTCAATATCTAGGATTTATTTATTTATTCATTTATTTTTTAACCCTTTACCTAACATGAAAAGCAGACGACACTTGCAAAAAAAATTCTTGAATAACTAATTTTTTTCATTTTTTGTCTCAAAAACATAGGTTATGACCCCTCGTTGGAACGAGCTCGAAGAGCTCGTTCCAACGAGGGGTCATAACCTATGTTTTTGAGACAAAAAATGAAAATATTTTGAAAATTAATTGGCGATATTTGAGAATAGCGCTGGCCGGTTTTGGTCGTTACGTTGGGTAAAGGGTTAAACAGTGTTTTCATTTCAATCATTTTAAACCGGGTTTGGCGAACAGGCTAAGCCTATCTTAACACCGTTCCCCTACAGAGCAAAGTTATATTGTATGGTGCTTGTGCAGCTGTGCAAAAGTGACAGAATATCAAGTACCAAAACTTATTGATTTATTTAATGTTACCAGATGCAATACAGACATTGAAAATGTACTACGTCAGCATGCGATGAATCCAGCCTACGTGAATGAACGTCATGTAACAACGCATCTGATTGGTCGTTACGCATTTGATTGACGTTATGACGGGATTGAAATGCTTTGACGCAAAATAGTGTCAAGCAAGAAAGTAAACAGAACGCCGGCGGTAATATTTTTTTTTAAATATCTAAGCTTCATTCTCTTAATTCAGTTTAACCGTGGTGTAAATACATAACCCAACGCGGGTAGAGTACGAACAAAAATCAACGACCATTGCTGAAGTTTGTTCTGTATTTCATGCCCGTCTTTTACGATCGTGAGATACAGGAAAAACTCATACCCGGTTCGTTGTGTTCAGCTCGTTATTGAATCCACTAACAAATGGAAGCATATTACACTGAAAAGCCTTAGTGGAAATGTAATGATGTTACACACAGTTACTACAGGTCTCAATCACTGATCAATATATACAGTACAGTCGCCGTGTGGACTGGTCGTAATCCATGCGCGGACAGTGATGTACACGCATGCGTTCACCAGGTAATAAAAATTATCATATGCAAAATTTTAATGAATGTAGCACTGGGTTGTACCCGATGCCTCATTAATTAAATGTTTGATGGGAGCATGGTGGCTCGGTGGTTACGGTATTGAACTTCATACCGAGTGGTCCACGATTTCATCTTTTCAGCGGTAACTGCGTTGTGTCCTTGGGCAAGGCACTTAATGCCGATAGCCCACGTGGGCGCACAATGGAGCTGTGTACTAAGGCGTACTGCACGTCTATGGTGCACCTGACTTCAACAAATGCTAACCCTGCTTGTGTGGAGTTAGTACGTTGTGGAGTCTAACAATTACTCGCCGTTGCTCGGTGGTTCTCTCCGGGACTCCGACTTCCCCCACCCGTAAAACTGTCCGACACGAGGTGACCCTGGATGTCGAAAGTGTCGTTAAACTCCAATAGATAAAACAATAAATTAAATTTTTGATGATTATTCGTGTAACTGGTGTTTGAAATCTAATATTATTGCGTGCGTGGATCAGACCTTTAGATCAGTCTAATTTGGGCACAGCGGCAAATATGGATCAGCCGTATTGTGGCCTGCATAGATGAAGAAAAAGCGCTGGAATTTTCTTCTTCTTGGCGTCTGTTTTAGGTTTCAGGTCCCCCTCTTAAAATGATAGTTTACAACCCTTTGTTATAGGTCTTCACCATTATCACTGGTTCCCACCACCACTTGACGTGTGTTTACCCGAAAAGCTTCTTACTTTCCTAGTGTCAAGCCAAAGTCTTCTTTGAATGTAAATAACGCATTATGCTTAACAGGAAATGCCGCAAACATGAATCAAGATGATAAATACAGAATTTGCTAAAGAAAAGCAATCGGCGTCGACAGTGTCGTATACGACACTGTCGACGCCGATTGCTTTTCAATGGCGAACTTTATGGGGTTTTGTTTTAAAAATTACTTCTCTGTTGCATTGTTTGATTCGGAGGTAAGTTCTTAGCAAAATTGCAAGCATCAGGGAAACCTGGCAAGACTATATATTGCCGAAACACTGCAAAACTATGGATAAAGTTTCAAACTCGGCATAATTTGGGCGCAATTATCTTATTTGGGCACAACGTTTGCCGTTGTTAGTTGGGAATAATTTAAAGGCCTGGCCTACTCGTGAATAGTGGTCAGTCCATGGCGACGGTACTGTTTGCAATACACGATATTACATTGTTTTAATGGTTGAATGTAATGGGAGTAAACAAATCGAGTTGAATCTGTTTCACGTAACAGCCACCGGAAAGAAAACCACACAAATCGCACTTAAATAAATTAGTAAATTACATCCTGCAATTTTTCATACGAGGGCGTGGGAAACGTCGAGTATTCAGAGATAATGCATTAAATAAAAAATAAAATGAAACAAACCGATCAATAAAAACCGGTTTGTTTTAGTTTATTTTTACGCCACCGAGAACCTCTCGGGGGCATTATATTTTCACCATGTCCATCCGGCATCGATCCGTCCGTTAACTTTTGGTTTCCGTCAAATAACTAAAGAACCGCTTATTTGAACAAAATCATAATTTTAGGGGAAACTTGTGGATGACAAGACAATGCTTCCCTTCGATTTTGGTCCAGGTATCCAATTCAATATGGCTGCCATGTCAGCCATATTCAATTTGGTTTCCGTACAATAACTATTGAATGCTGACTCGAATCATTTTTATTTTTTAATTATGCATTGTTGGCGTCTAGCGGAAGCTTTCTCTCGGTTTTGGACCAGTCAGCTGAACCAAGATGGCCGCCAGTTGCCAGTTCATTATGGCTTCCACGGTGGCCATCTTGAATTTGGTTTCCGTCCAATAACTAATCAATACTGACTCGAATCATTTTCAGTTTTTGATTATGCATTATTGTTGTCTAGAGGAAGCTTCATCTCGATTTTGGTCCAGCTAGCCAATTCAATATGGCTGCCATGTCAGCCATATTGAATTTGGTTTCCGTCCAATAACTAATGAATGCTGACACAAATCATTTTTGTTTTTTTAATTATGCATTGTCGGTGTCTAGAGAAATCTTCCTTTCGATTTTGGACCAGTCAGCTGGACCAAGATGGCCGCCAGTCATGGGGAAATGGCATAATTAATCCCTTTCTACAAGATGCATATTTTATTATTTTGCACATACACATTGCTTCCCTGCTTGTGTAGGTTGTCTCAGACAGCATAACTTTCAATGGCCAGGGTTATATACATTCCAGCCCTTAACAAAATGTACCATTAGGCAACATTTTACCCTTAATAACACAGGACCATTGCCTCATTATTGCCAGATTGCTATAGCAATCTGGCAAAAATGAGTCAATAATCTGGCATTTTAATGGATGAGGGAAAAACATAAAAGGGTCTCCTGACCCTATAAAGTAGTGTTGGGAGGTTAACCCATTATGGCTTCCATGGCAGCCATCTTGAATTTGGTTTCCGTCAAAACAATTTCAATTTTGGGTTATGCATTATTGGTGTCTAAAGGAAGCTTCCGTTTGATTTGGGATCAGCTAGCCAACCCAATAAGGCCGCCATGGTGGCTAGATTAAATTTGGTTTCCTTCCAGTTACTAATGACAGCTGACTCAAATCATTTTTATGCATTGTTGGTGTCTACAGGAAGCTTCCTTTTGATTTGGTTATGCCCCCGAGAGAATTACCCACCCTTATATGACACCGTAGGGGGCATATGCCAAACTTGGCGTTGTACTTGTTATTTATTGCATTATCTATGAATTCTCAATGTTGTCTGCGCCCTCGTGAGGTTTTGCGTATTTTGTTTACTCATAGGCTAGTCGAGGGGCAACGCTGTTATCATATAGAGCTAACCGTGTAATTATGTAGGCCTACTGAATAGCTGGAACGTCTGCGATTAACGTAACAACCCAATCTGCCTCGACTTCTCAAAATGGCGTCGGGTCAAACAACGCAAATTAGGGTGTCGGTTTTTAAATGTGTTTTTAAAATTACGAAATGTCTATTGAGGCAACCAAGACTTGCCTAGAAGCATTTACCAAGGTATTAATAATGTAACTTTCGAGTTTATCCAGAGACTGCATGTTATGGATCATGTTCTGTTGCAGTAGAAAGTTCTCAAAATTGGAATTAGGTCCCATAGAGTTAATAGACATCCCGAGGCACTTAAAATTCCAAGAACTCCCTCATTTCAGAAAGTCAAACTTACAAAATATTTCACCAAAAGGCTTGACAGTAATTTATTTGAAAGGTCTGCGGAGTGCCTAAATTAGACTAAACTAAAGACATGTTGACATCAGTGTGCTTAGGGATAATGCACAAAATTGGAGGCAAAATATTTCTGGGTATTATGTAACCTTGTAAGGAAGAAATAAATTCACAGAACGACACGCGTATGTGAATGGGTTAATCGATATGACCAGTGCGGAAGGATAGAACGAGAGGCCACAAGCCTCAAGTTTTATCTTTCCGCGATGGCACCAGTGCCATATCGATTAACCCATTCACATGCGTGTGTCGTTCAGTGTTTATTACACGCCTTCAGGTCTATAAAAAACAATTATTAGAAGGACACTCAGCAATTCGTTTGACAACTATCAACAGAAAGAACACATTTTATCGCCAACCAAATTTGCGAGGGGAACCCATGTTATCATTTCGTCCCCTGAGTTGCAATGTGTTCTATGTGCCTACTGGCACATAGAACACATTGGAACTCGAGGGACGATTCTCAGCTAACGCTAGTGATTCAAATTGTAATTGCATTGCACGATTTGTAGAAAATTCCAGTGAAATTTCGCTTCTATTTAAAAAATAGTCCATCAACAATTTCCGTTGCGCGCATATGTGCGGAACAGATTTTCATTTTCCGCATGGTTTAGTGTTTCTGTGGATGGGGATTACATAGCATAGAACAGGCGTATAATAAAGCTTATAACAACCATTAGAAACAAAATAACGAGGGCGTGGTGGCTCAGTTGTTACGGCGTGGACTTCAAACCGAAAGGTCCACGGTTTGATCTCCACCATGGGTAAGTGCACTGTAGCCATGGGCATGTCACTTAATCGCAATTTCTCACGTGGGGGCATGGTGACGCTGTGTACTAAGGCGTACTGCACGTCAATGGTGCACTTATCTTCAAGCAAAAATAACCCTTCCTGTGCAGAGTTAGTACATTAAGAGTCTTTACAGCTGTTCGCCGCTTCTCGGTTCTTCTCTCCGGGTACTCCGGCTTTCTCCACCCGTAAAACTGTCCCAACACGAGGTGACCCTGGTTGTCGAACGTATCATTAAACCTTAATAAAAAAGAATAAAAATAACAAAGCAGACGTACAGTTCTGTCCTATGATACGTAGATTAGACGATTCAAAAACAAGCAATAAAAGTGGCAACACGTTTTTGGGAGGATTGTGTTGAAACGATTTTTATAAAAGGAAAAATGAAAACAAAAGACAATTTTGGCACAAGATTTGAAATTGAATGAAATTACAAATCAGACTCCTCCTATTTTAGTCACAAACTGTGCAACACATAAGTTTCATTGGAATAATGAGTTCTGATAAAGCATATTTATTTTCAGGGTTTCATTGGATGTTGGAAATAGTTAACATGTTGACCCAGGGAAATACAGGAAATACAGGGTATAATCGAGTTAGTACATTAGCAAGGAACATTGAAATGCGGCCTGCAGAACTCATTCCAGAGAATATCAACGATACTCGACCGAGAATTTTTCACACTCTTTTGCCTTTGTTTCTGTTGCCTAAAAAGCTACACAAATTGAGAATGCTATTTGTGTATAGGAACCCGAAGGATGTGGCATATTCATTGTACAAAATTATAAGAGAAATGAAAGAAGTAGACTACGATGGTTGTTTTGAAGACTATTTACTTTTGTTCCAAGAGGGAAGAGGTAAGACTGTAGGCCTACTTAAAACCCAACAGTTAGGCTCACACAGTTTTAACAGTTATAATAAACAATCGGAGTTACTTGGGAATGCGTCTGGAAAACAAAATTTAAAGTTGGATGCGCAGCATTCACGATTGGAAGGTTTGGCGGTTGGCATGTGGCAATCAGTTTCTCCGTCTTATTGTTACTTCTCCGTCTTATTGTTACTATAACAATAACATGATATGATTTTGAAGGGCATTACAGTGCATTAACGGCTCAAAAGAACTGGTTAACAGCCCAAGAGTTTATTAGCGGCCCGCAACGAAGTCGAGGGCCGCTAATAACCTCAAGGGCTGTTAACCAGGTCTGTTGAGCCGTTGATACACTGTAATGCCTGACAAAGGCATGTTATTTCTATTATTGCCACTTTCGTACATCGGGTACATTACGATTAAATTATATGGGAAATGAGATAAATAAATGAAACTTGACGTTTTAGAATTTAAAAAACACGACACTATCGTCTGATTTGTTGACAAACAAACCGGGAAACATGACTACATCGTCTGATCAATCTACGGCGAAATTTGGAAAGTTAGATGATGAAATATATTTTCGAAATGCGAACTTCAGGCAAAGAGTTTATTCATCAAAGATGTCATCACTTACTTTGTGTGTATCGCTTCCTATATTTGATACATTACCTATCCGTGACACAAAGGGAAACACTTGAAACAAATGTGTTAATTGTGTTTACAAATTAAAATTCCGAATTGAATTTCGATCCAAATGGAAATCTGGGCAAAATATTGTTTATCGCCTGACAGATGTGACGTCATTGTTTATATTTAGACGTGTCGGGCTGTTATTGGCGTGTTGGGCTGTTATAGTCAATAACGGCCCAACACGTCACATGACTTGTGCTTGTTGAGCATTACGAGGTTTCAACGCCCGACAAAACATCGTTAATGTGCTAGGAACGCCCGCAAAAGTGGTAATAATATATATTACTATTAATATATATTACTATTACTTATCGTTAAAACAACTGATCATTTGAATCAGCATTATATTCAATTTTCTTGGCATGAAATGACAAAACTGAAGCTTCGAGTTTAGATTCGATTTCGAATCTTAAGTTGATATTCGGTTCGATTTGAATTCGGCCACCCGATTCGTTTTCTCTCGAATCTATTTCATAGGTATATAGCTTGGTGTCAGTCAGCTCCATCGCCTCACAAAACGTATCGTTCGGACGGAAATTGTACACAAATAATGTTGAAATAAAAGACTAAGTGTAACTTCAGCTACATGAAGATAAATAGCATCTGCACTCGTGACATCAGCCGTGCTAATTTTAATATCATCAGTCCCTTCCACTGTTAAATGCAAATTTAAAGTTTCCAGGCAATGTAGACGATGAACTATAATCCTTACAGGATATTATTCCAACTACATTATCAAGGTATGCCTTCTACGAAGGCATACCTTGATATTGTAGTTAGGTTATTTTATCAGTTGGACTTGTGCCATCACAGTCGGGACAATTCAAGTTTATAGCACCCCAACCTCCATCGGTCATCTTAAAGACGCCACTGATTCGATTCGAGGTTCGATTCGATTTCGAATAATTAAAATAATTCGATTCGAGATTCGATTCGAATCGAAAATATGCGAATCGCAGGCCCCTAATTCTTGGTAAGCTCTCTGTGTGAGCTTTCCAAGAATGTGTATTGGAATCAAGTATCATCAATGTAACGTGTAATACATGCAGAGTGAGTTATCACTAAAACACCCATGCCGTGGAATACCTATGCATACAGAAACTGTTGATTCCTCTAATGCGACACAAAATAAATTAATTGATTCTCAAGCAATTTTTTTTAAAATCGGCGAGGGAAGGGAGGGTTTTATTTTTAATTTTTATTTTTCTTTTGCAAAAGGTGAGCAAACATGGGGAAGATTTCGATTGTCTTTTTACACTCAGAAATATAGAAAGTGAATATTTATACAAATAAATTCCATTTTTGATTTGAAAATAAAACATTCCTCTAAAAACAAACCGTAGTTACTACAATTCAATTGCTTCATATTCTTCCGACCCTCTTCATATTATCTTTGAAATAAAAGTATAAAAGTATTTAACCTATGGGGATTTGCCTTGTTACAATGCATGGGAGTGTTTGGGCTCTCTCACATAAATTGTAACAAGGCAAACATATTGGAGACGCTACGAAATAAATATGCATCAATCAAAAAATGTAAAAGTTTCGGGCCTCCCTGAGTTTGTACTAATATTGGAAGATACTGAAAGGCAATAAAAATGTCCAATGATGGGGTTCAGATTGAATGAGGGATTGCCTGAGAATCAAAACACTTTTTTTAGCCTAATAATGCATAAGAATGCCCAGCAAAATTTAAACCAATTGACCTCAGGGTTAAACCCGGAAATCATTGATGTTCATCCAGGGACGTTGCTAGAGGTTTCCGATTGGGGGGGGGGGGGGGGGGGGGGTATGGTAGTGAATTTCCAACCAGGGGGGGGGGGGGGGCAGGGATCCGTCTGTTTGTGATGTACGGGGATGAAGATTTACTACTACGACTCCCACAGGGTGCGGGGTCCTAGTCCTTCATATCTTACGTGTGCCATCGCGCTTTTGCCCTTATGAAGCGCATTATCTGCTACTGAGAAGGGCTCAGCGAAGCTTCGATTCGATTTCGAATCTTAAGCTGATTGCCCGATTCGTTTCCTCTCGAATTTTTTTTCATTGGAATATAACTGGTATACCTCATCTTGATCGTCTCACAAACAGGGCTGGGGGAGTTAAATTTTTTCTTAACACGTTAACGTGTTAAATAATTCTGCGTAAACGAGTTAAAGACGCTAAATGTTAAAATGAACAAAATTTTAATAACTTCGGCCATTTTTATTGATTTGAATATGATTGAACTTACGTACAGTTCGTCTCTTGAGTTCCAATGTGTTCTATGTGCCTACTGGCACATAGAACACATTGGAACTCAGGAGACGAGTAGTTAATATAGTTCTCTCAGGTTATCGTAAATTCCAACATTCAGCCATATTTTCTTTTAAGAATACAATCGCTGCGCCCGTATCCTTAGAAAGAGACATCCGCCGTTGTTCGAATACAAGTCCTTACATGGAAAATAGGCGTTCGGATGAAGCTGATATTGTTGTATCGCCAAATATCGGCAGGCCAACTTCGCCAGCGTTGGTAGGAGGGCTTCATGGTCTCTCCACCAAATCAATGGGTCGTCTATAATTGACGGCCATCTAAATTATTCGTGTTCTTTAATTTCGTCAAATGGCGCAAAATTCGACGTTATCAGCACGCGCGATCCGGCCTGGGTAAACACAAGATAATGACGCAATGCTACATTTTATACAGTTATAATCTTCAAAGTTAAACGTTATTAACTTGGTTAAATTGTTTTAACGTTGTTAAAATAATTTAACACGTTAATGTTTGAAACGTTAACTGCTCCCAGCCCTGCTCACAAAACGTAGTTCAGATGGAAAACGTACATAAATAATGCTGAGACTGAGTGTAACTTCCACTCCATTAACATGAATAACACGTGCACTCATGCCACCAGCCATGCTAATTCCAACATCACTAGTCCCTACCATGGCTAAGTGCAAATTTAATTTAAGGTTTCCAAGCAATGTTGACGATGAACTATAATCCTTAAAGCGAAATATTCCAACAACATCAACAAGGCAAGCTGTCGACGAAGGCATGCGTTGATTGTGTAGTTGGATTATTTTATCAGTCGGGACTTCGTCCACCACAGTCGGATCAAATCAGGTTTATAGTACCCCATCCCCATCGGTAATCTTTAAGATGCCACTGATTCGATTTCGAATAATAGACGCGTTGCGATTCAAGATTCGATTCTAATCGAAAATGTAAGAAAAAAATCTCAGATCCTTACTGATATGCAATATTACCATTTATCATATGACTCGTCCGTTTTGTTCACTTCAAAACATTTGATATTTTGTTTTCATATTAATCAGTGATAAATAAAGCCTTCCTTCAATTTCATTGGTCAATTTCAAAACTAGACAATTTGATTGGCTGAACAAAATACAACTGGGCCACATTTTCATAATTTGCATAATTAGAGTTGGGAGCTTTCACTGGTCAATTTCAAAACTGGACAATTTGATTGGCTAAACAAAATACAACTGGGTCACATTTGCATAATTTCAGTGGGGAGAATTTACGTTATCTGTCCTATTTAGGGTGGATTATATTGTATTGATCTTTTACCTGCAAGAAAAACGCCATTCATTCTTTTTTATATTTTCACTTTTTGCTTCCAAAACATAGGTTATGACCCCTCATTGGAACGAGCTCGTTCCAATGAGAGGTCATAACCTATGTTTTGGAAGCAAAAAATGAAAATTTTTTAGTTATACGAGGATGTTTTTTCCAGGTGCCGTCTGCAACTCAAGTTAGGTGATGGGTTAAAAAGTCATACTAAGTGGCTAATTTGTGCGTGTCTGTGTCATATGATAAATAGAATATGAAATGAGTGTTTTTCTCGTATACTATTTATGAAACTCGTCCGAATTTTCCGTTTGGGCTCGCCAGAGGCTCGCCAAAACGGAAAATTCTTAGACTCGTTTCATAAATATTATATGAGAAAAACACTCATTCCATATCCTCTATATATATATTTATTTATTGGTGTTTTTAAGGTCACATACTTATGCACAATGGTTAATCGTGACCGTGACAGTTTTACGGGTAGAAGAAGCCGGAGTACCCGCAAGAGAACCACCGAGCATCGACGAGCAACTGTCAGCTCCTCAACATTCTAACTCTGTTCAAGCTCCGCTCAAGCAGGATTACAGCGGTTGAAGACATGTGCACATTCGGCGTGCAGTACGCCTTAGTACACGGCGTCATCGTGCCCTCGTGTAGGCAACCGGGATAAAGTGCCTTGCGCAAGGACACAACGCGGGTCGTCCCGGATGGGGATCGAACTCGGGACCTCCAGCATAGAAATCCAGCAGTCTACCACTGACCCACCGCGCTCCCTGCAATATTAGCAAGGGAGAATGTTAATGCACTGGAAATGTATTGAACGAAAGATTATTAACTCTCTGCACTCTGATGTCAAAGTACTCAAATTCCATGCATTAAATTTTTCCCATAATGCAACTAGAAGTTCAACTAATTGAATTGAATTGGTTAAAATCCTAGTTACATTATGCGAAAAATCTGCATGTTGAAATTTTAATATTTAGACATCAGTGTGAAGAGGATTAAAGATAGTAAAGATAAAGAAAATTAAATGGAAGAATATTTTCATCAAATTTCGGTTCATCCGATAGAAAATGATTCTGTGCTTTTGCCATCCTTTTTGTGTCCGTCCTTTGCCCTGCTTGTGCCAGCTGGCGTTTACATTTCAGCAGCAAACTAAAAAACACACATTCCAGATTCAAGCAATTTGCGCATAAAGCATACATGCGTGACCATCATTCACTGAGTGTCGTTGGCAGACTTTTGTTTTTCTTAGAGGGGGGGGGGGGGGGCAAGTAGGGACTGAGTCTCCATCGGTGCGGTGAGGAGGGTGTTGGCAGGTTTGTAATTTATTTTAACCATATACAAACACCAAACGAAGACGAAACTTCCACAAAGGTTCGACAGTAACTAAACTGTTTCATTTCAGACAACGAAGACATAGTTTATGACCCCTCATTGGGAGAAGGTCAACGGAGTCCTAGCCTGTAAATACCAGTAGTCATCTCACAAATGCCTTCTTAATGCCAGATTCATTTGAATGTTTCGTCAAATCAAGCCATGAATGCTTTACAAACCACCAAGGCTTGGTTTTGGAGGAATTCAGGAAATACCCAGCAAGTAAAGAGTATGGCCTAGCGAATCTTAAGGTCCGGGTAAAATCGAATCCTGAATCAAATCATACAGTCAACTGACCGGACCCCCATTAGTGACGTCATAGTCACGAGACCTAGTTACGTCAGGTTTGGTTGTCGTGGTACCCCTCGTGAATGGCCATCTTGTGACGTCATCCCATAGGAATACGTGGTCTTAGTACGAATGCGCAGCTCGTATTTTAGGGTGATGCGTGTTTTCGTCGTCAATTTTGTATACTGGAGGCCGCTATCGTGGTTTCCGTGGTAATGATTTTCACGCCTCTTCTTACTGTATGGTCGGAAAAACATCTTGGCACAATATCTGCAGAGCCGAGAATTCCACATGTCTTCACTTGACGACGGCCAGGACAAAAATGAGCCGAAAGCCAAGCTCACGCCCTTTCTATACCTTTCCCGCATAAGTACCAGGGTGTAGCGTAAAGTACCCGGATGTAGGAACCACAGATTTCTACTACAACTGTCCTTTAAAGGTACACTCCAAAAGGTATCCTCCAATAGGTATCCCCCAATAGTGCATTACCATGTCATAGGTACCCTTCAGTACCCGTATGTGCTGCATGTGATGTGCGTACATTGTGTACAAGCATACAAGCACATACCCGCAATCTAACATGTGCCAATGTGCCGTACGTGATATACGCACATTGTACATTAGCACACAAACACATTCCACCAAACATAAGCCCGCGTTCGTACATTCCCTTCTATGGTCTGACTATGCCTATAGAATTTCTTTTTACCGTAAGTGCCGTATGTGCAGTGGCACACAAGCAAATATTAGCACATTCGGTGTGAGCCCATGTGCTGAATGTGATGTGTAAACACTGTAACACATCGTGTACTAGCGCACAGAACAAACACATCTGAGAAAATCAGAAGTCATAACATAGCTTGTAGACACATTGATAGAAGCAGAACAGAGGATTCCGAAGGAATTCGAACTAGTAAAGTCAATCTTATACAAAGCAACGCGCCTGCTATTGAAAAAAGGGGAATCCGTTCTAAATAAAGTAATGTGGGGTGGGTTTGGTGATTTGGAGAAATTGTCGGGTAACTTTTCGAAGTAACTGCGGCTTTGAGGGGAAAACCGAACCAGAAAACTACTCCTATTCAATCGAACGCACCTTCCGAACATACCTTCGTCCTATTGCAAGCAGCCGCGTGCTACCAAAACAACAAGATGGCGGCCTCCAGTATACAGAATGGACGACGCAAACACGTGTCATCCTAACAGCATGCGCCCTAGGACCACGTATCACTACGGGGATGACGTCACAAGATAGCTGCTCACGCGGGCTACCATAGCAACCAAACATGATGTAACTGGGTCACGTGACTATGACGTCACTTTCAGGGTCCGGGCCGGGGTCCAGCCAGTCTAGCACGTTTCATCCCTCTCCTACTAGAATCGACACTGTTAGGTTTTTTGACAGCAAAATTGATAGATTTTTGTGTATTTAGGTCTGTAGAATTAATTTCTTACTGATAGTCCTCGTTATGTCTTGTTTATTATAAGCCTATTGTCTTACCGTAATACGCCAAATTTTCCTTCATACATAAGTAAATTAAAAATTGAGAGTGTATGTAGAATACTCAGTGAGGGTTGGGGCGGATTGGGCGCAGTTCAACTTCCCACTGAATTCGGTAAAAGTTTACTCATTTTCTTGTCAGTGCATTCATGATGACACTAATCGAGTATTTTGCTGGTCTTTTGTGCAACAAACATGACATTCCTTGGATTTTTTTAAACTTGTTTTCGATCCTAATACCAGCTGACGCCAGCAACTCACGCGCAAACAAATGAACGTAATTTCGCCAGATGGTCCTTTATAAAAGATAACAGAGTACACAATTGTGTCGGTTGTCACTTAACACAGCGATATAACAAATACATACTGTACCTCGGTACTGGTACATTATGCCACAGTTCCATAAGGGGCAATCAGATTCGGTAGAGGGAGCGGGGATTATACTAATACTGGATTTCTGGACTGTTTGGGTTAGACTTACAGGCACATTTCCCGGCCCCGCTCCTGAGACCTAGTCCTATATGGCTGTATAATACAATTGCTACTCTTAGATACTCCTTACGTATTATTTGCTCGCTCCTTTTTGTTTTGAACTTCCACCCCCCACTGCCCACCCCCCTCCAGTCAAACAATGCCTAAATAGTTTGTTTCAACTTATAACTATCGAATCTCTCTTTCAGTTCATTATGGCGACTACTTTAGATTCATGAATTCGTGGGAGAAATTCATAAAGGAGAACAAGAAATGTTGCTTCTCATACGAACAGTTACAGGAAGTATTATTTTCTTTCAATCATCAACATACTGTTTTCCAAGTCCACCATCACCACGGTAGCCACAGTTTACCGCCACTTGGCCGGAACAGCGTCCACATGCAACCTAATCACGTTGTGTTGAATATTTCAACTGGGCTACCTATAATATAACATTCAGTGCTGTGATTTGTTTTTTTTTTCCTGCCGCAGTTCTGAAAGAAAGTGTTCTATCGAGTCGTTGCTTCGGGGGAGAGAGTCTTAGAGGAGCCGTTGCCCCTGCCATCACATGACACAATGCCCTTTTGAATCTGTTCTGGTTAAGGCAAGGCAAATTGTATGTTATTTAGAACCTTTGACACAGCGCTTGAATATAAGGATTACCAACGCCACGGGTATAGGTCCATACACAAAACATATATCTCGACATGTTTATCCTTTTTAACCGGATCCTGCAAAACACACCCGATCATGGTGCATGATGAGTGTCACGTGAATTTTTATGGTAAAGCGGGTGATCGACTGTGTTGTGATGTCATTGTCATGGTGATGAGCGGCGTCAGTGCGCCATGTAGCCATGAATGTTTTTATTTATTTGAGTTTAATGTCACTTTCATCATACGTGGCTATATCATGGTCGCAACATAGCGATGAAGGCATATTTAGCCAATCGTTTATACCTATGCTGCCAACTTTAGAAACCTTTCATCACCAGTAAAGCAGGACCTGTGTGCGGCAGTAAAAAAGCACTGCGCCATTTGACTGGGTTTCCACGGGGGGGGGGGGGGGGGGGGTGGCGGGGGGGGGAGGGGGAGGGGGATGAACGTACGCGTTTTAGTTGTACATTGTGTTAGGCGGTGTCTTGTTTGGTTTCTATGTTGGTGTGTTGTTGCTATGGGCCCAACTGGGTTAGGATGGTAGCGAGGTCAAGGGAGATGTACAAATCCTGGGGTACATTTCATCAGGATTTTTGCTGCATGTGGGAAATTCATAATCTATTCATTCAAGCGCTTTAACATGACAACACAGTGACGCACATTATGCATCGCGATTTGATTAACTTCCGGGTTCCGACAGTTTGGGTCGAAAAGGCCCTGACATTCTACTGATATGGGGGGGGGGGGGGGTAGGTCACAACAGCTACTGCTGATGCAGAGGGGTCACAAGCACCCACCGTCGACACCACATATAGACACCCCTCAAGTATTTTTTCTTAAGTTAAAAGTTATGTTAGATTTTTTTCACTTCCCGAGCTATGTGTGCTGCCATGAAATGGGGAGGTAAAAAATTATTTTTCCATCGATCTCCATTATCATTTAGAGCATTCAGTATTTTTGTACCGTATACACACATGCCCGCATCCTCTGCATGTTTCATCGGCCTACCCCATGGGGTTATTTATAGTTGAAATAAACGGTTCTTTTTAAAATTATTTTAGGACGGCATGAGTGTATTGAAGATGCTGGCAGGTTACCTCAATTTACAGCCGGAAAATACCTTTCTGCAAGACATCATTGAACACTGCTCCCTGCAGAGAATGAAGGACAACACAATTTTGTCTCCATGGCAATTTAAAGATGGACATACTGGCTTTTTACGGAAAGGTCGGTATTATGTGCTGTGGTCAACTAAATGTGAACATAGTGCTTACAGAAGACTTTGCATTATTTTATGCACCCACAATTGCATTTAACTTCTCTCAAATAGCTTACATTTAGGCGTAGCTGGTTTGAAACACATTCGAACGACGGTGTTAGGGGTGGGATCACAACACCTCTACATTGTGCAAATACAAGCCATCGCTCTTACACTGGACAATAGATAAAACAATTGTTACTGCCTTTGCATTGATTTTTAACCCTTTACCCAACACAGACGATATCAAAATTAATTATTTTAAATTTCAATTTTTAAAATTTAAAAAAAAAATAACAAAGCCATATCATGTGACCCCTCATTGGAACGCGCTCAACGAGCTCGTTCCAAAGAGGGGTCACGTGATATGGTTTTGTTGAAATGTTTTGAAAAATAATATTTTTTCTGCTGCTGAATTTGCATATTACGCGGGCGGATGTATCCGGTTTGTTGGGTAAAGGGTTAAAACACAGAACTTTTCAGTTAAATTTGTGCTGTTGACAATAATTCACTTCGTATTATAAGAGTACAAACTTGTGGAAAAATTGGTCTTGTCAAAAAACTAAAGTATATTGAAGAACCATATTCTGTCTTATTGAAGGGACAAGGATGCTTTCCTGGTGAATATAAAATAAATATTGACAAAAGTGTAAATCCCGTAGTCCACCTACCACGAAAGGTTCTTATCTCTTTAAATAGAAAGTAAAGAACAAACTTGAATCAATAGAAAAGTTGAATGTTATTGTGAACCAAAAATAATCCACTCCATTGGTACAGGATGGTGACAGTTATGAAACATAATGGAAGAGAAAGCATCTGCATAGATCCCAGAGATTTGAATAAAGCTATACAACGGGAACATTACCCAATTGAAAATCTATTGAAGAAGTAGGTGCAGAAATGCCCAATGTCAAGGTACTCAGCACATTAGACGCAAAATCAGGTTGTTGCAAGCTTAAAACTGATGAAGAAAGCTCCAAATTAACACACCATATTAGAGCCCCTTTTGAAAACAAATCACTTCCAGAAATTTTCCATCGAGCCATGTCCGAAGTGATACAGGATATACAAGGTATTGAGGTTGTAGTAGCTCACATAATAGGGCGGGCCTGCAAAGTAACTGTCAGAAGAACATGATAAACGACTTGCGAACGTTTTAGAAAGATTGAAGCAACACAGTTTGAGAATAAGTTCTGGAAAATGTGAGTTTCGAAAAGAGGAAATAATTATGTTGGATATAATGTGAGAAAAGAGAACTTGAAACCTGACCTAGAAAAAATAAGATGTATTTTGTAAATGGAGAGACCATAAAATAACAAGAGCACCGCCTAGCGGGGAATCATACGCCCGTTATATATCACTTGGTGCGAGGCCCTGCGTGTGTAAATGTGCAAGATGATTCCATGTGTTTACCTATATCTGTGACCTTGACCTTGGCGGGTAAGTCATGAACTTTGTATGTGACACACCATCTAGTGGTGGTTCATATATTGTGTAAGTTTCATTGTAATACCGACTTTTACTAACGGGAGTAGGTGATAAAGGCCGATTCAGTATCACTTGTACATGTACGTGTACAACATACGCACACGATGCGTTCACCAACGTGGAATTCGGTGTTAAATCACACGCTTGTTCACAAAAACTGTACAGTGATCTTGAAGCCCTCATGTACATTCAGTGACTCTTAGATCGCGCTTTTAGCGTTGAAACACTCGTGGTGAACACATCGTGTGCGTGTGATGTACATCTTCAGTTGTATCGTGTACGTGATTTTTGGTCTACGTTCGCATCGCAGATCAGACCCACCGATCCATCGTCGGCGAACGCGAGCGAAAGCATAAGATTCTGGGTCATCATCAAAAAACAGCTTTTGCAGTTCTAAATCAGTGATTCAGAATCGGCAATTGAGTCGGTACAGATGATTTAGAATCGGCAATTGTTTTGAGGCGGTGGTGGGGTTTTTTTGTTCAAACAGAGTCAATTGTGAATATATAGCCTGTATTATAGACATTGATGTTTTCCGGTGATGGGATGGATAAAAATTGAGTTTTGGGTTTTTTTGGTGAATTCCTCCACTATGAGAAAATTCTCAAAAAAAAAAACACTCAGCTGATCGAGCGATCGAATCTCGTAATAAAAACTCGATCTGAACGAAGAGTGTCTGAGTGTTTGGAAATAAGCAAACCCAGTCACGTCTTTCCTGAAGTGAGCAACTAACACACGTTATCGTAATTGAGGTGTTTTGTTCAAACAGAGTCGATTGTGAATATATAGTCTGTATTATAGACATTGATGTTTTCCGGTGATGGGATGGATAAAAATTGAGTTTGGGGGTTTTTTGGTGAATTCCTCCACTATGAGAAGATTCTCAAAAAAAAACCTCTCAGCTGATCGAGCGATCGAATCTCGTAATAAAAAACTCGATCTGAACGAAGAGTGTCTGTGTGTTTGGAAATTTGCAAACCCATTCACGTCTTTCCTGAAGTAAGCAACTAAGGTGTCCAGTGACCTCGACCCATGACGATCTCGTCCCAAAGTGACATCGACCCGATTTGGTGACTTCGACCCACTTTTGGTGATCTCGACCCAGAGTGACTTCGACCCACTTTTAGTGATCTCGACCCACTATTTTTCTCGTTCAGAACTGATATACTGGTCAGGGGGGTGATCTCGACCCACTTTGGATACTCGCGGAAATGCCGGGTGGAAGCTGTCCTTTTTTATAAAAGTCAAATAGTCCATGATGTTTATTCAAAAAAAAAAAAATCATTTAAAACAAACACCGGCACTGACATATCAATTGCATTGCATTTAAAACAAACATCGGCACTAACATATCAATTGCATGTCAATGAGTTCAATGCGTCTAAAGAAATACCTACTGAGTATCTAATCATGGACTACTCTTTTGATTTAATTAGTTTTATCATGTTTTGATTTTCGAATTGTATGGTTCATTCATTGATGAATAAAAACAACAACTGTACCTAATCGAAGACTATGTAGCAGTTCTGCACAGTATGAAGACTTTATGTGGTGAATTTGTAGTCAAAGAGCTCGTCATTGACTTTGAAGCAGCTATGTGGAATGCGTTCCGAAATGTGTATCCTGGTGCAGAAATACGTGGATGTGCTTTCCATTTCACTCAGGCTATGTGGAGAAATATTCAGGAGATAGGTTTGTCCTGTGAATATAAGGACAGTAGGTCGGTTAATAAGTACTTACGTAAATTCATGGCTCTGTTTCCTACCACAGGAAAAAAATTGAACCAATGTTCAGAGAGTTAGAAAGCAAGTGTAACTCATTCCCTAAGTTTCAGCAGTTTGTGGAATATGTTGAAAGAAATTGGACCAACAGCAGAGTTTGGCCTCCACAGAACTGGAGTGTTTTCAACCAAAGTGTAAGAACTAACAATGACACTGAGGGGTGGCACAATAGACTGAATGGTCGATCAGGTTGCAATGCACCATTTTATACTCTCGTGAATACTCTTCACACAGAATGTCGTCTGGTGTCATTGAACACCACATTGTTACGTGCGCCTGTAATTATAATATCCAAAGTAGGTCGAGATCACCCCCCTGGCCATTACCGCAGTTCTGAACGAGAAAAATAGTGGGTCGAGACCACTAAAGGTGGGTCGAAGTCACTATGGGTCGAGATCACCAAAAGTGGGTCGAAGTCACCAAATCGGGTCGAGATCACTTTGGGACGAGATCGTCATGGGGCGCCGTCATTGGCATTCAGCAACTAACACACGTTATCGTAATTGAGGTGTTTTGTTCAAACAGAGTCGATTGTGAATATATAGCCTGTATTATAGACATTGATGTTTTCCCGCCGGTGATGGGATGGATAAAAATTGAGTTTTTGGGGTTTTTTGGTGAATTCCTCCACTATGAGAAAATTCTCAAAAAAAAACCACTCAGCTGATCGAGCGATCGAATCTCGTAATAAAAACTCGATCTGAACGAAGAGTGTCTGTGTGTTTGGAAATTTGCAAACCCAGTCACGTCTTTCCTGAAGTAAGCAACTAACACACGTTATCGTAATTGAGGTGTTTTGTTCAAACAGAGTCGATTGTGAATATATAGCCTGTATTATAGACATTGATGTTTTCTGGTGATAGGATGGATAAAAATTGAGTTTTGGGGTTTTTTGAGAATTTCCTCCACTATGAGAAATGAGGTTGATTGTTAAGCGTTCCTTGAATAAAGTCAAGAAACACTTATCAGAATGTTTAAAACGCATTTTCCGCTCAGTTAGGTTTCGAGTGGTAAAATTTTTAATATATTCATGATAGCAATCGGGGAGAGAGATTTGTTAAAAATCAGTTTTCCATTGTGTGTTAAAACTGTCTAACAGTCATCAAAAAAGGATTTTCTCTTAATTCGACACTCGATGAATTGATGTGTGAATGAATGAAATCTTTTGACAAAATGTAAACACCGCTGTCAAAATGCGTTACATCAGAAACCAGTTTGTCATGTACTGTTTAAAACGTATTTTTTTTTAACTTCAATTAACACAGCGAGTTTGAGATGTGATTTTTTTTTTCAGATATTATATTAAGACGGAAAGAGATTTTAATACTTAAAACATAAAATATAAAAAAATATAACTAAACATTTAATTTTGAAAAATAAATAAAAACAATTAAAACGAAAGATGACGTTTTCGAGGATGGATCCAAGACGCCGAGATCGAATTTTAGACGAATATTTACGTTCTAAGAAGGCGATTCAGGCAGCTGATAGGAGCAGACGTCTCGGTGAGATGGAACTCACACGCGAAGCCACAAAAATATTTAAACCTGTGACAGAGGGTCAAGAGCGAAGCAGGAAGGAGATAGTCGAAGAATTGAAACCCATAAAGGAGAGTTCTTTGAGAATGGGTTCGTTGCCTTCTAGTTTTGGAAATCGGTATTCCGTTCAATCTACACCGGATTACGTTCCCACGAGAATCGAAACCGACGTGAGTGAGAGCGATGATACGGCTTCGACTATCACCACTGATAGCATCGCATCGTCCGATGATGATGGTGGCGGTAAGAGAGATCTGTTGTATGGAATTCGCGAGGATTCGAGCGGAAGGAAATTCGTGGGCGACACTGAAGTGGAAATGGACGATGATGAATTGATCGTGGGTTCGAATAAGTATAAAGTAACCGATGGTCTGCAGAGATTGATCCTTTTCTATAAGCCCAGAGATTATACGGAACAGGATTTCCACAATTACGGAGACATTCTAGTTCAAACTCACGCCATGAATAGAAATAACGATGCCAGAGAGACGAGACCCAAAGCCAACAGAGGTTACAAGTGGACGAAAATAGTGAAGCCCATATGGAATGCGAACAAGAAGTTCGTCGAATCGATGACCGGCAAAGGGGTGAAAACCACTACTTTTCTTCCGAGCGATCCCCACGCTCTGTCTCAGAGATTGAGTTTGTTGATGGGGAGCAGACGGGCTGGTAACACAGGATTAGATAATCAGATAGTTGCCATATCTGACGAATTGTTGAGACAGAAGGTTTTGAATAAAAATCAGTATAAAAGGCTGATGAACGAATTGAAGGATTGATGTGAATATAATAATAAGTAGAGAGAGAGAAACAAACAAACAAACAAAACAAACAAACAAAAATAAAACAGTAAATTCTTACACTAGAATAATAAAAGTATTTAAAAACGACAAAACGATTTACCAGTGAAAAAAAAACACAAAATATATCATAAAAAATAAAATATGTTGGTGATAAAGAACAGGGGATACGTCAGGACTTACGTTCAAGGTGGTTCTGGCATCGTCGATTCTGTAATGCGAGCGTTCACGAGCGATGCAGGTAGAAAACTCGCATCGACCACGTTTGAGGTCGGTAAGAAGACGGCTTTGGATGCTGGTAAGAAAGCCGCTTCCGAAGCCAGTGGTAGGATAGCTTCTGTGGCTGGCAAGAGGGCAGCCAACGCGTTGATCAACAAGTTTATCAGTCCGCCAGTGAAGCGAGCTGCGTTAGAGCGAACACCGAAAAGTTGGATAGATTTTAAGGATGCCGTGGTGACCATACAAGATTCAGCCAAAATGACGAGTGGATCCGGATTGAAGAGAACTCGCGATGGTGCGATATAAACAAAATAATAATAATAACAACATTAAAAACAGAGTTTGAAAAAAAAACATAAAAAATTTGTGTTTGAAAAGAATCTAAAATAACAGACAAAAAAACAAAAAAAAAACAAAAGATGAACATTAAAGATATGTCTTGGAACGACGCCGCGACCAAGAGGTCGAATAACGAGTTCTTTCCCAAGAGCATAAGAGGCTTGATAGTGGGAAAATCGAATTGTGGAAAGACCAATTTGTTGATGAATCTGTTGTCCCGACCCGACTGGTTGGATTACGACAGATTGTTCGTGTTTGACAAGAGCTTGTTTCAACCCGAATACAGATTGCTTTGAGAGTGCATGGATCGCAGATTGCCCAAGCACGTCATAGCCAGAATCTTTGACAGCAGGGAGGAATTCGACAAGTGCGAAGCTCCGCTCTCGATCATTTTGGACGGCGCGGCGATGAAGCTGACGAAGAGAAATGCATCTTTGAACGTCGAGTGTCGATTTTACGAGAATGCTAGCGACGTTCCGGATCCTAGGGAACTGAAATCGGAAGATAAGAATCTCATGATTTTCGACGATCTGCTTTTGGAGAGACAGAACCGATGCAAATCGTATTACGTTAGGGGTCGACACAGCAACGTGGACTGTTTCTACCTGTCACAGAATTATTTTCGATTGCCCAGACAGACGATAAGGGAGAACGCTAATTTTCTGTGTCTCTTTCGCCAAGATCTCAAGAATCTCAATCAAATCTACGGCGATCACGTCGCGAACGACATGAGCGCTGTCGAATTCAGGAGATTCTGCAAGAGGGTTTGGGATGGTGGACTTTACAATTTCGTTGTGATCGATTTGATGAGCGAATTTAATCGCAGAAAATATCGGTGTGGATTCGATAAGTTTTATGTTCCCGATGGTGATGATAATAATAAGATAGAGCTTGAAAAAATAAAAAAAATTAGAAAAATAAATGAATCTTCAAATAATTAGTTTTGAATAAAAAAAAAAAATAAAATTAAGATATAATGTTCCAACATGGAGAATTGTTAGAACGGATAGCCGAGAATACGGCTGTGAAACAATCCATTCAAATCATGGTGAGTGGCGATTCGACTCGATTTGCTACAAAATTCGAACCTTCCATCGAATTGAACAGAGAGAAAAGATACGAGATGGCGTTGGTGAATCTGGAGACTTATTATTCCTTTCCCAACGTCACCGAAAAGAATAACTCGTTCAAGTATTCCGATGGAATGGATTGGTTGGAGATTCGAATTCCCAAAGGGAGTTACGACATAGACGATTTGAACCATTACATTCAGACGCGAATGAAGACGGATGGAAAGGGAAGCAACAAGATCAGAGTCGCTCCCAATCCTAATACATTACAGACCATGTTGGATTTGGAAGATAATTTTCGTGTGGATTTCAACACAGACGATTCTATAGGCAAGATGTTGGGATTCGATCGAAAGATGTATCGAGGCCACGCGGCATCTGAAAATACGGTCGACATTCTCGCTGTCAATAGCATTCTGGTGAACGTGGACATGATTGCCGGAAGCTACGTGAATGGTAGTGCTCAGCCGACGATCTATTCCTTCTTTCCAAACGTGTCGTCGGGTTATAAGATCATGGAGTGACCTCGAAATTTAGTTTATCTACCAGTGATTTTAGACACGTTGTATAGTCTCAA
The DNA here is from genome assembly GCA_031216915.1 of Pictodentalium vernedei. Lineage (NCBI taxonomy): Eukaryota > Metazoa > Mollusca > Scaphopoda > Dentaliida > Dentaliidae > Pictodentalium > Pictodentalium vernedei. The sequence goes on along the minus strand of CM062290.1, from coordinate 300,296,236 downwards.
AACCACGTTGACGGATCAAAATGGGGAGCTGTTAGATCTTCGCGGAGAGAGAGTGACGATACGATTTCACATAAGAGAAATATAAAAAGCAAAAAAAAAAAAATATTATATATATATAGATAACAAAAATAAAATAAACGGTAATATTAATTTTTTTACAAAATTATTTTAATATAATTATTAAACAAGAAACAATTGAAGCAAATATATTTAAAAAACAAACAAAACAGAATTATGACACAATACGTGGTTAAAAACGTGAACATATCCGCAGGACAGAGGAAGAAACTTTAGAGAGTGTTAACAACTCGAGGCGAGGCAGTGAGATTCAAATTCACTCACGAAGATCTGACGAGAGGCGGACAGGATTCGATCGCCTGGACCAGAAGTCAAATCAAAAGGATGGAGAAAGCGATTCGCGATGGAAGAGGGTTGGCGGTGAGATTGAGTCCCGCTCAATTGAGATACAATTAGAGAATGAAAGGCGGTTTCCTACCGCTATTGGCAGGAATCGCCGCAAAAGCATTACCCTTCGCCGCAAAGGTGCTACCCTTTCTCGGAAAGACTCTCGGCGTGGGAGCTCTCACGGGACTCGCTAGTTCGGGAGTTGAGAAATTAATGGGTGGCAACAGACTGTTTTTGAAGAAGGGAGGAGCCGTGTGTCGCATTCACGTAGACGACAGCGGTAAAGGATTGTATCTAGAACCCGTTAGAGGTGGCAACTCTCTGAGAGGAAACGGTCTTTTTCTGAAGAGTGGACAGAATGTCAAGTGATACGGCAAGGGTTTGTTGCTCGGTGACAATTCGCCATTTAAGAACATACCGATTTTGAATATGTTATTATAAATATAAAATTATATAAAATATATAAAATCATAGAAAGTATAAAATAATATATATTTAAAATGGGTGAAGAGGTGGAGAAACAAATTTATCACCTGGATGAATTTGATGATAATGACGAACATCGCGAGTCAGAGAGCGAAGAAATAAAAAAATGGTTAGACGCTAATGATGGATATCTAAGGAAAGAGATAGATAAAGCGTGGGATATACGGTTGGGAATGAGACGATGCTTTCCACGGTCACCACTACCTTCTGAAGTGAATGGTAATGATGCTAGTGTTACCAAGAGATGCACAACATTCGTTCATAATTATGATTCAGATAAACAAAAATGTTATCATGAACGTATCACATCACAGAGAAAAAGAAAAAAAAAAGAAAAAGAAGAATCGACGCAGAAATTTGAGAGAAAAGGAAACGTTATTATAATATATCATGATGATAGTGAAGAAGGAAAACAAAAAAAAAAAAAGTAAATGAGATCTCATTTACTTTTTTTTTTTTTTTTCATTTTTTCTTCGCTAAAAATCAATCGCTCTATTGTTTATATTTCCAAGTCCGTTATTAGCATGTTGACGCTCGTGTCTACTCCTTTTTCGAAAACGTGTTGAATGTTTATCTTTACTCTTTTGAGTTTTTTTACATCGGTCAACTCGCTCTCACCACCCAATTTCTTCACGAGTTCGAATGAGATGTTTGGAAATATGTAATTTCCATAGTGCAACGACAAATCGTCCTTGTCGAATTCTCTATCTTCGGCGATGACGATGTTCTGCAGATCGCTTTGGTACTCGTAAATCAAATCGAGCGCGGCTTCATTCAATTTCAGAGGCATCTTATATTTCTCGTATTTGTGCTCTAAGCCCTTCGTCTCGACATTGTTCAATTCAATGGGATCATGTCGTTGTAATCTATAGATTTTATGACCGAATTTCTTATACGTTTCGACTCGTTTCAATTTCAATTCGCATCTTTTAGGTGTTGTTGTCTTCATGATCGATTATTTGTTTCTTTTGTTTTTACGAATTCTTGCAATAATGTATATTTTAAATTTTGTATTTAAATAATAATTTGTTAAAAAAAAAGTTTGTTATTTTTTTTGCTCTTTATATATATAAAAAAGTTGTTTTTTTAATTTTTAATTTTCTTTAATGTAAAAATTTTTTTAGTAAAAGTTTTTTTTCTCTTTATATATATATAAAAAGTTTAACTTTTTTAAATTTCAATCTCTCTATTGTTTATATTTCCAAGTCCGTTATTAGCAAGTTGACATTCGTCATTTTTCCACATACGAAAATGGTGTGAATGTTCATCTTTACTCTTTTGAGATTTTTTTCATAGGCGAATGCGCTCTCACCACCCGATTTCTTCACGAGTTCGGGTGAGATTATTGAATATATGTAACTTTCATAGGACAACAATAAATCACCTCTGTCGAATTCTCTGTCTTCGGCGACGATGATATTAATCAACAGTTCGCTTTGGTACTCGTAAAACAAATCGAGCGCGGCTTCATCCACTTTCAAACACATTCGATATTTGTGGTAGTAGCGCTCTAAGTCCACCATCTGGACCTCATTCAATTCGATGGGATCGTGTGGTTGTAATGTATAGATATTAAAACTGGAATTCTCATACCCTTCGTCTCATTTCAATTTCAATCCACACCTTTTAGGTGTTGTTGTTGTCATGATCAATTATTTGGTTTTTTATGAATTCTTACAAATAATGTTTATTTTAAATTTTGTATTTAAATAAATAATTTGTTAAAAAAAAAAAGTTTCTCTTTATATATAAATAAAAGTTAAAAAAAAAAAAAATTCTTACAAACTCAATTTTGAGGTAAAAACAATGATCAAGTCCAAACATCCGAATTATAGTCTAGAACGTGCAAGACTTCAAACGTTTAAAAATTGGCCTTCGCATCTCGCTGAAAAACCCGAAGACTTAGCCGCCACGGGTTTCGTTTACGTGGGTAGAGGTGACAAAGTCAAATGTTTTTGTTGTAACATACATTTGATGAATTGGGAACCTCATGACGTACCTTTACTAGAACACATAAGTAATATTAAAAAAGGCGACTGTGATTATTTAAACAAGATCCTAACGTTAGGATTGATCAAAATCCAAGACGAAGAGAGAGATAGAGATAAAAACCAAAAATTATTAATGGATATGTTACAACTCGGATACACCAGAGAACAATTGTACATTGCGTTAAACAAAGTGAACAAGACTCTGTCTCAATTCATAACTTTAGAACATCTCCTTAAATTCATGTCGGAAGCGGACGAGTTATCGTCACTCGTTAAAACAAACGAGTCGAGCAAAACATCCACCAAGTGTCTGGTCTGCAAAGGTGTTGCAAACATCTTGTTTCTACCATGTGCACACCTGCATTACTGTAGAGAATGTCATTCTGAAGACGAGAAAACGTGTTCGGTTTGCGAGCGAGAAATAAAAGCGGTCTTAAATTGTTTTTGAATAAAAACACATTAAAGAAAAAAAAATTGAATTTTAAAATTTAACTTTTTTTTTTCTATTATATATATAGAGTAAAAAAAGCAAAACTTTTTTAACAAATTATTTAATACAAAATTCCCCCCCCCCCAAAAAAAAATATTCTTACAAATGAAGCAAACAGATAAAACAATGGTAAATTTAAATGAGAAAACCGTACCTCAGTTAAACGAGATTTGTAGTCTATTACAAATTTCAGATTTCAGAAAGCATAGAACTAAAGCAAAAAAAATTGAAGTCATACAAGAATATTTGCGAAATGCTAGAAAGGCAAACGAAATGTCGATAGCAACGACGTCAAAAGATGTGTCGGTTGTGAAAAATAAGAAGACGACTAAACGAAAAGCCGTTGAAAAACATCAAGTTTCCAAAGAAACGAAAAGAAAAACTAAAATGAAAACGAGTGATGCACTTCAGATTCAAGACAAACGAGATATATCGAGCGAAATTCAACGAGCAATCGACGAAGAGAAAGGAGAAGAATATGTAAGACGACTCGTTGCGGAACTATTCCAATCGAAACCCGTAGAACGGGAGAGTGCGATCGAAGACATTTTTAAAACTTTCGACGTGTTTCCCTCGTCGAAGAAAGTCGATCCGAAATTGTTCATGGAACGGGTGAAGAAAAAAGTATTGGATTTGTTTCGCGAATGCACGAACTTGGGATTAAAAATTAAGATGATACTCCACTGCATAATGAATAAAATCGACGTGAAGTCCGGCGAGAGCATCGTGAAAAATGCATATTTCAGATCTAACGTCGAACCCGTATTTCAAGGTTCAGATCTATCGGACGTTTTCGAAAAGATGAAAGACAAGATGTTGACGTCTCTCGTGAATTATCAAAATGAAGGTAGTAATTGGACGTTCGGCGAGGTGTTGAAACTCGAAATTCACATCACTAAAAACGAACCGTTGAAAGGATCTTCCTACTTGGAATTACCGTATTTCTTGACTAAGAAACACGCCGTGGTCAACGTGAGAAATAAAGATGATCAGTGTTTTAAATGGGCAGTCACCTCCGCTTTATACCCTGTCGAAATAAACGCCGATAGAGTTTCTCGTTACAAGGAAACTTCTAAAAATCTCGATTGGACCGGAGTGACTTTTCCAACAAAGTTAAAACGCATCGAACGTTTCGAGGTTCAAAATCCCACCGTAGCGGTGAACGTCTTGGGATACGACGACGAAAATCAAAAGATCTATCCTCTCAGATGGACTTCGTATCGCGGAAGAGAAAAGACGATTATTTTATTATCGATTTCGAATGGTGACAATCATCATTATTGTTGGGTTAAACATCCGAGCAGATTACTGTCGAGACAAAATAATAATCATAGACATAAGATATCTTTATGTTGCAACTGCATGAACATGTTTAAGAGCGAAAAATCATTAGCGAAACATCAGGAATATTGCAACAAAAATCAAGGTGTCGCCGTCGAAATGCCCAAACCCAACACCATCGTGAAGTTTGAAAATCACAACAGAAGGTTAAAAGTACCATTCGTCGTGTACGCCGATTTCGAATGTTTCACCGCGAAAATGAGTTCCTGTCAACCCAACGCTCTTTAAAGTTACGTCGAAAGATATCAAAAACACATACCTTCGGGCTATTGCATTTACGTGAAACACTCGCAACACGACATGGGTCCCTTCACCTACATGAAAAAGCGCGAAGACGACGACGTGGCTCAAAGGTTCGTGGAAGAGTTAGAATCGAAAATTCAAATGTTATACGACAAATTCAAAACTCCGGCGAAAATGATCATCACGCGAGAGCAGCAGGACGAAAATAACAGAGCCACCGAATGTCACATATGCAGACAATCGTTTGATGAGAATTTGGAGGAAAATAGGAAGGTCAGAGACCACGATCATTACATGGGTCTGTATCGCGGTCCGGCTCACAGCAAGTGTAATTTAAAATATCGAGATGCCACTTTCTATCCGGTGATGTTTCACAATCTCTCGGGTTACGACAGTCATCTGTTCGTGAAAAATCTCGGCACCTCGCACGAAGAATTAAATTGCATCGCGAACAGCGAAGAAAGATACATTTCCTTCATGAAATGGAAGCTTATGGAGAGGAAAAGAGTAATCGACGGAAATACGTTGAAAGAAAAAACGAAATCCATTCGTTTCATCGACACTTTTAAATTCATGTCGACCGCTCTGGAAAAATTAGTCGATAACATGAGCAAGGATAAATTTAAAATCACGAACGAACATTTCTGAGAACGAGTAGACATCATGTTGAGGAAAGGAGTCTATCCTTACGATTACATGAATGATCTAAAGAGATTCGAAGACACCGCACTACCTTCGAAAGATGATTTTTATTCAAAATTATATGAATCCGACATTTCCGACGAGAATTACGAACACGCCAAAAACGTGTGGAAATCATTCGATATGAAAACCATGAGAGATTATCACGATCTCTATCTGAAGACCGACGTTCTGCTCTTGGCAGACGTGTTCGAAAATTTTCGAGACGTCTGTCGTCGAAATTATGATCTGGATCCCGCTTGGTATTTCACCGCACCTGGTCTGGCGTGGGACGCTCTGTTGAAGACCACCGAAGTCCAATTGGAATTATTATCCGATGTGGACATGTTGCTCATGTTCGAAAGGGCTGCGAGAGGTGGCGTCTCGATGATCTCTCACAGACATTCTGAGGCTAACAATCCCTACATGAAAGAAGGTTTTGATTCGAAACGGTCAACTAAATACATACAGTATTGGGACGCCAATAATCTGTACGGTTGGGCTATGAGTCATCCTTTACCGATTGGAAATTTCGAATGGGTCAAGGAACCGGAAGAGATGCAAAAATGGAGAGACTATCCTTCCATTTTAGAAGTCGATTTGAACTATCCGGAAGAATTACACGATCCGCACAATGATTATCTGCTGGCTCCCGAATGAATGGAACCGAACGAAGGAGACGAGGAAAAACTCATTCCCAGTTTATTTAACAAACGTAACTACGTCGTCTACAGCGAGAATTTGAAACAGTACGTCGATTACGGGATGAAATTAGTCGACATACATTGCATCATTCGATTCGACGAAGAGCCTTGGATGAAAAAATACATTGATCTCAACACGAATCTCAGAACCCGAGCCGAGAACGATTTCGAAAAAGATTTCTTCAAACTCATGAACAACTGCGTGTATGGCAAATCGATGGAAAACATCAGGAAGAGAACCGACGTTCGACTCATCACGTCTGAGAAAAGAGCTAAAAAATTAGTGGTGAAACCCAATTACAAACACTGAACCATATTCGGCGAAAATCTAGTGGCCGTTCACATGCAAAAGACGCACCTGAAGTTCGACAAACCGTATTATCTCGGACCGATCATCTTAGATGTCAGCAAGCGATTGATGTATGAGTTTCACTACGATTACGTCAAATGAAAATATGGCGACAAAGCCAAACTACTGTTCACCGACACAGACAGTTTAGTTTACGAGATAGAGATGAAAGACGTCTACCGAGACATATCTCTGGACGTGGCCGAGTGGTTCGACACGAGCAATTATCCCGTCGATCACCCGTCCAACATTCAATCGAACGACAACAAGAAGGTGTTGGGTAAATTTAAGGACGAGAGCGGCGGTAAACAGATCGTCGAATTCGTGGGCTTGAGACCCAAACTCTATGCTTATCGTGTAGAAGATGATGAAGAGATCAAGAAGTGCAAAGGAGTTAAAGCATGCGTGGTGAAGAAAAACATCTTTTTCCAAGAGTATAAAGATTGTCTGTTAGGAAGTGGTCCGGTGTATAAGACTATGAAATCGATTCGAAGCGAAAATCACGACCTGTATACCGAAATAGTCAACAAGATTTCGCTGACGGCCGACGACGATAAGAGATTCGTGTTAGACGATAAAATAAGCACTTTGGCACTCGGACATTGGACTGTGGATCTAATTAGAGACGATATGAATGGGGATGATTGGATTCCAGATATGATTGTAGATGATAAGATTCCAGATACGATTGTGGATGATAGGATTCCAGAAAATCAAGAGGAATTAGATGAACATAAAATGATGGAAATCGATAGTGACATCGAGAAAGTTAGTAGGATTCCAGAAAATCAAGAAGAATTAGATGAATCCAAGATTATAGAAGTCAAGGAATTCGACGGATTCAAGATTGTGGAAGTCGATAGAGTTAGTTTAAAAAGAAAAAGAAAAAAAAATAGAAAAAAAATAACATCATTTTTAGTGAATTATAATAAAATATAAAAAAAAAAATTATATACTTATTTATGAATAAGAAAATAAAGATATCCGTAGAAGGTGTCGTCTTACCCAACGAACCCCTATCCAACATCGATCTGTTGAATGCGGCAAAAGATTTGAAAATCGAAGATTTTCTAGGTGTGTTTTCCAGAGATGCCTTGCCAAAGAGAAGACCTCGGCAATCGGAATGCGGAATTTTAAATCTAGACGATTCATCAGGTGAAGGCACTCACTGGGTGGCGTGGTTCAAGAACGGGAAGAAGAAGAAGAATTATTATTTCGACAGCTACGGAATCTCGCCGCCAAAAGAAATAAAGAACTATTTCAACAAATCGATGGTTCTTTACAACACGGATCAAGTGCAATCACCAGATCAAGTGTTTTGCGGTCACCTGTGTCTCTACGTTCTCAAGAGATGGTCTGAAGGAGATGAATTTCAAGACATTCTCAACGACTTACATTAGAGAGAGATTTTTTTTTTTATAGTATATATATAAAGATAAAAAATTATTTTAAAAAAATTTTAATCGAATAAAAAACGAAAAATAAAATAACATAGTTCATTTTTTAATAAACTGCGTTTTGAACACATTTTTTTTCTAAACAACAACAAAAAAAAAAATCCCACAACATGACAGTCGATAAATTTGGTAGAAGTGACGACGAAAAAGTCAACCCAAGAAAGAAGAGGAAGACGTTCGAAGTCGACGATGGTTACGACGTTGCCAACTTGGACGAGCGTTACGTTCAGAGATACGAACCTCGAGAGGAACCTCTGAACATGAACGATAAGAAGCTCTACAATCTTCCCGAGCCAATAGATCTCGCAGATGCCACGACTAAAAAATTCGTCGACAGGGCGGACCGCTGATTTCAAACAAATCCTGCTGGATAATTACGTGGATAAAACCATGACCGACGATCTCGATCTGAAATCCAAACGTTTGGTGAATGTCGCGAATCCCGTAGATCCCACCGATGCCGCCACCAAGAAATACGCGGACGACTCTCACGCGAGATTCAATGAACACCTGAGAAATAGATACGTTATGAAAACGATGCACTCGGAATTGAACGCTAATTATAACAAGATAATGAATGTGGCCGCTCCCACGAATCCCAAGGACGTGGCGACCATACACTATGTAGATCTGGAACAGAGAAAGTCTGACGGACGTGAAATGAAATCGGATCTGAATGCGGGATTTCACAAGATATTGAATCTGTCGAAGATCGACGACATGGATGCGGACTCAACCGCAGTCAACAAGGGCTATGTAGATTCTGCCGTGATACGATCGCAAGAATACGTAGAATCGCAAGTGGACGATCTCTACCTGAACAAACAATCTGGCGGAACCATGGAGGGTGGCATCAACATGAACGGTGAGAATTTATTCGGTCTCGGTCACGATCCCGAATTCGATTCCAGCGCGGTAAGCAGGAAGTACGTGGATGACAACTCGGTCTGGAGAAAGGGCGACATCGTGGAAGGTAAACTAGACATGGGCGGACACGCGCTCACGAATCTACCAGAACCCGTGAACATGATGGATGCCTGCACCCTGATTTCGGTGGTGGAGAGAGTCCAATATGCCAGACAATTGATCACCGTGTGGGCCGAAGAGGCCGGCACCTTAGATGAAGGAAAAGCCGAGTGGTCTTTCGGAAACGGAGGTAGCGGATCGAAACACGGTCAGGTTGGATATTCCATGCCGTTGGGAGGTGAAATCCTTCAAATGAGTCTGGCTTCCTCGGATGTGAATAACAGAGCGGTCGTCAAGCTCATGGTGAATGGTGTGGAGAGCGATAAGAGATACAGCGTCGAAAAGACCGAGAATCAACACGCGAATGTCAGCACATTCGGCACACCTCTCAAAGCGAACGCCGGAGACAGGATTAATTTTGTCACAAAAACCAATAATCCCGAAGCCACCACTTCCGTGGTGAGTCTACTGATCGAACTGGATCCTTTGAACAAACAGTGAACGCGTGGAAAAATAACGAATTAAAAAAAAAAAATAATGAAAAGTAATGTGTGATTATTAAAAACAAAAAAAAAAAAATAAAGTAATGTGATCTAGAGAGATGTTCAATCTCTCTAGATCACATTACTTTATTTATTTTTTTTTTGTTGTTTTTAATAATCACACATTACTTTTCATTTTTTTTGTTTTTTATTTTTTTTTTTCACACACTCGTCTCTCATCGAATGATCGACATCTTATTTCCGTCCGATTCGAATTGTAATTCTCTGTCCGACAGGACCAGGGCAAAGGCTTCAGTTTTTCTCGGCATGTTCCTATCGAATTGCATCTTGATCTGAATGTCTAACACACTACTCCTGAGTCGTTCACTCTGTTTACTGACGTCAAACACGAACATGGGATACATCGACTTGTATTCGCCGGGAGATATGTTGGGATTGCTCATCAATTCGTCTAGACCGTGATACTTCTTTCTAAAATTGGCGGCATCGCCGTACAGTCTGGAGAAATCATTCTTGTCGAACGACGCGTTGTAATCGATTGCTGGATATCTCGTGGCATTCAGAAACACTTGCATGTTTCTCAAACTGCAGTTATCGAACAGTGACGCATTCTTTTCCTGAGACCCGTCCCTATCGGTCTGAAACGCGACCATGATGAAACGCGGTCTCTCGGAAGCGGATTTCACCATCAATCTCCAATCAAAGTGATTCGTGGAGGGAGGAATGCTAGCCGTGTCGCACTGTCTCATTCTAAATCCCACGGGTAATTTACTCTTGGATTCTATGATCTTGTAGAGATGCCTTTTTTCATCCATCGAAGGCTCCACGTGCGGAACGAACCACGATATCTTGTGTACAGTTATCTTACCCGCACCGGTCGTGGCGAGTCTCACTATTGCGTCGTCATTTCCTTTTCAAATCAACGTCAGATTGTGTTTGAATCCGTACATGATCTTGTTGTAATCGTCTGCAAATCCGAAGATGTGTTTCAAAGGTATCCTGAACGAAAACGTTCCTTTAGGTCTAGACGTCTTGACGATGTAGTCGAATATCGTGGCGGCGCTGGCGCTAGCAGGGCCTATAGTGTCTTTCACCCACAACTGATTAAGTCCTCTGGATTTCGAAAAATCATCAGGATACGTCAAGAGTCCGAACATCGTGGTGGCCTGACCGGGATGAAACACAGATTCTATCTCTTGTCCGGATAGCATGTATTTTATGTTACTGAATAGATGCATGATGCCATTATTGGCTAGAGTGACCGTGTCGTCGTCGGCGTAGTCGCTCCCATCTTCCTTGGTGAGACGTCCCTGCACCACTATGTAACTCTCGCTAGGATGTACGAATAGATCTTGAGTTTCGACGTTGATTCTTATCTCTCCCTGCATTGTTCAAACTCGTTCCAGTTACCGGTTCATATTCGTGAACCTCATATTCTTGAATACTTTCATCTTTCACTATGCTTTGTGCTATATCTAGTATATTTGTCATTTTAAAGGATTTTTAGGTTTTTTTTGTTTATTAATTCACTTGCTTTTCTTTATCTAAAAAAAAATAGTTTTTAATTATTTTTTATTATTATTTATTTTTTTCTCTCTTATATATATGTGTGTGTAAACAAGAAAATGTCAAAGAGAGTAAATAAAAATTTTTTTTTTTTTTGCGTTCTTCATCAAAACTTCGTCTCCTGTAATTGTTGTTCGTAAAACTTTCCGATGATCTCTTCTCCATCCAAAGCTTCGATTTCGTAAGTCACCGGATCGGTGTGAAATATTTTGATGATCACGAAGATTTCCGAGGTCCATCGAGGAGTATAACCCTTTTCGAAGTGCTTCTTATAAGCGTAGATTCTCACTCGATCGCCGACTGCAAATTTCGGCATTCTAGACTTCTTCTTCCCGATCTTAGATCTCTCGGGATATAGATTCGCGTAGACCCGTCTTTCATTTCGAGGATCGCTAGCTTCCACGGGAGTCATCTTGATCGATCTGTGTCGCGTGTCGTTGTAATCTTTCACCAGACCGTTCAGAGCGTATATGTATTTCTTGGTCGAATTCGCCATGAAGTATCTGTGCATCTTCTCCTTCATCGTTCGATTCCAACGTTCCACCACGCTGGCTTTCTCTTCATTTTCGATCGAGTAGAGGTCTACCAATCGACGAACGTCCTTGTTGTAGAATTCCTTTCCCTTGTCCACCCACAATTTACTCGGTTTTCGAGAGGACGAGTCGAACACGCTCTTCAGAGCCTCGGCGACACAAGGTCCCGATTTATTCTTCAAAGCTCTGATCCAACCGTATTTGGAAAACACGTCGATGACCGTCAATAGATATTTGACGCCCTCGTTCCACCTCGAAAACGATCTCATGTCGACCAAGTCGGCGGACCAGATGTCATCCAGACCCTTCACGAATACCCTTCTCTTTCGAAATTTACGCACTATGGGTTTGTGTAACTCCTCGGCCAATTCGCTCGTCAATAATCGTTTCTTCTTCTTCTCTTTTTCAGATGCGCTTTTTTTTTTTGAACGCCCCATCCGAATCGACGTTTCACACCGATCAGATTGCCGACCAGCAAACGTTCCATCTTCTGTCTCCTGGTCGGATTCGATATGCCTCTCAATCTCCCCAACATGTTTTTGTCGCAGACGTCGTTGCGAGTCTTGGTGTTGGGATGTCCGGCGTAGCACAGATCGTGATCGTAGGCGGCCGCATCCACCCTATTCACGGGTTTACTCCAAGATTTGGGAGTCAGATCGGCGTTGAGTCTCTTGTTCAATTTCGTTCCTGGTCCCGTGAAACTGTGACCGGGCAGATGCATTTCGAAAGGTAGATTGTTGATCATTTTATTCACGATGCCTTTGCCTTTGCTTGCGTTCTTTTGTTTGACGAATCGAGTCTTTATAGAACCACACACGTTGCAAATTCCACGAAGCATCCGTCTGTCGTTTTTAGTTCGCACTTCTCGAGAATTACTCATCTCGGTAACTCTCTTACACTTTACGCAATACATTTTTTTTTTGAAGAGTTAATTTAAATTAATTTCGTTTTTTTTTATTTTATATATGAATTTAATATTTTTTTTTTTTTAAATTCTGTTCTTATTATATATATATATATTTTTTTTTTCAATCGCTGCCCTTGAGTTCTATCATCTTACTTAATTCCTCCCTGGCCTCTTTCAACGCCATAGAGATCATTTCGGATATCGTATCGATCTTGGAGTCGGCCAAGACGCGAATCTTGTCATGTATCCTCGCCTTCAGATATAATTTCCTACTCAAAAAGTTTCCGAGCGTGCTGAACAATCCGGCGGCGAGAGCCACTCCTTCCACGGTCAGCACGATCGGAATGCCAACCGCGGTCGACAACAATCCGATGCCGGCCGCGTGTAAACCCATGGAAATCGTGATGAGTGTCGTGTCGATCCCGTTGACGAATTTCACGAAACGCGAATACTTCTTCTTGAGGGAACGACGAGAATCTCTCTCTTGAGTCAGATACGATTGGATTCTACTGATTTGATTGATGCGATACCTCTCTCCTCTTTCTCTTTCTTCTAGCAACGGCGCTGTCGGCAAAACGCCGTTCGGCTTCTCGTCCTCGTCGTCCACTAACGTCGGATACAATTTATTTCTGGTTCTCATTTTTTTTGGTGTTTTTTTTCTTTCTAATATTAGATAAAAAATTTATGTGTGTATTTATTTTTTTTTATTTTCTACTCTCCCTTATTTTTTATATCAACGAAAAACAAAACTTAGACGTATGCTTCGTGCAGCAATAATTTCTTGATGCATCCCTTGTCTTCTAAAGTCAAACTTCTACGCGCCAATTTCAGTTCTTCCGAATCTGTGGGCCTGTCTCGATTCTTACAGTAGACTAATCTCTTCCAAAACGTGATCACATCATCGAATTTAACGCGTTCGAACGCCGGTTCGAAATACATGACGACCATATCTTCCCTTTCCATCGTCAGACACGAATGATCCTCGTGATCGAAGTCTAGATGATCCCGACATCCAATGCATCGTTCTAACAAGATGGGACGTAGTTGTTCATTCACGCAGATTGCATATGCTCTCATCAGCATGTTCAAAAGAAACCTCGCTCTAATAGTCTGAGAATCGCTCATGATTTACGTATTTTTTTTTATTATCTATTCGATTTGATATATTTAATTTTCTAAATAACTATTTATTTATAATTTTTTTTTCTCCCCTATATTTATATCAATCAAAAACCCACCGCCTCAAAACAATTGCCGATTCTAAATCATCTGTACCAACTCAATTGCCGATTCTGAATCACTGATTTAGAACTGCAAAAGCTGTTTTTTGATGATGACCCAGAATCTTATGCTTTCGCTCGCGTTCGCCGACGATGGATCGGTGGGTCTGATCTGCGATGCGAACGTAGACCAAAAATCACGTACACAATACAACTGAAGATGTACAACATGCGTTCACCATGAGTGTTTGAACGCTAAAACCGCGATCTAGGAGTCACTGAATGTACATGAGGGCTTCAAGATCACTGTACAGTTTTTGTGAACAAGCGTGTGATTTAACACCGAATTCCACGTTGGTGAACGCATCGTGTGCGTATGTTGTACACGTACATGTACAAGTGATACTGAATCGGCCTTTATCACCTACTAACGGGTTATGGCCTGGACACGAAAAACTTGAGATTTGCATGGTGATTTTAAGTGTTGACCCCTCTGTGTATCTCCTTTCACTAAAAAGTTGTGACTCGGACATGAAAAGTTGATGTTCATGGTGAGTCTAGGTTATGGCCTGTATCTGTGATCTTTACCTTCATGGGTCGATCATGAACTTTGTACTTACACACCACCCAATGTTGGTCCTTATGTTATTTGCACCAAATGGTTAAAGCCCGGACAGAATGCGCAAGCTGATTAGCTGTGTTGGCCCCTATCTTTGACATTGACCCTGGAGAGTCGGTCATGAATTTTGTACAGAACACACCGCCTAGTGTTAGTCCATAAATTGTGTAAATTTCAATGTAATATCTTCTTCTGCTAAAAAGTTATGTCCCATGCATAAAAAGTCGGTGTGCATGCTGACTCTATATCTTGACCACTACCGTGACCTTGACCTCGCTGGATGTCCCAAATGTTGTATGTGACGCACTGTCTACTGTTGGCCCACAGGTTGCGTAAGTTTCATTGTGATGTCTCCTTCCACTAAACAGTTATGTCCCTGGCATAAAAAAGTAGATGTGCATGATCAATCCATGTGTTGACCTCTATATGTGACCTTGACCGTGGTGAGCTGGTCGTTAATTTTGTACACGGCACACTGCCTAGTTTTGACACATGGATTGTTAAGTTTTATTGTAATATATCCTTTCAAAAAGTGGGCGCGGTGGCTCAGTTGGTAGAGACGCAGGCTGCAAACTGAGAAGTCCTCGGTTCGAATCCACCTGCGGCAACCGCGTTGTGTGTTTGGATAAGACACTTCACCACCATTGCCCACGTGGGGGGGGGGGGGGGGGTGGGGGGGGCACGATGACGTTGTGTACTACGGCGTACCACACGTCGATGGTGCACCTGTCTTCATCCAGTGCTTACCCTGCTTGAGTGGAGTTAGTATGTTGGGGAGCTGACAGTTTCTCGTCCTTGCTTTGGTTTTCTCCGGGTGCTCCGGCTTCCTCCACCCGTAAATGATCATGATTAGCTATTGTGCAGAAATGTGTGTCCTTAAACACCAATAAATAAATAAATAAATAAATAAATAAATAAATAAATAAATAAATAAAAAATCCTTCCAATAAAAAGTTGATGTAGATTCTATTTCCTAGTGCTGACCTCTATATGTGACCTTGTCTTTGGTGGACCATTCGTGCAATTTGTACCGGCTCTCTAAGTAAATCTTCAGAAGTTAATCTCATTGTTGGACTTCAATTACTTGTCATCACATTTCAAAGAAATTGTCAAAATATATTTAGCCTTTTGGTGGTGATATCATAAATGGGGTTGCGAACAGCAGTATCCGGGTATTTCTCAGATTTTTTAAAAAAATGCTCAAAAATGTTTTTCGTATTTTAAATGTAATTTTCAGCTTTTTGTGATGTAATTTTGAAGGGGATTGCGAACTGGCTGCGTCTAAGTATTTCTTTGAGAGTTATTGCCATTTTTGGACTAAAGTAGCGAGGGTCTGTCCATCCCGTGGAACTGCACTTTGGATAATTTTGGTTTATTTGTTTTCCGGATTTTGTAACTGGGTATTGCTGAAACTTGTCTGTACGAATTCCTGTTTAAAATTAAACTTCTGGCTGAAAACTATAAATCTAATGAAATATTTTAACCCTTTACCAAGTGTAACGGCCAAAACCGGCCAGCGCTATTCTCAAAAATCGCCAAATAATTTTCATTATTGTTTCATTTTGTGTCTCGCAAACATAGGTTATGGACCCTCGTTGGAACGAGCTCGTTCCAATGAGGGGTAACAACCTATGTTTTTGAGACAAAAAATGGAAAAAAAAATAGTTATTCAAGAATTTTTTTTCCAAGTATAGTGAAAGAGGTACCCATATGATAAATATGGGGGTTCTAGCCCACTGTATGGGGTAGCATCAGCAAATTCTCTCTCCCTACCCAATTCTGCAAATGACTGATTGCTTATTTCCAGACTTGGCTGAGGATGGTTTTTTTCATGTTTAGTAAAGGGTTAAACAAGTATAATAAAAATGTTGCTCTAATATCATACCCGATTTTAACTAAGTCGCAGCTACTTTCTTCACTTTCAATGCACCTTGCTTTTTCAGGCAGATTTGGTGTAACATGGTCCTTACCTACATGCTGTGGACAAGACTGCAGATAAGCAGACTGTCATCTACAGAATGAGGTTCTCGGAGGGTGAATTTGGTGATGCTATCCTGCACAACAGGGTAGCATTACTAAATTCATCCTCTGTGAACCTCAGTTTGAATCAAGTCTCGGTCATAGACCAAAAGAGGTACCCAGATGATAAATATGGGGGTTCTAGTCCATTGTATGGGGTAGCATCAGCAAATTCTCTCTTCCTCCCCAATTCTGCAAATGACTGATTGCTTATTTCCAGACTTGGCTGAGGTTTTTTCATGGGCATTTTGCCTGGGTGAACATTGAAAACCGAACAAAATGGAGCCTCGTAGTAAAGTACCCTCACTATAGAAATGTTACAGACGTATTGTACCACTCCGCAAATAACAGCAACATTTTGTACGGATATTACTAACTCTGTCTATCCTTGTGCTCTAAGTCTCTAGATTAGATGATTCCATAATCACTTTAAGGGTATGACCAGTTTGCTTTGATCTCAAACTATATTGTTTTTTTCGCGGTGGGATATCCACGATGGTTACGGAGATTACTAACTTTCTCGTCAAGTTATCTCTCTTATTAGATGAACTATCAGTTGTTTTCGTTTATTAAAAATTACAAAAAGAAAGTTTGCTTTTTGTCGCAAGCCAGTTACAAGCAACTAGTTCATAGATGATCCGTCATTAAGAATATCTATCCATATCGCACCTACCACACTAAGCGTCCACAGTGACTCTTTTTTCCGCGAATTTGTATTTACAGTAATTTGCAAGTTTTTATTCTTCCTGGGAAAAAAATTAGCAAATCGCACCTCCTAGACTCCCCCATTGATGGAAGGGACAGTGTATGTATTTTTGCCATTATGCGCACACTGTTTATATAATGAACACATAAACGGTTACAGAACATGACAACATGGTGAAAATGCCATTTTCTTATTTTTAACTGTGTTTCAACAGAGAATAATATACACCTGGAACTTAATTAAGCACCTCTGAAATGTTTCATGACAGTAATGTTGCTGTTACTGATTAGTATGTTTTAATGATTGCTGTGTCTTGCAGTACATTTCCTCAAGTGAAACGTGATGTTTCGGGTTATTAGCGTACCCCAAACACATCCCCTCGTCTGCGTGAAGCAAGCTTCCCAAGAATGTCACAAACAACACTATCATCCACATGCAATATCTGGGTATAAAACAAGAAAATTTGTCACTTCTTTTGTCAATAAAATGTTGACATAGCAAGGAGGAGACTGTCAGAGGTACTAAGATGGCAAATCGTTGGCATGCATGCAACAGGCGTGTCATTTAAAGCTATTGTAAGACAACTTGGCTATAGTCATTCTGTCATCAGCAAACTTGTCCGAAAACATCAACAAACCAACGATGTTAAGGACAGACCAAGGCCTGGACAACCACAAAAGATCTATCCTCGGAAAGATCGGAGTCTGGCACGCCTCGTTAGGCGTGAACCCTTTGCTTCAAGCGGGGGTTTGAAACGCCTTTGGCTCCCCAACTGGCGTTTGTGCAAAAGAACTATCTGAAACCGCCTCAAAGCACTGGGTATGGGGCACAAAAGGGTCATCAAGCGTCCAGCTCTATCCAATCAGCACCAAAGACGACGTTTGGAGTGGTGAATGGCACGGCAACATTGGAATTTCAGGACGTGGAGGAGAGTCCATTGGTCAGACGAGAGTAGGTTCCTGCTTTACGTCACAGATGGTCGCATGAGAGTGTGGAAGCATTGTAATATTGCTTACGTGCCCGGGAACATCAGACATACTGTTCCTTATGGTGGAGGATCAGTAATGATCTGGAGATGCCTCTCTCATGATTGTAAACTTGATATGGTGACTGTACGTGGGAATCTCAATGGTCATCAGTACATCCGGGACATTCGCAATCATGTTGTTGTACCTCATTTTGACAACCACCAGTTGGTTGCTCGCCCTGTATTCATGGACGACAATGCAAGGCCACACCGTTCCCATGCTGTGACAGCATTCCTTCAGAACAACGCTAATACAACACTACCTTGACCTGCAATGAGCCCCGTTTGAATCCCTTAGAACACATCTGGGACTTTCTTGGACGCCGTGTGCAAGCAAGGGATCTGCCTGTACATAATTTGGCCGATTTGGAAGCTACATTGCATGAGGTGTGGCAGCAGTTGCCTCTGGGTCGTATCTGAAGGCTCGATGGTTGCATTAGGAAGAAGGTTCAGACTGTCATCCGTGCGAGTGGTGGATACACTCGCTACTGACGTCAGACACTTCTATTGTGTTCAGGGGATCACAAGTTACATCTTTGTCAGTAATTACCGGAATTGTTTCATCATGGACCGTACCAGGACCATACTTGTCGAAAAAACATTTTTCCATCAAAAACATTAGTGACAGATATGTGTAATTAGCGTCATTAAAATACTGCATATTTTCATCGTTGTGTTGTCATTCATTTCACAATAGACCAGTCTTTCCGCAAACAATCATTTTTGGCCATGTGAAAGATAGCATGAAGGTAATGACAGTTTCTATTAACACCACTGCGAAAAAACAGGGGGTGCTTAATTACGTTCCAGGTGAAAAGTTTAAACGTTCAAACGGATCGGGAAACAATTTTAAAAGGCAGCTCCTGTATTTACTCTGCGGGAAAATGCCAGAATGTTGAGAAATGATACGCACAACGGTGGTACAAATTCGCTAACATTTCGAAATATCAATTTTAAGTGAAATTGCCAAACCATTAGTGTTGCATCCACTGACAGCATAAGGAAATTAAGGGGAGCTAATTTTCCCGTAAATCTCTTACAATGATGAAAATCCAACTGACATGTGATGAAATAAATCAGTGTGCTTTCGTTAGAAATAAAATATTTTACCTCTGTTAGCTGCTTCGATTTGTCCATCTTCATAAACATGGACAACATTATCTTTATATTTCATTATTTTAATAAACGCAGGGATTGACACTATTCTTGAGTAGTATGATTGGATGAGGGAGACACATCTCACTGTGAGAAACACGAGTTTGGAAATCCCGTTGCAGAAGGGATGTGTTTTTGCAAGGATCTTACATTGTGGAGCCTTTTGGGCATATAAGATCGTTTTTTACGCATTCAAGATTGCCTTTTTACACATTCTACTATGACTGTGAAGCAGCCGCGAAGAAACGTAAGTTGTTTTTTTTATATTCTCGACAGGTGTTATTGGAGACTGGAAGAACCATTTCACTGTCGCAATGAGCGAAGAATTTGACAAAGTATTTGCAAAAAGGATGGCAGGCACACAGCTTGAGTTCCAGTTTGAGCCTAGGCAATTTTAGAAATAACAATTGCGTGGAATATTTCTTTCAAGATGTAGAAACTAAACACATAGTTTGATAAAGATGAAAAATTATATAAAACAAGGTGGGATCCCCCGCCAAGGTGGTTTACTAAAAAGAGGACTTCTAAGTAGAAAAAAGCGGAAAAAGGCTTATGACTGTAGAAAAAATATGGACAAAACCTGTTACATGTGAATATCCTTTCCCCCATGGTGGTCTATCGGCATACCAAATATCATTTAAATCCAACATCCACTGACTGAAAAGTTGCGACGGACGGACGGACTCAATTTCTATATCCACAGGTAACTTCGTTTTAGCAGGGGATAATTACACAACTTATATTTATATAATATTATATTCTATTATATTTTACAGCCTGCTGCAGATGATCGTAGTGGTTCGGTGGTTAGAGCATTGGACTTGAAACCTAGAGGTCTGACCACCGCCAACTGCGTTGTGTCCTTGGGCAAGACACTTAATTCCGATCGCCTACGTGGCGGCAAAGTGGACGCTGCGTTCTAAGGCGTAATGCACATCGATCGATGATGCACTTGCCTTAAACTGCTTCCAACCCTGCTAGTGCAGAGTTAGTAAATTGGGGAGTCTGACAGTTTCTCGCCTCTGCTCGGTGCTTGTCCCTTGCTTCTTCTACCCGTAAACCTGTACTGGCTGTTGAAAGTTTCGTTAACCCTTTCACTGCCACGCCCACTTTAGCCACACATGGAGGGCCTCTATGTACGTCTTTATGCGAGGAAGTTTAATAAAAATTATGACACACTTGAAACTCTATCATCTGATTAATTGTTGGAAATGGCTCTCTAAGCCCTTTCCAACAATTAATCAGATGGTAGGTTTGATCTGCGCATACCAGAACGTACAGATAACCATCATAAAATTGGCGACAATAGTCGCTTTCGTTTCCGAAAGAGTTAAACCTCAATAAAAAACAAATGCAAAACAATAGCCTACTTCAGAAGTCTTTCGCCTAAAATTGTTACCCTGAAACGACTAAACTAATGTCAGTGGAGCCAAATCAAAATCCAATCAATAGACCCTAATGAAACACCTAATCATAATTTCAACATTTCAAATTATATACCCATGGAGCCGTTTCCTTGAAACCATTGACTAAACAACTCAGGACACATGACCAGATCCCCTTTGTGTCACCAAACGATTAAAGTGACACGAGCAGACCCATTTGGAGTCTAAACACCATTTTGAAACATTCATGCACCTCTACAAACACTGTTGGAACATTAATGTATAGATTCGACGTCGCGAATTATGTACCCACGAAGTCTTTCTCCTGACTCCATAGCCCAAACAACTCAAGTGGTGCCATCCGTGCCATTTGAAAAATAACCCAACTTTCAAACCTTTTTTTACATCTACTGACCATACTTTGACACGATTGCATATAGTGACCATATTTCGAATTATATACTTTAGGAGCCCGTCGCCGGAAACCTTTTACTGAACGAACAGTTGGCACCACTGCAGTCCCCGGCGTTGAATCAAGATTTCGAAATATTTTAATGCGATGTGTAAGTTATCGTATTCCAAAGTATATGTTTCGCTGAAAACCTTAGGAACGGTAGTTTTTCAAGTAGTTCTTTTAGCGCAACATGGATATAAAAGAAGAACACACTGTTAGTTTTCTCAATATAGTGAAAGTACAGAAATCCTGTGGTAAGTTTCAGGCTTCTGTTTTGAAAAAAAATGTATGTATGTATGTCCGACGTTCATAGATATCACTGAATCTCCATATTTTTTCAAATACTAGGGACCGAAATAACAATGACAGATCAAGAGTGGAAATCGGTGGAGTGGAATCTTCGACACTAAAGCTTGCTGTGTGAAACATCCGGAATGACAGACTCCGACATTGTTATTTTGCACCCTAGTAAGAAAATAATGTGATGCATTGTAGTGTATAATCAGTACACCATGATGTGTCACAATTCTTTTTTATAAGGGTCCGAAATAAGAGTCAAATCAGAAGGTAATGATTTTCCGTTCCACATAACCCATTGGAAACCGTCCAATAAAGGCATTTACCATCACCAACAACTGCATGAGGATAAACGACCTTCACAATAATCAGTGAATGTGGATTCGTGCACTATAAAAACATTCACTTTCCCTTTTCGGACCATCGACTCGCAATTAATTCATTGTGCATCTTTCACAAACAATGGGATTAGCAATCAGCAACCTCAATACAATCACCACCAATCAAGTTGTGACTGCGTTGTTCAAACACGCTCACTAGGTATCTGTACTTGCCAACTTTTCAGTCCGTTTGTTACAGAAAATATAATAATGGTCGCTGATGATTAAGATATCAACCCTCGTACGTATCAAAACACATTTTTTACACTAAAATTGTATTTTTAATGTCATTCCGGTGTCATTCCGTGTCAGTCCGCGTCAGTTTAGGTTGTTTTTCACCATCAGATAATATTTAATAATAAAAAATACTCTTCTGACGTCACTTTGTTGCATGAGGCATAGATTATTTTTCACTGATCCACGCGAATCTTTGCAATTATAGTATTTTCATCTTTTATTTAAAAACAACTCAACTAATGAAATCGGTGTAATTGTTTCTGCCTTTTTGGAACAAGCAATGTCGAGTCTAAATATGGTATTCTTTAATATATCGAATTATTGAAATACTGTAGTGTTTTTTCATTATTTTTTTATATTTGTCTGCAAGTCTTCGATTGTTGAGTTATCCGCTCCTTTCGAAGTGTACTCGATTTCGTTGTACTAGAACTTGTATTGTCATGAAGTAAATCAGTGTATATGTACACACATTGTCAGAGCATTCTTCGCTTTAATCTATATTATCTACAAAAGAATTCAGCCCTGCACAAGCTGTTTGTGTAATATTCGATATTTTTGTGTATATGAGAGTAAAGATAAAACTTGTAAAAAAAATTGTCAAAATCAAAACGATAATTTGATGAAAATTAAATTTTTGATCGTGTAACATAGTGTTGTTCCTTTGGTTTGGTTGTTTTCGTGAGCCACAGTTTGTGCCGTTTTCACCAGTTTGGTGCCATTTTCGCCAGCCACACTTGCTGCCGTTTTTGCCAGTTGGTGCCATTTTCGCCAATGAGATTTAGTGCCGTTTTCGCCTGCATCCTTATAAAGCATCCGACATGATGAAGGTCATTTCAGTATTGAAATACTTAACAATATTTACCATGCAATCGACAGCGATATCGTAGAAAACTTGACAAAATAGTTTTGAAGTAGAGAAATGTCAAAACATTTGCCAACATTTGCCAGGGTGGAGTAAAATTTCTCTGCTTTGAGCTCCTCGCATATTCGGCATAAGATGCTACGAAGTGGAGAGTAAGGTACATTAATTTTATTTTATCTAAGTTTGTGTGTAGAAATTCATAATTTGTCTCAGTCATTAACAGGAACACTTCAGGGTGTAAGAAGCTACAGGATTAAAATACTAAAACTATGCCGTTCTGAAAACCATGAATTCAGAGGGGTCCTACTGAAGAACGAACACAAGCAAAAAGAGGAAAACATGAGTTAACAAAGGTTTAAAAGGGGTAGAGGGTGTGTATACTGGTATATTTTACTCATGTGTAAAATTTTATCCGATTCTGATGAGTATTTTGAATGTCGGCTTAATCGGACCTTGGCTTATTCGGACCCTGGCTTTTCCGGACATCCGGCTCATTGGGACCTTGGCTTTTAGGATCTTCGGCTTATTCGCTCCCTCAATTACATATTGATAATTACGACATGAATTTTAGGAAATTTCAACTATTTTATTACATTTTATCCCAAACAGTGATACATAGAATAAAATCCAGGTTTTACATTATTCAGGATCGGTTTTCGTTCAGCTCAACCATTAATTTACTGTCTTGGAGTCTGTTGAGGGTTTTGTTTTGTATGTCTTTTAATCGCGTATCAATAGTTTCTATTTTTGCTAGCTCATGAAGTCCCTTTATCGGTGTCCATTTGGGTTTGCATAGTTCCACACGTAAGGTATAATTTTGAACCTGTAGTAGCTTCTGAATGTTGGTTTTGCTCAGGTCACTTGTTATTAGGGCACCGTATTCTAGTACCGAACGTATAAATGATTTGTAGAGCTTGAGAAGCACATCTTTGTTCACTCCCCAATTTTTACCTCTGATCATCTTCAGAAAATCGATACGTTTAGTAGCTCTAACCGTAATGGAGTTTACGTGATTAGGGACTGGTCGTAACTTTTTGGGTTTTGGCGGTATTGAGTTTGATGCGCCCCCCCCCCCCTCCCCCTACTGCCAGTGCGCACACTCAAACTAAATAAGATTATTGGCTCTCGCTTCCGACTCTCATGGATTTATAAGCAAATAAAGCTATAAAGCAAATAAAGTTATTCCGGTCGCTAGGGATTTCAATCCCACATCGTCCCCGTGCGCCTTTGGGGCGCTGAAAGTTTTCATTCATTCGTGGCATTGTCATAATGATCAATTGACAGGGCGAAAAAGCCGGAGCTCCGAAAAAATATTTTATGTTTTTGTTGTTATCTTTTCATAACTGAATTTTGTAAAACGTGAATTTAATTCTATGTATGACTCTTTGGGATAAAATGTAATAAAATAGTTGAAATTTCTTAAAATTCTTGTCAGTATTATCAATATGTAATTGAGGAGGCGAATAAGCCGGAGGTCCGAAAAAGCCAAGGTCTGAATGTGCCGGAGGTCCGAAAATGCCAGGGTCCGAATAAGCCATGGTCCGAAAGAGCCATGGTTCGTATAAGCCGGATACCGTTATTTTGATGATTAAGAGGATTCAAAATGCGTTGTGTGGCGCAGAACTTGTGTTCATTAATTCATCGCTGTTGACCAACCCTACTAAATAACGGACAGAAGAGGCGAGACTGTGTGATTAATTAGCTGTCAAATTTTGTTGGATTATCGCATAAATGGCTGGTTTGGTTTTAACGGAGTAAAAGTTCCTTAATCGGTTGTGTAAAGTATATAACTAAAAAAAAATATGTTTAAAGTTAAATTTTAGTTTATTCTTTACTTTCATTTTCAACTAGAACTATCAATGAAGGTGATTTATATCCCCACTTCTACATGTAGCTTACTAGATGCACCTCTGAATGTTGAGCTTGAAAACCAGTAATAAATCCAAAGTATTACCACTCAATCTATAAGTTACTAGTTGATTAACATAAGTTTGGAGGCCCGTTAAAACTCCATAATTTCAGTGACGTCATTCGACGGAGCCGGGCCGCGGGCGATAATGGTATAAATCGCCATTAGCGACCCGGCTATTTTTAGATTCCATGGTCTAATGGATTACTCCCATTCGGAGGACGTCCCTTTGTATTTCTGAACTGAAGTCGAACACACGATCGAAACAGAAATATCGAACCGACTTTAGTGATGATTTCTTCCAGCAATTCCCTCGTGCGGTTAGCTGTAACAGGGAGTGGTAATAATAGTAATAACATGATTGTTGTCAGGCATCATGATTCATTAGCGGCCCTGCAGCAATGATGAACAGCCCTTGGGCTTATTAACGGCCCTCGACTTCGTCTCGGGCCTTTAATAAACCCCCAGGCTGTTCATCATTGCTGCAGGGCCGCTAATGAACCATAATGCCCTCCAAAATCATGTTATCTTCTTTTTAGAACCAGCCTCCATCAACTGGTTGATGATTCTGCTGGTTTGGTTTCGGGGGGTGCGCACGGATTTGCCCTCGTGGAGGGTTTATAGATTTTGTTTCATAGATATTTTCCAATGGCAGTCAATGGTGAGGGCGGTTTGCATTTGCTGAAACTGTAGGGGTTTAGTGTTTATAGTATGATAGTGACTGTTACGATTGTTTTCGTATCATTTGTCGGTTATACCTATGTATTTTTTAGTTATGTTCAGTGGGGCAGTGTAGCGGAGATAATGCTCCACTGACTGCTCCAATTATAGTATTTATAAGATAAAAATGTTTTGCGACTTTTTACAAATTCCATGTCAATATGCACATATGTATATCTATTTTGTTTAGGCTTTTGGTGGCGATGGGCTGCAATTTACACCCGGGTAGTCCTCTGGCATGTCACCACTACTGTATCCTGTTTCGTCCTTATTTGAGTTAGTTTCTAGTGCTTCTTTGAATTTATTATAATTTTCTAAGGTGGCAGTTTTTTTTGTGGAAGATTGTTCCAGTCCTATATTGCGCGTGGAAAGAAGGACCATACTTACATCATTGCGAGACGCAAGCACACAAAAAGCGTTGTGATGGGAATGGCGAGTGGTACGACGTGGCTTGT
Source organism: Pictodentalium vernedei (assembly GCA_031216915.1). Classification (NCBI taxonomy): domain Eukaryota; kingdom Metazoa; phylum Mollusca; class Scaphopoda; order Dentaliida; family Dentaliidae; genus Pictodentalium; species Pictodentalium vernedei. Next base: position 300,270,169 of record CM062290.1, on the reverse strand, counting down.
TTAGTCTAGATTTATGATCAATTGCTACTGTATTGTGTACAGTTTTATGAAGCATTTGAAGTCTAGCATTTTTACGTCTTTCTTCAAGTGTTTTCCAGTTTAGGCTAGCTATCATGTCTGAGACACTTGATCTGTTGTCATGTCGGTTTGTCACATATCTAGCTGCACGCCTTTGAATTTTTTCAATTTTATTTATCTCATTTTTTGTGTGTGGGTCCCATACTGTACTAGCATATTCGACCAATGGTCTAACTAGGGCTTCATATGCTTGTTCTTTGATTTTAAGAGAGGCAATATTTAAGTTCCTCCTAAGGAAGCCAATAGTTTTGTTGGCTTTATTGTAGATATTATTTATATGTATGTCCCAGTTTAGATCAGATTTTATCGTAAGGCCAGGGAATTTGATGGTGTCCATATGGCTGAGTATATGATCGTGTAATGTATATGTATTTATTTGCTTGTGTTTCGTATTTGTAACTGAGGGAATGTTACACTTGTCAGGGTGGAATTGTATCAGCCACTTTGTTTCCCATCTCCCCATTTCTTGCAGGTCATTTTCGAGCTGTATTTTTGAAGATGGTTTGTTTATGGTGGTATATGCAAGTGTGTCATCTGCAAAGAGGCGGACTGTTGATTTTATTTTGTCCGGAAGGTCGTTTATGTAGTACAGGAAGAGACATGGGCCAAGGACTGGCCCTTGTGGAACACCTGATTCTACTGGTATGGGGTAAGAAGTTTGCCCTTATACAACAACGGATTGTGTTCTATTACTAAGCCAATTTTGGATCCAATCGCAGATCGTTTCGTGGATCCCGTAATATCTGAGTTTGTGTAGACGCAGGCTGTGATTTACTTTGTCAAATGCTTTAGCAAAGTCCATAACGATGACATCAGTTTGAACTTTGTTTTTTATGTTTTCTGTGAGATCATCAACAAAATCGTGTAGTTGAATTTCACAGGATCTGGCTTTTCTAAAGCCATGTTGGAGGCGGTAGAAGATATTATTTGTTTCGCCATGTTTCATGGGGGCACTAGTAATTATGTGTTCAAAGATTTTACAAGATACATGTCAACGATATTGGTCTATAATTTCCTGGTGATGAGCGTGAGCCTTTTTTAAAGACAGGCGTAACTAGAGCCCTTTTCCAGTCCAGTCTGATGGTACATTGCCCGTTTCGGGGCTTTTCTGGAAGATGATGTTGAGGATAGGGGCTATTTCATGAGAAAGTGTTTTTAGGATGATTGGTGGAATATTGTCTGGCCCTGGGGCTTTGTGTGGTTTTTGTTGGTTGAGTAGCTTTTGGATCCCGGGAGTAGTTATGTTGAGTGATGGCATGGTTGAATAGTCTGCATGTTGTGACATGTAGTCTGATGTTTCGAACTGCTCCTTTGATATTGTAATATTTGCAGAGAATGCAGAGTGGAATTGATCATTTAGGATGTTTGCTTTGTCTTGTGGATTTTCATGTAGAATTCCATTTACTTTAAGAGACGAGACTCCTGTGTAGTCTTTTTTCTTATGTTTAATAAAGGCCCAGAAGCGTTTGTTCTTCTGGGGCTTTTCACATAGGTTGTCATTTTCTTGTTTGTTCTGAGTGTTATCCGTGTTCTGACTTTCCGAATCATTAAATAAGTTTTCAACATAGTTCCAGTGTGCTTGTCTCATGCGTTTTTTGGACTTTGTTTTTATAATCTAGTTGTGATTTTTCGTCTGCGTTTTTCTTCTTTATTTTATACAGGCGTTCCCTGTTTTTAGCTCACCGAAGAGAGCTTAACTTATCACTTGCCGCCCATCGTCGACCGGCGTCCGTCGTGAACTTTACATTAACGACCACTCCTCCCAAATAACTGGATCAAATTGAACCAAATTTGGTGTGCATGTTCCTCATCATATGTCAATTCAAACTTGTACAAATACACTTGCCGCACTCACAGGGGGGGGGGGGGGGGGGGGGGGGGGGGGGGGGGGGGGGGGGGGGGGGGGGGCACCACAAGGGGCATAACTCTGATAGCATCCATGAATTTCTTTCCAAAATTCAAAAAAATCTTCTTCAGATCCACCAGGCAGAATTCTTTCCTATTTGGTATACATCATCTCTGTGTGTGTGTGTGTGTGGGGGGGGGGGGGGGGGGGCAGATTCAAGTGTTCAAATCGGCCCCTGGGTTCATATTTGGGCTCACTATAGAAGCCCGAATTTGAACTTAGTGCATTTCAGGCAAATTTCTTTAAAAATCTTCTTCTCAAGATGTAGCAGGCAGAATCTTTTGATATTTGGCATGCAACATTGTGGGGTGGATCTGATTCAAGTTTGTTCAAATCGGCCCCCTGCATTCACATTTGGGCTCAGTATAGAAGCCCGAATTTGAACTTAGTGCATTTCAGGCAAATTTCTTAAAAAATCTTCTTCTACAGATCCAGCAGGCAGAATCTTTTGATATTTGGTATGCAACATTGTGGGGTGGATCTGATTCAAGTTTGTTCAAATCGGCCCCCTGGATTCATATTTGGGCTCACTATAGAAGCTCGAATTCGAACTTAGTGCATTTCAGGCAAATTACTTAAAAAAATCTTCTTCTCCAGATCCAGCGGGCAGAATGTTTTGATATTTGGTATGCAACATTGTGCGGTATATCGGATTGAAGTTTGTTCAAATCGGCCCGCTGGGTTCATATTTGGGCTCAGTATAGGAGCCCGATTTCGAACTTAGTGCATTTCAGACAAATTTCTTAAAAAATCTTCTTCTCCAGATCCAGCAGGCAGAATCTTTTGATATTTGGCATGCAACATTGTGGGGTGGATCTGATTCAGGTTTGTTCAAATCGGCCCCCTGGGTTTATATCTGGGCTCAGTATAGGAGCCCAAATTTGAACTTACTGCATTTCAGGCAAATTTCTTTGAAAATCTTCTTCTCAAGATCCAGCAGGCAGAATCTTTTGATACTGGGTATGCAACATTGTGAGGTGGATCTGATTCAAGTTTGTTCAAATCGGCTCCCTGGGTTTATATTTGGGCTCAGTATAGGAGCCCAAATTTGAACTTAGTGCTTTTCAGGCAAATTTCTTAAAAAATCTTCTTCTCAAGATCCAGCAGGCAGAATCTTTTGATATTGGGTATGCAGCATGCTTAAGGGGGGGGGGGGGGGGAGGGGGTGAGATTCAAGTATGTTCAAGCCAAGTCCCTGGGTTCATATTTGGGCTCACTGCGGTAGCCCGAATTATAACTTAGTTCAAAATGAGGAATTTTTTGAAAAATCTTCTTCTTCAGATCCAGCAGTTGGAATGTTTTGATATTTGGATTGCAGCATCATTACGGGGGTGAGATTCAAATTTGTTCAAGCCATGTCCCCAGGTCCATATTTGGGCTCAATACAGGAGCCCGAATGATAACTTAGTTCAAAATGAGGAATTTTCTCTAAAAATCTTCTTCTTCAGATCTAGCAGTCAGAATGTTTTGATATTTGGTATGCAGCATCCTTAGGGGGGGGGGGGGGGGGGGGGGGGTGAGATTCAAGTTTGTTCAAGCCATGTCCCTAGGTCCTTATATGGGCTCACTGTGGGAGCCCGAATGATAACTTAGTTCAAAATGAGGAATTTTCTTTAAAAATCTTCTTCTTCAGATCTAGCAGTCAGAATGTTTTAATATTTGGTATGCAGCATCCTTAGGGGAGTGCGATTCAAGTTTGTTCAAGCCATGTCCCTAGGTCCATATTTGGGCTGACTGTGGGAGCTTGAATTGTAACTTAGTTCGAAATGAGGAATTTTCTTTAAAAATCTTCTTCTTCAGATCCAGCAGTCGGAATGTTTTGATATGTGGTGTGTAGCATCCTTGGGGGGGGGGGGGGGGGGGGGGGGGAGGGGGGGGATTCAAATTTGTTAAACCCAAGTCCCTGAGTCCATATTTGGGTTCCCTATGGGAACCCGAATTATAACTTAGACAATTTGAGGAATTTTTCTTTAAAAATCTTCTTCAGATTCAGCAGTCGAAATGTTTTGATATTTGGCATGCAGCATCCTTAGGGGGTGAGATTCAAGTTTGTTCAAGCCATGTCCCTGGGTTCATATTTGGGCTCACTGTGGAAGCCCGAATGATAACTTACTTCAAAATGAGGAATTTCCTTTGAAAATCTTCTTCTTCAGATCCAGCAGATGAATGTTTTTGATATTTGATATGCAGCATCCTTGGGGGGGGGGGGGGGGGGGGGTAAGATTCAAGTTTGTTCAAGCCATGTCCCTAGTTCCATAAAATTTGTCTCTCATGATTTTATTCCTTTGTAGTGTTGATGAACCATATCTAACTGAATGTGACCCCAAATACTTCTTTGAACCACTTTGGCCGGTGAGCGATTAAGGCTCTTTGGGGCCTCTTGTTTTTAATAGGTGTTTGAGTTCGAAATTGACCCATGGTAATTTAGTCTTTTTGTTGAGGGTTTTGTGCGGGATGTACTTGGAGATGTCATCGGTAATGGTGTGATGGAATGCTTCCCACATTTTATTCGGGTCTCTTTCTTGATAGGCTAGATCGGTGTGTAAAGATAGCAAATCATCTCGAAATGAACCGCAGTCTGCTTTTTTGTACTGTGGTATTTTACGAGGTAGTTGGTCCAGACTGGATGGAATAATGTTGCATTCTGCGAAGACAATGTCATGGTCAGACAGGCCAGGGATCATATCAAGTTTTGTTACCACGTTTGGTTCATTTGTGAGTAGAAGGTCTAGGGTGTTTTGTTTCCTTGTTTGGTTCCTTGACAAGTAGGTTTAGGCTGAGGTCTTGTATCAAATCAAGAAAGTCAAGATGTAGATTTGAGTGTGGGGTATTAGCCTTTAGGGTGGTGTCTCGCCAGTCCCAACCTGGGAAGTTGAAGTCCCCACCAATTATGTTTATTGAGTTATTTGTATTTATACCTCTCTCTCCAAGGACATTTTTAGATGTTTTAGACTTGTTTCGTCAGGAACTTTATTTCTGTAATAGGAACAAATTTGGATATTTCTGGATTCTTTCAATTTTATTTTCGCCCAGATTATTTCGCAATCAGTATCATGTTCTGGTATTTCTTCGCTTTCAAGGCTTGCCTTGATAGCGAGCAGTACCCCACCTCCGTGTTTTCCAGTTCTGTCTTTTCTAAAGACTTTGTAGTCTGGAGGGAATATTTCTGGTGACCTGATGTCGTTTGTTAGCCATGTTTCTGTACCAATGACTACGTCGGGGTTGCAGCTGGCAAGCATATTTAGGACCCTGTCTTCCTTCATTTTCACTGATTGGACGTTCACATTTATTATTCTTAATAAGGGTTTATTTTTATCTAGATTTTTTCTCACAGGAGTTGAGCTATGCAATGGTTTGATGTCTTTAATTTCAGAGCTTTTGCATGTATTTAGTGTGTCTGACAATGATGTTGATTTTGAGTTTTCAGGCAGGTAGCATTGCTCTTTTATGCTTAGTGGGTCAAAAATTACAGAACTATAATTTGGATTTTGACATACTTCGCAATGCCAGCTTACATCAAGTTTTGTGTCGCTTAAAAGATTGTAAGAACTGGAAGTTACTCTTTGACATGTGGCGTGGTACCACTGATCGCAGGTGTCACAAACAATTCCGCGGGCTGACCAGTTGACCGTTCTATCGCAGGTTCCGCAACTATAGGATCTATTGTGTATTATATCAGGTATATTGAAAAATAAAACAGTAAATATTTGTATACTTGTCTAAACTGAAATAAAATTAGTACCGGTAAATAGTGTTTGCAGGGTAAATAATGTTTGTAGGGCACACAGACCTTGAATGTTTTGGATGCTGTGTTTGGATGGTCAGTCTATTGTTATATTCACGGGAAATAACTTGGTTAAAATTGTCGCAGATCAAAAATTTTGAAATATGTGTATGCCCACTTATTAGTCATAATGTTTGAAAAGTTTGATCAAAATTGTTTCATTACTAAATGAGGAGTTACTCACAACAAAATCTAAGGTACAAATCTATATTAAATCTTTTAAGTTGAAGGGGAGATAACCTCGTAAAAATCACCACAGATGGAAAATTTGGAAATATGTGCATGTTCACTCACTGGTGGTTGTTTTTAAGAAGTTTCATTGAAAGAGTTGCACACATAAAAATCACATTTGAAAATCCATAATAAATCTGAGTTTAAGGGAGATAACCTGGTTAAAATTGTTGCAGATGAAATGTTTTTAGAATATGCACATGTTCACTTGCTAGTCATAATGTTTGAGACATTTCATCAAAATCGGTTGAAAAATGTTGGAGAAGTTGCATGCACAAAAATCCTGTATACAAATCTATATTAAATCTTCTAAGTGGAATGGGAGATAAACTGGTAAAAATCACCACAGATGGAAAATTTGGAAATATGCGCATGTTCACTCACTACTGGCCATGCTTAATAAGTTTCTTCAAAATCGGTTCAATAATGTAGAAGGTGTTTGCGCACACAGGAATTTCATTTGAAAATCCATAATAAATTTAAGTTCTGGGAAAATTGTTGCAAATGAAAAAAATTAGAATATGCACTTGTTCACTTGTTAGTCATAATATTTCAGAAGCTTCTTCGAAATTCAGTGGTTGAATAATGTTGGAGGAGTTGTGCACACAAGAATCTCATTTGAAAATCCATGAGTCACATACTTATGCACAATGACTAATCGTGACAGTGACAGTTTTACGGGTGGAGGAACCACCGAGCATCGACGAGCAACTGTCAGCTCCTCAACATTCTAACACTGGTCAAGCTCCGGTCAAGCTCCGCTCAAGCAGGGTTATAGAGGTTGAAGACATGTGCACCATCGACGTGTAGTACGCCTTAGTACACGGAGTCATTGTGCCCCCATGCAGGCAACCGGAATAAAGTGCCTTGTCCAAGGACACAACGCAGGTCGTCCAGGACGGGGATCGAACTCAGGACCTTTAGCATAGAAATCCAACAGTCTACCTCTGAGCCACCGTGCTCCAGAGAAGTTTCATCAAAATCGGTTCAAAAATGTACGAGTTGTGCACATAAGGACGGACGGATGGATGAACGTACAGGGCATCGACAATATAATATAAATATAATAAATTGATTTTTAGTCAATTGTTTTGTCTTTTCAACTGGGGCCCAGTGGCGTAGCAGAGGGGGGGGGGGGCATGGCCCCCTAAAAATTACAGTGCCCCCCACCTCAAAATTGGAAAATTAAAGCACCAGAGAACCACAGATTCACTCTGAGGGTATTGAAAATTTTCTCAATGGGAGGGGGATACCATAGACCTTAGGTGGGGGGTGGGTATGGCCCATGGATGCTGTATACCAAATATCAAAGGATTCTGATAAGTGGTTCAAGAGAAAAATTTAAATTTTTTTTTGCAAATATGCTCACTCAGCATTTTTTCAGTGCCCCCCCCCCCCCCCCCCCCCCCCCCCCACCCTGCTTCAAACCAAATAACAGTTCTCTGTTTCGTGCGATTTGGGAAACATGGGCATTTGAAAATATTTCTATTTTTAGCTCCTGGGGTTCCCATGGGAACACAATAAATTTATTTTTGCATCAATCAAGTACTTATTACTCAATAATACCACATACCAAATTTGGTTCAAATCAGACAATCAATTCAGAAAAAAGAAATTTTGGGTGGGGCCAAAATTCTTGCCCCTCTAATTACAAAGGCAAATATTGATCCACGAACTTCGTTTGAACAAACTTGATTCTACACCACAAAAGAAAGTTTCATACCAAATATCAAGTCATTGTATCTGCTGGTTCATGAGAAGATTTAAAAAAAAAATTGGAGCATTTTCCCCCACCCCCTCCCTATGGGTCAAGTTGATTTGAACAAAAACAAAATGCGATGTCAGAACAAGCAATCACCACAAATTTAACTGAAATCAGTTCAGTGGTTCTGGAGAAGGTGCAGACATCATGTTCATGAATGCCGAACGGTGAGTGATCACAATAGCTCATGCCGATTTTCAGTCAGGTGAGCTAGAAAGACAATTATAAACCAGTCATTTATGCAAGCGATAATCCAACTCAGTTTGATAGCTAATTAATTTCCTGCTGTCAACTCTTGTGTTCATTATTAAGGAGGCTTAGTCAAAAGTGGAAAATTAACGAACACAAGTTCTGTGCCATGCAACACATTTTAAATCCTCTTAATCATTAAAATACTCATCAGAGGTGGATAAAATGTTACACCTAAGTAAAATATACCAATACACACACCCTCTACCCCTTTTAAGCCTTTATCAACTTACATATTTCCTCTTTTTTATTTGTGTTCGTTTGTGTTCATTTTTTAGTAGGACTGATTCAGATCATCAGATGACTATTTCACATAACTATTTAATATGTCCAACCTGCAGCCATAAGGCTGCAGGTTGAAGTACTTATTGATCTATTTTCAGTGGCATAGATAGCTTTTTGATGGCAGGGTAGGAGGGAAGCCCCAATAACGTTTTGACAGATTTCATATTCGACTACAAAATTACTAAAATACTATGCACAACGTTGAATTAGAAACAAGAGGCCCCAAGCACTCACTGACCAAAGTGGTTCAAAGAAGTATTTGGGGTCACATTCAGTTAGACATGGTTCATCAACACTACAAAGGAATGAAGTCATGAGAGGCAAATTTTATGGAAAAACACTAAGGAATGGATTTGAACAAACCTGAACGTAACATGCTCCCCTGCCCATTCAGCCCAAATATTAAGCCAAGGACTCAAATTGAACAAACTTGAATCTGATCTCCCTTGAGATGCCATATACCAAATAGGAAAGAAATCTGATTGGTGGATATGAAGAAGGTTTTTAAAGAAATCACCTCACATTGCACTAAGTTAAACTTTGAGCTCAAATAGGGAGCCAAAATATTAACCCAGGGTCCCGATTTGAACAAACTTAAATCTGACCCACTGAAAAATGTTGTATACCAAATATGAAAGGATTCTGATTGGTGGATCTGAAGAAGATTTTAAAAGAAATTCCCTCATGTTGCACTTAGTTAAAATTCAGGCTCCCATAGGTAGCCCAAATTAATAACCCTGGGACCAGGTTTGATCAAACTTGAGTCTTATCCTCCAAGAGATGTTGTATACCAAATATGAAAGGATTCTGATTGGTGGATCTGAAGAAGATTTTCAAATAAATTTTCTTATATTGTACTAAGTTAAAATTTCGGCTCCCATAGGGAGCCCAAATATCAACCCATGGACTAGGATTGAACAAACTTGAATCTGACCCTCCTAGAGAGTTGTATACCAATTATGAAAGCATTCTGACTACATGGTCTTTAGAAGATTTTAAAAACAAGGCGGAACAGGACCCAAAATTTTCAGGCTACAAATTTTTTTTTTCCATCTCAAAATTGAACAAAATGCATAAAAATCCCCCAAAACTGTTTGAATTTTGGTCCAAACCTGACACCAAAATTTTTTTTTTCATCTCAAAATTAAACAAAACGCATAAAAAACAAATTTTTTCCCCAAATTTTTGTCAAAAATTTCTAAGTCAGAACTGGACCCAAAATTTTCAGGCTAAAAAATGTTTTTTTTTTTATCTCAAAATTGAACAAAAAACACACAAATTTTTTTTTAACAAAATTCTGAATTTTGGTCCAAAATGTCAGAACCGGTGTAACAGGGTATCTTCCCCCTGGGTATCTCCCCCCCCCCCCCACCCAGGGGAAGATGCACTAGGTTATCTTCCCCCACCCTGTGTATCTTCCCCATCCACACACAACACAGACCAACTGAACACTTTTTTTAAGCTGAAAAGCATTATTCATAAGAGAATTTTCATTCAAAATTTCCAAGTCTGAACTGGACCCAAAATTTTCAGGCTAAATTTTTTTTTTTTTCGTCTCAAAATTGAACAACAAACGCATAATTTTTTTTTTTTAAAATTCCAAATTTTGGTCCAAAATTTCGGAGTCGGAACTGGACCCAAAATTTTCAGGCAAAAAATTTGGGGGGTTTTCGGTCTCAAAATTAAACAAGACACATAAAAAATCCAAAACAAATTTTTTTTTCTCAAATTATTGTCAAAAATCCAAACCAGACTCAAAATTTTCAACCCAGGGACCCAATTTGAACCAACTTGAATCTGACCCCTCCTAGAGATGATGCATACCAAATGTTAAAGGATTCTGACTGGTGAATCTGAAGAAGATTTTTAAAGATTAAAGAAATTTTCTCATATTGCACTACGTTAAAATTCAGACTCCCAACCCAGGGACTCGAATTGAACAAACTTGAATCTGACCCCACCAAGAGAGGTGGATCTGAAGAAGATTTTTTTTTGAATTTTTGAAAAAATTTATGGGTGCTATCAGAGTTATGCCCCTTCTGGTGCCCCCTATGGGTACGGCAAGTATATTTTTACAAACTTGAATTGACATATGATAAGGAACATGCACACAAAATTTGGTTCAATTTGGTTGAGTAGTTTGTGAGAAGTCGATAATGTAAAGTGCACGACGGACGACGATGACGGGCGGCAAGTGATAAGTTAAGCTCCCTTCGGTGAGCTAAAAATTATCAGGTAGCATAGATCATTAAATATTTTCAACCCACAGACAATGGGCTGCAAAATGAAACAGTGATCACTTTCAACTTGGAACAATTTTTAGAAAGCTTTACACACAGCTTTAAAAAAATGAGTTTTAAAGCCAAATAATTTTTCTTCCTTGTTATTCAACACAAGGTAAAAATGTAAAAACAGCTTTGGGCCGAAAAGTGGACAGGACAAAAGTCCTTAGCAGAAAGTGTCTGAGGAGGAAATGGACCAGCGGAAATGTCCTTTGCAGAAAAGTCCTACAATCTGTACAAATCATGACATCCAAGGAGCACACAACCACTTCAGTAAAAGAGTTCTGTCATTCCCATATTCTCAGAATTCACACAAAATACAGTGTCACACTCAAATAAAACAACTAAAAAACTGAAATCACAACAATAAAATGATCATACTTTATGTCAGAAATATGACAAATGATTATGAGATGATTAAAAATGAATAGTGAAAACAAAACATGGTAAAACCTTGAAAAGAAAATTTAACAAATTTCCTTGCTATTCTCAAAATAAAAAAGTCCATGAAAAATTGTATTTATTTATTGGGGTTTAATGACACTTTTGATAGTCGGGGTCACCTCGTGTCAGACAGTTTTACAGGTGGAGGAAGCCAGAGTACTCAGAGAGAACCACCATACAATGGCAGGCAACTGTCAGACTCCCCAACATACGAACACCACACAAGCTGGGTTAGCATTGGTTGAAGACAAGTGCACCACCAACGTGCAGTACATCTTAGTGCACTGTGCCCCCACAAGGGCAATCAGGATGGAGTGCCTTGCCCAAGGATACAACTTAGTTACCCCTGAGAGGGATCGAACAGTAGGTCTTTTGGTTTGAAGTTCAATGCTGTAACCACTGTGACACCGTGCTCCCTCATGAAGAAGAGTTGATACAATATACAGTATAGTGGAACCCTGTTAATTGGATAGCTACTTTGTCAATGGAAATCATTCAATTAACAGGAGTATTCAATTAACAGGGATTGTGTCACTTTCCTGTATTCTGCAGATAAATTTCGCATTTATTCTATTATATCCTGTTTGACAGAGCTCCATAAGCTCTGTCAAACACGATATAATAGATTAAATGCCTGTATTGGATGTACCGAGGCCAAATAGGTCTATAAACAAAGAAAAACAAGGGAGAGTCAGGGTAATTTCTCGACAGGTTACGAAAATTTTTTATTCAACTACCAGTATTTTACTCTTTTACCTGTATTCAATTAACAGGTCAAATTTGTACTGGCAGTATTGTAAATGGTTTTGCACTGGGAAATATTCAATTAACAGGGTTATTCAGTTAAGATCTATTCAATTAAGTTGGCTCCGCTGAACTGTGATCATAAAAGTGGACAGAGAAATTTGACCGGATCATGACTGGGTTGTAATCCGGTCGAAATTCTCTGTCCATTTTCCTCCTACAATACTGTAGACCAAAACTGTTAATTGAAATACACACTGAGAATCGATGACTGTGCTTCCCTTACAGTTCTGTAATTTCAAAAGCGGAAACCAAATTTCGATTGAATTGTGTGGGAGTTGCAGTCCAGTCAAAATTCTCTGTCTGCTTTATTCTCCTCAACGCTGCAGAATCGCACAGCATAAAAACAATGTAAGAACATTCAATCTATTTCTTTGTTTCACTTGATGCAGTATTGAGTGTGCAGTATTGTGATTAGAAAATCTGGTGTAAATGCGTTGCGATCAAATCGTAATCTGAACGTGAAAGAGATCAGTTTTGTAATCATAGTACTGTAACCAGTAAAATGAATTAGGTTAGACCAAGAAGAGAACGTAATCGCAAAGGACTCTATTGTATCGTAAAATTGAAAGACAATTATTCTTGCTACCACCGGTAGTTTTGTCAACTTTTGATACTGGCAGTAAACCTAAAGAGAAAAAGATTCATGGTCAAAAGTAGGATTTTAAAATTTTCAGGTAACAAGAATCAATTTAATACTAAATTCTAGGAAGCCAGTGTTCAAGTTAAAAAAAATAATAACGTCAATTATTCAGAATGACTGATGCGGCCAACACACGGTGCAATCTCTTGTTTTTGTTACTATTTTTATTTTCAACTGTCCCAGAATTCAATATCGAACAAAAAAATGGCCGTCCCCGATGTGCAAACTAGTCTGGAGACACAATTTTTAGTTTGTTAGATTTTGTGTTTTATTGGAAATTGTGTGTTTCTCTACATATGCATGTGTGTTACCTATAGAGCTCAACTTGTGAGGCGTGCTTTACGTGGCTCTGACTGCGTTCTCTATTAACCCTTTACCCAACGTACTGGCCAAAACCGGCCAGCGCTATTCTCAAAAATCGCCAATTAATTTTCATTATTTTTTTCATTTTTTGTCTCAAAAACATAGGTTATGACCCCTCATTGGAACGAGCTCGTTGAGCTCGTTCCAATGAGGGGTCATAACCTATGTTTTTGAGACAAAATATGAAAAAAATTAGTTATTCGAGAATTTTTTTTGCATGTGTCGTCTGCTTTTCATGTTAGGTAAAGGGTTAACCCTTTGCAAACTCATGTTAAAATACTGCATTTCAAGTGACATATTTTTTCCATAATGCCTTTTGGAATTTAACCAATGCAATCTTGTTTGACAGAGCCCAATGAGCTCTGTCAAACAAGACTGATTTGGTTAAATTCCTAATTGCATTATAAGAAAGTTTGATACTCAAAATTACAGTAATTTAACACCAGTGTGCAGAAGGTTAATCCTTTGCACTCTGGTAGTGCAACAGAGTGTCTTGAATCACTCTGTTTTTCTCTTGTTTAACTATGAATTTAACCAATTATATCCTATCTGACAGAGCTTACTGAGCTCTGTCAAACAAGGTATATATGGTAAAACGTCAAAGTGCATTATGAGAAATATTTGGTGCAGAAAACTTAGCCACTTTGACATCAGTGTGCATAGAGTTAATAGAAGAATAGGATCTAACTTCTTCCACAATACAAAAATTATGATGCTACACTGGTATAACTAATTTACATAATACAACACACATGTACAGCTGAATTTCAACTTTTCAAAATTCATTTTCATCCCAAAAATATTCAAAATTCCCCCATTCTCAAGCTGCATACAGGGTAGGGGGATTACCATAGGAACACATTGAATGGAGTTTTCATCCTGGTAGTAAGTCTAAAATTTGCATAAAAGTTAAAAAATTTATAGTAATTTATATATTTTTTATACTTACCAATGACCCAGACATAGCTGGTGCTAACTCTTAAAATATAGGGCCAAACACAAATTTTGCCCCCTAATCCCCAAAATTTGCATCTAAAACTAAAGAAAACATGTCCTGAAAGGCCCTCCACACTTCGCCCCCACTGCGCATGCGCAGTGTCAAGGACGTTCCGAAATTGGTGCCATTAATCATTCTAATAACCAGTGCCTGGTAAGCGCTATGTACTCAGCGGGGAGGCAAGAGTTCCCAACTCCTGGGAGGGCCATCCCCGTCTGGGTCATTGGTAAGTATAAAAAATATATAAATTACTATAAATTTTTTAACATTTTTATACTGTACCAATGACCCAGACATAGCTGAATAGTAAAAAGGCTGGAGGGCCAAGGACATAGAGCAAAATGGAATACGCTCAATAAAATAAAATATAGTCATCCCCTGTAGGGAAAAAGAAGTAATAGGCCTTACATGTATCTTTCTTATTTATGATAAATTAGAAAGATACAACACCTTCCAAAATTGAGCTTCATACATCCATGTACTCTATTAATATCCAATATAATCCTTATACTAATAATTTTTAAAGTAAGCCAATAAATAAGTAAGTCTAGAGAATAGAGACTCTTATACTCCTAAAAGTGTCTGAGGATTGCATAATCATGTCCGTTGACATATGCAATATTCAAAAGCTATACTTTAAAAACTAAGACTTGAATGAATTTTAAAAACCTAAACTTCTCAGTAAACAACCATCCCAATAACAGCTCAGAATTACTAACTCCGGAGGAGGTATCCCCTTGTTTTCATAGTAAAACAGGTGACCCAAGGGAACACCCTCCCCCCCCCCCCTTTTTCTTGCCCTGGGTCAAATAGCCCAGAGCGAAGAGGGCAGCCGAATGGAGACACTGCCGAAACAGACAGCCTACCTAGCTATAGTAGCAACTGTTAAGTGAATGACATTCTGAGCAGTAGATAATAGACCTAACAATAGAGGCCTCCAGAAATGGACTCGATATTTCTGAGATAAAATTCATGAATGTGGATGGCTGAGCGCAATGAGCGGCCTTCAAAAATCTATAATAGCGACACTATTAATGTAAGCCCAAGAAGTAGAAGAACTCTTACTTCATGAGCCAAAATCTTAAGCACAACTGCTAAGTCAATGATATACTATAAGCAGTACCGATAGTTAATAGAATCCATTAACAAAAAAATGGAGCGTAACGTCCTTCTACTAGACATCAAAGACAGAAGAAGCTTACGCCCATAGTAATAAACAGAAATCTGTTTATAAAAACATAAACTGTACCCGGAAAGAGTAAAGGCCTATGCCCATACGAAGACGGAAGGACCTTAAAATAATAGGTTCCGGATAATAGGAGCCTAACTCTTATGCAACAATCCAACCTAAATAGTAACGGAAGTATTGATTCCGAAACTATGAAAGTGAAAATCATCCATCGATAGTGCATGAAACTCACTGACTCTACAGTAAAAGAGAAACCAACAGAATTACTGTCTAAAAGGTCAGAATTTGAAAACTACTGTTTCCAGAGGCTCAAATGATTACTTAGCTAAATAAGAACCGAAGTTAAAATCCGTATAGGAATTTAATCTAAAGATTCTAAGTCTATTTATCAAAAAGTTACTAACTGACTTAGATAAAGAGACAAAAGACTCAATTGTAAACTATCGTAGAGTGCATAGGTATGAGGTAACATAAACCTATAACCTAAATAATAACAGGCTGCAGTAGATCTTGTGAAACAAGTATACTAAAAAAAAAAAAAAAATAGCAATGAGTAGTATGGAGGGATCAACAATATGAACATAATGATCCCTACACCACGACGGAAGAGCCTCCACTTTAGCCGCATAGAATAGCGAAGAAGAGGATCTCCTATAGTAAGAAATCGCGTCCAAAGCTCGTCCAGTACAGTGCTTACAATGCAATACGGACCACACAACGGAATACATGAAGGTTGCGACCTTGCAGGTTGTGATAAAGATGACACGATTTACCCAGTGAAAAAGATCCTCACATAGAGGAAGATTTCACGTTAAGACCCACAGTAGACAAGAGAGAAAATTACTCATGATCTCTGTGAAGATAGAGATGCTATCAACAGAAATGTATTGTGGTTGTTTATCTTAGCAATACCTGCTAAAACAACAGCGCCGGAGGATACGCGTATCCTATCATTCCGTCCTATAGATCAATAGAGCGTTAAGAATATTAGCTCAGAGATCTGGACAAGCCAACACATACGTCTGCAATTGATTAGCAAGCTGTGTCATAAATAAATCAACATTGGGCGCTCCCATAGATAGCAAATCTGATTGAATACTTGTTTGTTGAGAGTCCATTCTGACAGCAACAAGCGACCCGTAAGAGAACGGGAGTGCGATAAAACAATCAGACGACCCGGAATATGACGGACCAAAACTGAACTTGGTGTACTATAACCAACAGACGGATTCTTTCCATTAAATTGAATAACGGAAACGAAAGAGTGCCTCCCTGGTTCCGGAGATACGCCACTACTGTCGAATTTGGGCATGCGTTTCTGAATAATGTTCATGCAATGACATAAAGCAAGCCTAAAAAACATTATTCCGCGGAAGAAAACTGATTGCTAAAAGACTGCGGAACCCAAAGACCCTGGCACTTCGAATCCGTAGGGATCAGTATTATATCCCAATCTGTTTTGACTGGCAACCGTCATAACAGCCACACTCGGGTCCGGCAACTGCGGCGGCACTCTCTGAGTCAACCACCGAATGTTTGCCCCAGTCTGAATCTCTTGTAACACTAGATAGACAAGAGAACGTGTAAATCGAGCAATTCATGGATTGCCGAAAAGTTGCCGTCGAAGAGAAGCTCCTCCGAGAACGAAGCGACTCTGAGAGAGTTCTTAACCTTACTATCCACACGAGTGGATGTAGCTAGGGCTGCGTCACGTCTAACTAACTCCAATCAGCCACTGAAGGGCGGAGTTATACGTGAACAAACTACTGTCCTCAAAAGAAATTACATTGAGAATAATATCCCGTAAATCTTTTCTTGAAGACGTAATGATAATGCCTCAGTAAGGCGGATTACGTATAATAAAGCGTCTAAGTTAAGTCTACTATACATAATGTCGTTCCCAACATTGAAATTGGAAAAGACATAAACGGCGAAAAAGAATATATGCAGTTTTTAATCACACCGTCAAGACGCATATGAACTCTCGGTATGCCCTGCTCTGCCAAAATAAACTATTTGTATAAATGATAAAATGGCAGAAGTGAGCAACGCGGACAAGAAACTAAACTATCATGCTTAGTAGCAGGCTTGTATATATATATATAGCGTCGAAAAATAAAACACATGTTGTAATAACAATATTGGACTGCGTCGGTAAGTCAGGGACAATGTCCCCGAACCGATCGAAAAATCCGAGTCCAATGACGCTATAAGTCTCTTATCCAAGATCGCAGCAATGAAGTCCGAAATAATAATCACTGGAAGATAATGCCAGAAGATATGAAAGGCATCTTCCAATACTACTAAAGGGAAAACTCGAAATCTTTCGAATCCCTTTCGCCATCCTGTCGGACCCTATAAAGCGTTCGGTCGTCCGTACCTGATGCAACCGCGGACCGCACCGACCCAGCGCCGTCGGATAATTCCTGATTCGACCGAGAAACTATCAATTGCTGGGATGCTGCGAAACAACTGTGTTAACTCGGATAGCACGTCCGTCACTGAGGCCTGAGGAGAAGCGGCCTTACGATGCATTGCCACTGGAAGCTCCGTGATCGTTACCCCGTGCATACTACCAATATGCGAGCGAACGGAGTGTATAGGCCTCGTGTCCCTTGGCTACCGGATGGCGCGACCTATTCGCCGTGGAATCACTGAATGCCGAAACTGATCGGATACTCGAGGTCACATAGCCAATGTGCGGTCGTGTGCCCTGCTGTGAGGATGAGGAAGCATTAAAGACAGTCTCTCGGACTGTCAATATAACGGAGCGTCCCGACCAACGGACATATGCTCCGAATGTAAAATATCTGAACCACAACATGCGGTCCCCTATGTTGTTGGGCGAGAGAGGGACCTCTCTCGCTCACAGCCCGGACGGACCTGGACCAGCCAGGAACCGGACTAACAGGCTTCCTCCGATCTGTCCCCAATCTGCCGTCACTGGGTGAGTACTAAAGTAATTAAAGTGCTCGCATCACCCAAATCTCCTTCCTAGACCGCAACGGACGAACCCGGCAGCCGAACCATTCGATGAATGTATGCTACACCGGGTGAGCTAGCGAATGTCACTCCGTAGGCGATAGACATATTCCATGAGCACTTATTGCCGCTAACTCTTCATTAACTATGACGACAGAGGCACACTTTTGAAAGACATCTCCATAACTCTTCGAACAAGAAACCAGAAATGCTTGGTTAGCAAGCATAAAATAATAATATATATAGCGTCGTTCAATAATTCAAAAGTTTGTGTGACATTATTGGACTATGTCGGAACTGAGGGACGATGTCCCTGAACCGAACCAAAAATTTCTAAGTCCACCGACGCTATCAGTTTCTTATCCGGCATCGCAGCATTCTGGTCCGACGAAAGAAGCTGTAGAAGACCAAGTCAGATGACATACACAACAGCATATGTTGTTCCGAAAGGGAAAGCTCGAAATCCTCCGAATCCCTTTCGGCATCCCGTCGGACCGGATGAAACTTTCGGACGTCTGTACCCGCTTCTGCGGAGCGTCCCGACCCAGCATCGTCGGATAAAATATATGCGACAGATTCAGTTGATGCTGGGATGCTGCGATAAACTGTGCTATTAAGGAAAGCACGTCCGTTCCCGAGGCCTGTGCAGTAGCGGTCTTACGATGCATTGCCGCCGGAAGCTCCGTGTACGTTGACTCCCGCACACTCCCTATGCGAACGTCCGGAGTCTGCAGGCCTCGTGTCCCTGGCTACCGGATGGTGTGACCTGGTCGCCGAAGAATCCTTGATCGGCGAAGCTGGTAATATATCGGCGGTCACGCAGCCAAGGTGCGGTCGTGTGCGCTGACGAGAAGAGGAAGCCTTAGCAGTCTCAGCGGACTGCCTATACAACGGAGCGTCCCGAGCGACGGACGTATGCTCCGCTTACGACACATTTTGTACCACAACATCTGGGGCCAGATGTTGTTGAACGAGAGAGGGGCCTCTCTCGCTTGCCGTCCGGATGGACCGGAACGAGCTATGAACCGGACTAAAAGGCTTCCTGCGTTCTCCCTCCGATCCGCCGTCACTGGGTGTGCATTAGGTTAGTTTATAGTGCCCGCATCACCCCAAAAATCCTTCTAGACCGCAACGGACGAACCCGGCTGCCGAACCATTCGGTGAATGGACGCTACACCGGGCGAGCTAGCGGACGTCAAAGGCCGTCGAACCTACTAGGGTCCTCTTAGGCAATTGGCGTATTTACATGAGCACTTTTCCGCTAGCCCTTCATTAATTGTGACGACGGAGGCACACTGTTGGAAGACATCACAGATACATCACCCTAATCTTGATCGTCTGAAATAGAAATTGATAAAGTAGAGTGACCCTGCGGGGAAAGGACCTGAGTGTCCAAATCCCCAACAACATACCGTGACATACGCTTCCCATATTGTCATCGAAATCATACGATACAGAACAGGAGTTAATGCGAGTACACTGACCACATATAGAATGATAATAAAGTCAGAGGAAGACTTCCTCTTAAAACAATTGATCAATATCCTTTCAATGTGAAAAGAAAACAAGTCCTGGTACTCGCACTAACCCCTGGCAATCAAAATACATAATAATAATATGATCCATTGATATAGAAAAAATAATTGAAATCAAAATATTTTGAAAAAATATTTTTCAGAACAGCCCAAGTTTCTGAAAAGTAACGTTGAGCCCCAATGGATCCCAAGCCTAAGTGTGGACAAAAATTTTAAAAATATTTTAAACAATTTATTCAACACTTACGAACAATAATAATGTATCTAGTTATGATTAAAATAACATCAAGATATTATTTTTTAGAAATCCCCCCCTCACACAGAGGGCTGTTGTAAATGTAAACAATGAGTGTAAAAACACTAAAATAAGACTCCAGGCACCCAGGCCCGAAATCAGTTACCAAAAATACACTATCTGATGCAAAACAGAGACTTCCAGGGAAGAAACTGCAGAACATCAGATGGTAGATGCAGAACACAACGCCTAACCACCCCTAGGTGAAGACGTAAACATGGGGAAAGAACAGAATTCATTCTGTTATTCAGCTAATACTCCCAAGAAAATTTAGTAATAATAATTACAAAAGCATGGGAGAATAGCAAGGGGGAACTTAAAGGACAGGGAGAGAGGAAAACACTTAAAAAAACAGTGTAACTAAATAATCAGAATGACAACAAAATGGCTGCTGCCTTGAAAATAGGTAACTTAACATAATTTCATTAAAAAATTTTAAGTTACAGCCCTGATAATATTCTGTCACACATTCTTTTCCTCTCCTCCTTCTCTATCCTCCTTAGAATCACCATTTCACTAATATTTATGTGTCTGGCATCATTTAAACTGAGATTTATAAGCACAAAGATCAGTCAGATGTTAACTGATGAAGGGCCAAACTTAGAATGATTAATGGCGCCAATTTCGGAACGTCCTTGACACTGCGCATGCGCAGTGGGGGTGAAGTGTGGAGGGCCTTTCAGGACATGTTTTCTTTAGTTTTAGATGCAAATTTTGGGGATTGGGGGGCAAAATTTGTGTTTGGCCCTATATTTTAAGAGTTAGCACCAGCTATGTCTTGGTCATTGGAACAGTATAAAAATAAGAATTTTCTCTTCTTTCATAAGTTCTTTTACCAAATTTCTGCCACGCTTAACCTTTTGAACCTGAGAGACTGCTCTTCCAGCCCAGGAACATGAAAGGTCATAATTTCATTAAGTAGGGTGGCTGCAAAGTGAATGTGTGGGATAGACGAAACAAATATTTCAATGTGCAGCCCCAAAGCTAATTGGTCTACCCTAACCAATGAACATGGACTTGTCCAATTGCTACCACTGAACTGACATGGAGGACACCACCAGAGTTCAAAGGATTAAGCATTTATATGTACTTTTTTACCCTCTTTCTTCAACCTGAAAGGCTACTCTCCATTCTAAAGGATAAGAGATTGGGATTCATGGTCTTTTAATGACCTGCCTGTAATCTATTCAACTGTAATGGTGGCAACTCGGGGTGTATTATCAAGTAACTATTTATCTTAAATAACTTCTTTAAATTTGTCCTTTGTGCGTTATTCCCGTATTTCAGTTTGTAACAACAAGCTGGGATCACATATTTTCAATTCACTTCCTCGATATTTGTAGTTACTCGTTGTGGTGATCAATAATTTCCAAAGGAGTTACACAACTTGTACATAGAGGAGCTGTCTTTGGTTTTATCTCAAGATGATTTCTATTGGTCACTTTGTGTCCTGTTCCAGTGTGTGATTTTGCACACGGCCTCTTATTAATTGCTGTACATAAGCTCCTGTTGTTCGAGTATTCGACAGACAGTTTTCAGTCTTCAAGTAAGACAGTAAACGAATAGGCCTGCCGGTTTAGTTAGTCTCATTTAAATTCCCTTGTGGGCACTTGTTGCCCTGAGAGAATTTGTGTGAATCATTGTGATTTGCAAGTCATAATGTTTGGCATTATGCTGGTTTGACTAGTTGATGTTTTCTCCTCTCTGTACTGACGTTACTGGTATAAAATATTCCGAGTCGCAGGTTTCTTTAACCATTACTTTGCATTCTCTTGTCGGTGTATCATCGGCTATTTCCGTGTGTGTATGGAAATTGCCAGTGATAATTCGGGAAGAGAACTGATCGGCTTCTTCATACTTTGGTAAATAGGAACTTGTCTGTCTCTCCCCAAAATACATTTGTTCCAAAGCTTGGCAAATTTATTAAATGATTAATTTTATAATGAGTTCTATTATTATTTTGAACCTGTTGTGTTCTCATCAGACATTTTGACAGATTATTGAACCTGGGGATAAAACAGTTGGACCAACGGCCACCCAACTGTTACACAACAAATTCAGCCTCACTGTTTAAACTGTGACAAAATTTACGTACTTTTCAAGTATCGTAAGTTGAAAAAGGACTTGAAAACACAAACTTCAAGCCCTTCCAGGAACTTTTTAGAACCTGTATGATCCCTGTATGGGCTAAGTTACAGACCACTGAACATCTTGGTTTAAACATGCAAGATGACTGGCTGAAAATTTACTTTTGTTTTTGATAATTTTTCACAAAATACGATACGGTAATTGGGTGGAAATGCCGCTCCATGAGAGTTTAAGTAATGATTTACTCTTCAATAACTGTACAAAATCTATATTCAGGAATTTCACCCCAGTGCAGACATTGCAGTACATGGGGAGTACATTACCCCTGACACACATGACTAATGGAGTTTCCATTCCACTCACATATCTTGTGAACATGTATAATGGAATCAACTTGATATCAAGTAACTACTCTTGTGACCTTTCAGACAGCAGTGGTGCCAGAATATCCCCAGACTTTTGCTCCTCAATAGGGGTGGGGCTAGACCTCCCCAATATAGGGTTGTAGCCTCCCACTCCTCCTAGCACTACCACTGCTTTTGGAGCAACCAATGAATTTTTCCCATGTTTAGAAACCTATTTGACCTCAGTACATCAATACAGGCATTTTAGAATATTATATCTTGTTTGACAGAGTTCATGGAGATCAGTCAAACAAGAGATAATAGAATAAATGCTCAGTTTATAACTAGAATATAGACAAATGACCAAATTCCTGTTAGGCCTAAAAAAAATAAAAATCTGTTTCTCAGGCCCTCCCGCATGGTCCTTTTGGCTGCCGCATGCTCTCTTTTTATAACCAATGGAAACTTTAAAAAAATCAAAATTAAATCAAATTTAAAAAATTAAAGCATTGCAAAGCCTTCTTGCTCTCAAGGGGCAAAATACACCACCTCCCATGCTATTCTGTAGATTACGAGGCCTAAAACATAAGCCAAGATATGAACTTTTGATGGCAAAGAAATAATTACAGAAATAAAAAATAAAATAAAAAACTGCCCGCCCACATGCAATTTCACAAATAATGGCCTGAGAAACAGAAGATCTACTTTGTGGGACCTTAATTGAATATTTTTTCAATGGTGTAATACAAGTCAAATTAAGTTGTAGTTTAACCGCAATAAACTAAGTATACTGCTGCACCTGCACTGATAAGATCAGAATCTGATATCATTTTCTGGAAAGCTCTCAGTGAGGGCTTTCCAGAAAATGATGTCAGTTTCTGGTCTTATCTGTGTAGGAAGAGAAAGATACATACTTTATAGTAGTTATCCAGCAACTTAATTTGACTTGTACTGTACCTATTTAATTACAAGGGTTACACTGCATAAAAGCACAAACAAACATTCAGCCAACAGACTACAGGGTTTGACCCAGATTTCATAGGCTAAAACTTTACTTATGAATCACATTTCTTCATGGAATATGTGATTTTCCCAACCTGACTTCACTGCAAGGGAGTTTTAGTGGCAATAAACTCGTCACTTATTGTAAGTGAGACACAATTTTCATAAAATGAATACAATATGATTCCTAAGGCCTTCTCTAGAAATTTACCCCTCAATTTTATCATTGGGAGTGGAGTGGGGGCTCTTTTCTCCTTGTTAATCCACAAAATAGTCCTGAAAATTGTTGGAATTATTGATTCATCTCCTCACAGTGTACTGTGAAAAAAACAATATTGTTGTATTTTCAAGATGATCTGAATCAGAAAAAGAGTATGAAGTTAACGACATTTTAAATATGAAAATCTGTGACAAAAATATATGACAAAAATCTGAGTTTACCACACACAGTGGTACAAAATATCTAAACACACATTCAACAAAATAAGTGTTTTCAGCTGAACATTCACGTTACTAATATCTCAATCAAGCATAGTAATCAATAGAGCATTACTGTGAACACAGCTTACTGGGTCATTGTTGGCAACTTATTTTCAATGACATAATTATACAACAATATTTTCAGCTGTGAAAATTTTACTATTATCCAGTTGCAAATTTAAAAATTTAACAAACTGAATCTTGTTTGACAGAGCTCTCTGAGCTCTGTCAAAAATATAGTCGGTTAAACTTTAGATGCTACAACTGCAAAATAGCATCATTAAAGAGATATCCTTGTAACAAAAAAGTTTGATAAGGCCTAAAAAAATAAAAAAATCTGTTTCTCAGGCCCTCCCGCATGGTCCTTTTGGCTGCCGCATGCTCTCTTTTTATAACCAATTTAAACTTAAAAAAAACAAGAGGCCCCAGGGGGCCTGAGGGCGCTCACCTGACATGGTAGCCTAAATATCAACCCAGAGAATTGATTCCCACAAGTTGCATCTGCTCCTCCTAATAAAAGCTGAAACCAAATATCCAAATATTCTGACCAGTGGATCTAAAAAAAAGATTTTTAAAGAATATTCCTCATATTGAACTAAGTCATAATTCGGGCTCCCACAGGGAGCCCATATATGAACCCAGGGACTTGGCTTTAACAAACCTGAACTCACACCCCTAAGGATTCTGCACACCAATTATCAAAACATTCCGACTGCTGGATCTGAAGAAGAAGATTTTTAAAGAAAATTCCTCATTTTGAACCAAGTTACAATTCGAGCTCCCACAATCTGCCCAAATATGGACCTAGGGACATGGCTTGAACAAACTTGAATCTTACCCCCCTAAGGATGCTGCATAAAAAATATCAAAAGCATTCATCTGCTGGATCTGAAGATTTTTAAAGAAAATTCCTCATTTTGAACTAAGTTGTCATTCAGGCTCCCATAGTGAGCCCAAAAATGAACCAAGGGACTTGGCTTGAACAAACTTGAATCTCAGCCCCCTAAGGTTGCTCCATGCCAAATATCAAAACATTCCAACTGCTGAATCTGAAGAAGAAGATTTTTAAAGAAAAATTCCTCATATTGACTACGTTATAATTTGGGCTCCCACAGGGAGCCCAAATATAGACCCATGGACTTGGCTTTAACACACTTGAATCCCCCCCCCCCTCCCCCAAGGATGCTACTCACCACATATCAAACCATTCCAACTGCTGGATCTGAAGAAGAAGATTTTTTAAGAAAATTCCTCATTTCGTACAAAGTTACAATTCAAGCTCCCACAGTGAGCCCAAATATGGACCTAGGGACATGGCTTGAACAAACTTGCATCTCACCCCCCTAAGGATGCTGCATACCAAATATCACAAGATTCTGCCTGCTGGATCTTGAGAAGAAGATTTTCAAAGAAATTTGCCTGAAATGCACTAAGTTCAAATTTGGGCTCCTATACTGAGCCCAAATATAAACCCAGGGGGCCGATTTGAACAAACTTGAATCAGATCCACCCCACAATGTTGCATACCAAATATCACAAGATTCTGCCTGCTGGATCTGGAGAAGATTTTTGAAGAAATTTGCCTGAAATGCACTAAGTTTGAATTTGGGCTTCTATAGTGAGCCCAAATATGAATCCAGGTGGCCGATTTGAACAAATTGGAATCAGATCCACCCCACAATGTTGCATACTAAATATCAAAAGATTCTGCCTGCAGGATCTGGAGAAGAAGATTTTTGAAGAAATTTGCCTGAAATGCACTAAGTTCGAATTCGAGCTTCTATAGTGAGCCTAAATATGAATCTAGGGAGCCGATTTGAACAAAATAGAATCAGATCCACCCCACAATGTTGCATACCAAATATCAAAAGATTCTGCCTGCTGGATCTGGAGAAGAAGATTTTTTAAGAAATTTGCCTGAAAAGCACTAAGTTCAAATTTGGGCTCCTATACTGAGCCCAAATATAAACCCAGGGAGCCGATTTGAACAAACTTGAATCAGATCCACCCCACAATGTTGCATACCCAGTATCAAAAGATTCTGCCTGCTGGATCTTGAGAAGAAGATTTTCAAAGAAATTTGCCTGAAATGCACTAAGTTCAAATTTGGGCTCCTATACTGAGCCCAAATATAAACCCAAGGGGCCGATTTGAACAAACTTGAATCAGATCCACCCCACAATGTTGCATACCAAATATCAAAAGATTCTGCCTGCTGGATGTGGAGAAGAAGATTTTCAAAGAAATTTGCCTGAAATGCAGTAAGTTCAAATTTGGGCTCCTATACTGAGCCCAGATATAAACCCAGGGGGCCGATTTGAACAAACCTGAATCAGATCCACCCCACAATGTTGCATGCCAAATATCAAAAGATTCTGCCTGCTGGATCTGGAGAAGAAGATTTTTTAAGAAATTTGTCTGAAATGCACTAAGTTCGAAATCGGGCTCCTATACTGAGCCCAAATATGAACCCAGGGGGCCGATTTGAACAAACTTGAATCAGATCCACCCTACAATGTTGCATACCAAATATCAAAAGATTCTGCCTGCTAGATCTGGAGAAGAAGATTTTTTAATGTTTTTCCCATTGCCTACAGTGTTAAAAAGTGCTGACTCAGCACTTTTTCAAAGTCCCGAAACTGTACCCTATGATAAAACCGATGGCAATTTTTTTTTACCAATTCTTTCTGTTGGTCCTAAGGAAGCTTCACACCAAATAAAAATTCTCGGTGCCGTGCAGTTTTGGAGATATGGGCGTTTTAATTTTTTTCTATTTTTAGCTCCTGAGGTTCCCATGGGGCTACGGGAAAAAAAAAATCAGCATAAATTAGGTACTTATGACCCAATAAGCCCTCACATAAAATTTGGTTCAAATCAGCCTCTCGGTTTGGAAAATAGAAATTTTGGGCGGGGCAAAAAATTTTGCCCCTCCCATAACGACGCCAAGTATAGCCCCACAAACTTCTCTTGAACAAATCTGAGTCTACGCCTCAAAAGGAAGCTGCACACCAAATATCAAGTCTCTGCTACTGCTGGTTCATGAGAAGAAGATTTTTTAAGATTTCAGCACACTTTTTGGGTGTGGCCCTACCCACGGGCGAGGCAACTTGATTTGAACAAAATCAAATTGCGATGTCATAACAAACTATTATCTCAAATATCAATTAAATTGGTTCAGCGGTTTGGGAGGAGAAGACGCAAACACCATGTTCACGGACGACGGACGCAGGACGACGGACGGTGAGTGATCACTATAGCTCTCCTGACTGAAAGTCAGGTGAGTTAATAAAAATTAATTGGTTTATGTCTGATACTTTACCCAAGTTAAAAAAATTGATGAATTTGTCCTTTGAGTGCAAGAAGGCTTTGCAATGCTTTAGCATTGCAAAGTCTTCTTGCACTCAAGGGATGAAATACACCACCACCCATGCTATTCTGTAGATTATGAGGCCTAATTATTTATTTATTTATTGGTGTCTAAGGTCACATACTTATGCACAATGGCTAATCGTGACCGTGACAGTTTTACGGTTGGAGGAAGCCGGAGTACCCGGAGTACCCGGAAAGAACCACCGAGCAACGACGAGCAGCTGTCAGCTCCCCAACATCGTAACTCTGAACTCTGCACCGCAGCACAGGCAGGGTTAGATTGGTTGAATACATGCGCACCATCGACGTGCAGTACGCCTCAGTACACAGCGTCATTGTGCCCCCATGCAGGCAATCGGGGTGAAGTGTCTTGCCCAAGGACACAACGCGGTTGCCGCAGGTGGGTATGAGGCCTAAAACTTGAACCAAGAACATGAACTTTTGATGGCAAAAAAAGTAATTACTGAAATAAAAAATAAAATAATAAAACGCTCGCCTGCATGCAATTTCACAAATAATGGCCTGAGAAACAGAAGATCTACTTTGTGTGGCCTAAGGCAGATTTTAAATGATGGGAGGAGAAACAGGAAATTTTTTTAATAACCTAACATTATTTTCTCATGGACCTCTTGCAAGAATTAATTTGATGCACAGTAATACATTACATTGTTGTTATTAATCCCTGTAAAAACAACTCTGCCCCCACAGGGCCAATCACGGCTCTGAGGGGCTACGTGAAGGGTTAGTCTAATCTGATAGAGATTACATTACATGTTATTTTCTACTTTTTAGCTTCTGATATCAATCATCGACTACATATACCACACTACGATATTCTGTCGTTTTAGACTCATACTGTACTTGCATCACAAGTAGTACTGAATTTGATAACATCTATAGATGTGTATCGTAAAAGTACCTAACCCACACAGGAAGGATTTTCACAAATGATTTCTATGAGAAAATCAGAACACTAATAAATCTTTGGCCTGTGAGCCACTGAGTTACACTCACAGATCCACTGGCTGACATTTTCCTTATCCCTGGTGTGCCTTTCTCTTCATTTGTCAAGAGGACATCCCCCATGTCTCCACCACCATTGCCTCCAAGTGATTTTCCTGAACCACAAAGGTTCATGAGCCATCAGTAAAATAAATAATTTGTCTCCTGATGAACTGAATGCAGGCCTGGCATTCTTAAAAATGCAGACAGGCTGAAAACTGCTCCCCTTGCATGGCCTAGGGAAGCGATTAGCTTTCCTCAAGCTAACAAAAGTAGCAAAATGAAGCTTTACTGGTAATGAATTCTGCCTGGTAGGCCTTGTACATTTTATTTGGTGCTGCTAACAAGGTGGTCTCTGTGAGACGACTACACTGCCCCTCTCACACCTCCAGGCCTCGGTAAGGCCCAGAGGTGTGAGAGGGGCAGTGTGGCCATCTTGCAGAGACCACTAACATTGCAGAGATCTGAAAAGATGTGGATTTTAGGAATAGGCTATTGTGGTAATCAATATTTTCTAAGGTCCGGAGGGCAAGCTTTCACCCTTCTTAATTTTTTAAGGAGAGCAGTAGGCGACCGGATTAATCACTCCCCTGAAAATGCCAGGACTGTGAATGCACATCCACAACTTGAAAAGTTGAAATAAGGATATTATGTGGAAAGTGTACCACCACTCAAGTATTGTGTTTCTGCCCAGGTAATGAGTTTCAAATTCTAACGAAAGCGAGCAAAGCCACAGCTTATTGGCATCTGGGTTCAGCCTAGCAGCCTATTGGTTAAAACACTGCTGCACCCCTCATGCTTAACCTTTGCCTAACAAATAGACTGTATCCTCCTACATAATTTGCAAAGTGAGCAGTTGGGAAAAAAAAGAAGATTTTTCATAAAATTTCAACAAAAACTTATCATGCCCACCCCTCATTAGAATGAGCTTGTAGAGCTCGTCCAATGAGGGGTCACAAGATATGGTTTTGTTGAAATATTTTGAAAACAATAATTAAAATAATAAATTTTGATATCCTGTGTATTGGGTAGAAGGGTAACCAGAGAATACATGTATCAGTTCAATAAACTCATGGCACAAAAGATACTGGTGTTAAAAGGTAAAAGTTTTGAGCAAATATGCACTGAAAGTATTTTTAGGTGCTCAAATATGCATTAAATTTTGAAAAAAATATAACCTGTAACAAAAAGAAAAAACTATTCTTTCTGAAAATAACTAATTCTTTTCTGTAAATAAAGAGGACTGGTTCATAGATATTATCACCATTAGGCCCCACAAGGTACATCTTCTGTTTCTCAGGCCATTGTTTTGTAAAATTGCATGTGGGTGGGCATTTTATTTTATTATTTATTCCTGTAATTATTTCTTTGCCATCAAAAGTTCATGTTCTTGGTTTGTCTTATGTTAAATATGTTTTAGGCTTCGGTCTACAGAATAGCACAGGCAGTGGGGTATTTCATCCCTTGAGTGCAAGAAGGCTTTGCAATGCTAAAGCACTGCAAACCCTTGTTACACTAATGGGCAAATTTATCAATTTTATTAATTTGGGTAAAATGTCAGACATGAACAATTCAAATTTTATTTTTTTTCAAGTTTGCATTGGTTATAAAAAGAGAACATGCGGCAACCAAAATGAGATGTGGGCGTGCCTGAGAAACAGATTTTTGACTTTTTTAGGCCTTATGTTTGTGTACAAAATGTTGCTTGAGAGCAGAAATCTGGTTTGTGAGGCCATATCTTGGCGAGTCAAGATATGGTCTTAGAAACAAGAATGAGACACTGATACAAAATTTTATACGTAAACATTGATAGTGATGATAGATTTTTCTTATACAGTGGAGCCCACTTAACTGG
Organism: Pictodentalium vernedei; assembly: GCA_031216915.1. Taxonomy (NCBI): domain Eukaryota; kingdom Metazoa; phylum Mollusca; class Scaphopoda; order Dentaliida; family Dentaliidae; genus Pictodentalium; species Pictodentalium vernedei. The sequence goes on along the minus strand of CM062290.1, from coordinate 300,240,200 downwards.
ATATCTCTTAATTGTATATCCCTGTTAATTGAATATAATTTTCAAACACAAAACCATTTACCATACCTTCAGTACAAATTTGATCTAGTAATTGCATATGGGTTGTAGAGTAAACTCCTGTTAATTGTATATATATTTTTGTAATATGTCAAAAAAATTACTGTGACACGCACCAAATTCCCCTTATTTATCAACCTTTTTGGCCTCACTACATCCAATACAGACATTTATTCTATTATATCTTGTTTGACAGAGCTCTATGAGCTCTGTCAAACAAGATATAATAGAATAAATGCTCAGTTTACCTCCAGAACACAGGAAACTGACAAAATCCCTGTTAATTGTATACTCCTGTTAATTGAATAATTTTCACTGGCAAAATGGATATTCAATTAAGAGGATTCTACTGTAATTCTCAAACTTTAATAACTTGATTCACTAGCATTTGAATTTGAAATTTCATTTTCATACTCATATAAATGCTTTTCATTTTTTGTTAAACTATATGCAGCTGCTTTGAACTTTTGCAATCCTAGTATAACCTTACTGAGTGTGTACATGTTCAACATTCTGAAAATACTGTGCTGTAACAAGCCTGAAAATAAGAAATCTGTCATTTGCAGAATGAGGTCCCCAGAGGGTGAATTTGTTGATGCTATCCTATACAGAAGGGCAAATTTATCCTCTGGGTACCTTTTTCTGTTTAGGTTTGAGACCTTGATTCAGATTGGGGTTCACAGAGGGTAAATTTAGTGATGCTACCTGCTGTGCAGAATAGCATCAGCGAATTCACCCTCTTGGGACCTCATTTTGCAGAAGACAGTCTGCTTATTTCCTGGCTTGTGCTGCAGCAGTATAATTGCATGTTGTTCCAGCTTAAATGCTTCTAGTGATTCAGATACAAAAGCATAAAAGCAATGTGTCCATAATTTAATACACATCCCTCATAAAGGTGTTTTGAAAGCTTGGAATGTTCTATAAATAGTAAGGTAAATATATACGTATTTATTGGTGTTTAAGGTCACAAAGTTTTGCACAATGGCTAATCATGACAACAACATGAGTATTAACCCTTTACCTAACGTAACGGGCAAAACCGGCCAGCGCTATTCTAAAAAATCGCCAATTAATTTGCATTATTTTTTTCATTTTTTGTCTCAAAAACATAGGTTATGACCCCTCTTCAACGAGGGGTCATAACCTATGTTTTTGAGACAAAAAATGAAAAAAATTAGTTATTCAAGAATTCTGTTTGCAAGTGTCGTCTGCTTTTCATGTTAGGTAAAGGGTTAACTCAAGACCAGGGGTGAGCGTTAAATAGCCACGTTGCCCATTTTAGAGAGGCTTTGGATTCCCAAGCATTGGTGACTGGGTCCTATTTTACCAGTAAAACTGAGCCTGTTTACTGCAGTGAACAGGCACTAGTTCACTTCCCAGGGTTCCAGCGGGGACAGTAAGGTAAGTAAATCACAACCAAGCATGCATTTGTATCATTCAACTGCAAGATAAGATTTTGTATCAGGGGTCCCCGATACATGCTGCATTAGCAGAGAATAAAATCTTGACTTTTGAGATTAGCTACTTACCATTCATCTGGATATAATAAAGAGGTACTGATTACAGTAAAACCATCGTGAATGGGTCAAAATCTATGGGTGGGTATTTTTCCACGCATATATTTCAGAGGTGATCCGGTATGACACCTCGCGAAATTTCCGCCAATGAAGCATCGGGGTAATCCCAATGCTTTATTGGTGGAAATTTTACTTGGTGTCATAGCAGATCATCTCTGAATTATATGAGTGGAAAAAATGACAACCCGTGGATTTTGACCCGTCTATTGATGGCCCTACCGTATGACAGTTCACAGGTTTGAAAGCATCGGCAGCAAGCACAGGAGGCAACAGCTGTCTTTGGGAGTTTGCGCATTGAAGAGAGGGGTCTTCCCACAGGAACATTTTAAAACAGTGCTATCAAATAAGGTGATAAGACACAACTTTTTGACAAACTGTTTGTTCTCAGACAAACAACTTTTCAGTTGTCTGTTTTTTCATTTAGATAACCACCAGAGGAACAATAAAGTCGTTCCTCTCAAATTTTATGGCCTGATTAGGGACTCAATACATACTTATTGTAAAAAATAGATATTGGGTAACATTTTTGGACTTTTTAACGTGTGGGGAACTTATAGGTAGAATCAGCAGCCCTGACATCACCCTGTCACATTTCAGTGGGTAAATTTCCCCTTGAAAAGTTTAAGACTTATTTTGAGAAAATTTTCAATGGGAAGTATATGCAATGCAAATAATGTTGAGGAATAAATACCCTAGACACCAAAAATCTTATTTGAAGCTCTCTGTGATTTATTATTATCTGAGTGGAAACTCTACTCTGAAATGTTTTAGTGGAAATCTCCTTTCCAAGCACCATCATAACAATTTCTTAGGTGTGCTGTTTAGTCTCTGAAGACTTATGAGGATAAGCAAATTGTCCAACTCCTGTTTGAATTTGTTACTACAAAATACTGGAATCAACATCTGAAAATAAAAGATAAGGTACAGTAATTTGATTGCAAAAACTTTCTTTATCTCTGTGATGGTATCCCAATCTGGCCGTAACACATTTACACCAATGGGTCAATAGTTCACAAATAAAACTTTGCAAAATCAAGAATGATTTAAAAGAAAACAAACAAAAATAGTACACAAGATGCAGTATTTTGCATTTCTTTTTTAACTGTTTGATAGGTTAAAGCCCATATTTGGGCTTTACTCAAAAGTCCAGGTACTGCAACTCAAAGGCTTCTAACTCTGTGGATGTCCTTCATATTTTCTAAATTATTTGGTTTGTATGAATTTTCCTTCTTGCAATTTATGGGAGAGTGCCTGTAGGCACTCTCCCATATACTGTTACAAGGCAAAGGCTTGTGAACAAATGGTGATGACTAAAAATAATTCAGCACTCTACCAGTTAATGTTAGTGATGAACCGATAATCTGAATCGGCAATTAGAACTGGCTATGGGGCATTGGCCGATTAAGACAACCGGCAGGTAAAAAATGGTAGTTTCCAGTTATTCTATATTTAACACAGACTATTAAAAATCTCTTTGATATCTGGCCATTTTAATAAAGTTTCTGCGTTAACAATGTATGTAGTGTATAGCAGAATATTTAGGGATATGCAGAATATTTTGGGATATGCAGAGCCGAGATATTACAGAATTTACCATCTGCAATTAGTACAAGATCGCCACCATTTCCCGCCCATGTAAACATTGGTGAAACACATCAAGGGAGGTAACCAGTTGAAAAATGAACAATAAATAAAAAATTCTGACATGTTGCATGTGCACATGTATCTGTAAATCATGCGTCATGCACAACTTCACAACACACATTAACATCAAAGTTATTATTCAGTTCAGACACAAAGTAGGTGTGCTCAGTATATTCCTGGTTAATACAGCCAAGTCTATTGTATTCTTACACAAAACCATATTAACACTATTTACCGGAAAAAATAAAATCTTCACACAAGAATAGTATTGTGTGATAGCATCGTTAATAATGATCTTCTCTCCCCACCCCAACCCCCAAAAATGCAAACATTATTTTGACTAATATTGCCCAGCACTAAATATGCATACTTTGAGAACTTATGTGGTATAAAATTTTCGTAATTGATGATTTATCAACAAACTGAAAAAATTTATAGTAATTTATATATTTTTTATACTTACCAATGACCCAGACATAGCTGGTGCTAACTCTTAAAAATATAGGGCCAAACACAAATTTTGCCCCCCAATCCCCAAAATTTGCATCTAAAACCAAAGAAAACATGTCCTGAATGGCCCTCCATACTTCACCTCTACTGCGCATGCGCAGTGTCAAGGACGTCCCGAAATTGGTGCCATTAATCATTCTTACCAACAGTGCCTGGTAAGCGCTATGTCCTCAGCGGGGAGGTATGAGTTCCCAACTCCAGGGAGGGACGTCCCCGTCTGGGTCATTGGTAAGTATAAAAAATATATAAATTACTATAAATTTTTTCAGATTTTTATACTGTACCAATGACCCAGACATAGCTGAATAGTAAAAAGGCTGGAGGGCCCAGGACATAGAGGAAAATCCAATAAGCTCAACTATATAAAATAGAGTCATCTCCTGGAGGAGAAAAGGAGAAATAGGCTTCACGTGTATCTTTCTTATTTATGACAAATTAGAAAGACACAATACCTTCTATAATTGAGCACCATAACATCCATGTTCTCTATTAATATCCAGTATAATTCTTATACTAATTATTTTTAAAGTAAGCCAATAAATAGAGTTAGTCCAAAGAATTGAGACTCTTTATACTCTTTCAAAAGTGTCCGAGGATAGTATAATAACATCCGTTTGACACATGACATTTTCAAATGCTATACTTTAAAACTATGACATAAATGAATTTAAAAACATAACTTTCACTTAAGAAACCATCCCAGTAACAGCTCAGAATTACTAACTCCGGAGGAGGTATCCCCTTGTTTTCATAATAAACAGGTGACCCAAGGGAACATCCCCCCACCCCCCCCCCCCTTTTTCTTGCCCTGGGTCAAATAGCCCAGAGCAGAGAGGGCAGCAGGACGGAGTCACTGCCGGAACATAAAGCCTACATAGCTATAGTTGCAATTGTTAAGTGATCGACTTTCTGAGCAGCTGATAATGGACCTAAATAATGCAGGTCTCCAGAAATGGATACAATATTTCCGAGATAAAAATTCGTGAATGTGGATGGCTGAGACCAATATGCAGCCTACTTAATCTATAATAGCAAAACTATATGTCAGCCCAAGATGTAGAAGAGCTCTTACTTCATGAGCCGAAATCTTAAGCACAGACTGCTGAGTTAAGGATAGATTATCCTAAGCAGTACCGATAGTTAACTGAATGCATTAAGTAATAGAATGGGCCGTAATGACCTTTCTATTAGGCCTCAGAGCCAGAAGAAGCTTTACGTCCTACAGATAAACTGAGATCTGTTTATAAATACATAAAGGTCTATCCGGACAGAGTAAAGGCCTATGCCCGCTCGAAGACGGAAGGACCTTAAAAACAATAGGTTCCAGATATCATTAGGAGCCTGATTCTTAACCAAAAATACAACATTAGTAGTAAAGGTAATAGAGTTCCCGATACTACGAAAGTGAGAATCGTCCACCGATAGTGCATGAAGCTCACTGACTCTTCAGCAGAAGAGAAGACTACTGCTCGTCCTGTACAATGCTTGCCATGCAAGAAGGACCGCACATTGGAATACGTGAAGGTTGAGACCTTGCGGATTGTGATAGAGTTGACACGATTTCCCCAGCGGAAAAAAGATCCTCTCGTGGAGGAAGTTTCCGCAGTAAGTCCCACAGTAGACATCTAAGTAAATTTATCCACCGTCTCTGTGGAGACAGAGATGCTACCAACAGAATTGTATTGTGAATGAATAATCCTAGCAATACTTGCTGAATCAACAGCGCTGGAGGATACGCATATCCTATCATCGCGTCCTACTAGATCGATAGAGCGTTAACTACATATGCTCAGGGATCCGGACACGGTGACACATACGTCTACAATTGATTGGAGAGTTGTGTCGCAAATAAATTTATCACTGAGCGCTCCCATTGAAAGCAAATCTGATTGAATACTTGTTTGTTGATAGTCCATTCCGACGGCAACAAACGACCCTTACGTGAAAGGGAGTCTGCTAATATGATCCGACGACCGAGAATATGACGAACCGAAACAGAACTTGGTGTTCTATAACAAACAGAAGGATTCTTTCCGTTAAAATCAATAACGGAACCGAATGAGTGCCTCCCTGGTTCCGGATATACGCAACTACTGTCGTATTATCGGACAGGATTGAACATGCGTTTCTGACTAAAATTCATCCAATGACGTAGTGCAAGCCAACATAATATTCTTCCTTGGAAGTAAGGAGCTTGCCTAAAAGCTGCGGAACCCAAAGACCCTGGCACTGCGAATCCGTTGGGATCAAAATTGTGTCCCAACCTGTTTGACTGGCATCCGTCATAATCGAAAAACTCGGATCCGGCAACTACAGTGGAACTCTCTGAGTCAACCACCGAATGTTTGCCCACGTCTGAATCTCTTGTTAAACTTGATAGACAAGAGAATGTGTATATCGAGCAATTCAAGATTGCTGAAAGGTTGCCGTCAAAGAGAAGCTTCTCGAGACCGAAGCGACTCTGAGAGAGTTCTTCACCTTACTATCCACGCACGTGGATGTAGCTAGGGCTGCATCACGTCTAACCAACTCCAGGTTGCCACTGAAGGGCGGAGTTATACGTGGAAAAACTACTGCCCCTGAAAGAAATCTCATTGAGGATCATATCCTGGAATTCTTTCTCTTGAAGACGTAATGATAAACGTCTCAGTAAGGTGGTGTACGTATGATAAAGCGTCTAAGTTAAGTCTATTATACATCATTGTCGTTTCCAACATGGTTGGAATTGACATAGACGGCGAAAAAGATAATTTGCAGTCTTCAGTCTCGCCGTCTTAGACGCAAAGGAACTCTCGGTAAGCCCAGTTCTGCCAATAAACAATTATTTCCTAGAATTCACGAAAGGCAGAATAGAGCCTTGCAGACAAGAAACTAGACTAGCATGTTGATAGCAAGCTTATATATATATAGCGTCGTTCAATAATTCGAATGTTCTAAAGACATTATTGGACTGCGTCGGCAACTCAGGGACAATGTCCCTGAACCGATCCAAAACTCCGTGTCCAATGACGCTATTAGTCTCTTATCCAGCATCGCAGCAATATAGTCCGACGGAACAACCTCTGGAAGATAATGCCGGAAGAAATGTATGGCAGCTTCTGTTGTTCCGAAAGGGAAAGCTCGAAATCATCCGAATCCCTTTCGCCATCCTGTCGGACCCTATGAAATATTCGGTCGTCCGTACCTGATGCAACAGCGGAGCGCACCGACCCAGCGCTGTCGGATTATTTCTGATCCGGCCGAGAATCTGTCGTTTGCTGGGATGCTACGATAAGCTGTGCTATTTTGGATAGCACGTCCGTCACTGAGGCCTGTGGAGAAGCGGTCTTACGATGCATTGCCGCTGGAAGCTCCGTGTTCGTTACCCCGTGCATACTTCTATTATGCGAGCGACCGGAGTGTGCAGGCCTCGTGTCCCTTGGCTACCGGATAGCGTGACCTGTTCACCATGGAATCACTGAATGCCAAAGCTGGCCGGATATTCAAGGTCATGTAGCCAATGTGCGGTCGTGTGCGCTGCTGTGAGGATGAGGAAGCATTATCGACAGTCACTCGGACTGTCTATATAACGGAGCGTCCCGAGTGGCGGACATATGCTCCGAAGGTGAAATGTCTGTACCACAACATCCGGTCCCATATGTTGTTGCACGAGAGAGGGACCTCTCTCGCTCGCCGCCCAGACGGACCGGACGAGCTAGGAACCAGACTAACAGGCTTCCTCCGATCTCTCCTCTAATCCGTCGTCACTGGGTGTGTACTAAAGTCTATTATAGTGCTCGTATCACCCAAATCTCCTTCCTAGACCGCAACGGACGAACCCGACTGCCGAACCATTCGATGAATGGACGCTACACCGGGTGAGCTAGCGAATGTCAACTCCGTCGATCCTACTAGGGACCTCTTAGGTGATTGACGTAATCCATGAGCACTAATTACCGCTAGCTCTTCATTAACTATGACGACAGAGGCACACTTTTGAAAGACATCTCAGTAATTTTGCGAACAAGAAACCAGATATGCTTGTACATAGCAAGCATATATAAAAAAAAATAAAAAATATATAGCGTCGTTCAATAAATCGAACGTATCTGAGACATTAATGGACTGTGTCGGAACTAAGGGACGATGTCCCTGAACCGAACCAAAAATTTCTAAGTCCACCGACGCTATCAGTTTCTTATCCGGTATCGCAGCATTCTGGTCCAACAAAGAACCTCTAGAAGAAGAAGTCGGATGACATATACAGCAGCTTATGTTGTTCCGAAAGGGAAAACTCGAAAACCTCCGAATCCCTTTCGGCATCCCGTCGGACCGTATGAAATTTTCGGACGTCCGCACCTGATGCTTCCGCGGAGCGTCCCGACCCAGCGTCGTCGGATATTATATTATGCGACAGAGATTCTGTCGTTGCTGGGATGCTGCGATAAGTTGTGCTATTTGGGATAGCACGTCCGTCACCGAGGCCTGTGCAGAAGCGGTCTTACGATGCTTTGCCGCTGGAAGCTCCGTGTACGTTGACTCCTGCATACTTTCCTATGCGAACGTCCGGAGTCTCCAGGCCTCGTGTCCCTGGCTATCGGATGGCGTGACCTGGTCGCCGAGGATTCTCTGATTGGCGAAGTTGACTGGATATTGGAGGTCACGTAGCCAATGTGCGGTCGTGTGCGCTGCCATGAGAATGAGGAAGCCTTATTGACAGTCTCTCCGGACTGTCTATATAACGGAGCATCTCGAGCAGCAGACGTATGCTCCGAATGTGAGACATTTTGTACCACAACATCTGGGGCCAGATGTTGATGTACGAGAGAGGGACCTCTCTCGCTCGCAGCCCGGATGGGCCTGGACGAGCTATGAACCGGACTAAAAGGCTTCCTCCGTTCTCCCCTCTAATCCGCCGTCACTGGGTGTGCACATGGATATTTTATAGTGCTCGCATCACCCAAAACTCCCTTCTAGACCGCAACGGACGAACCCGGCTGCCGAACCATTCGATGAATGGACGCTACACCGGGCGAGCTAGCGGACGTCAAAGGCCGTCGAACCTAGTAGGGTCCTCTTAGGCAATTGACGTATTACATTAGCACTTTTCCGCTAGCTCTTCATTAATTGTGACCACGGAGGCACACTTTTGGAAGACATCACGGATACATCACCCTGATCATGATCGTCTGAAATAGAGATTGATAAAGTAGAGTGACCCTGCGGGGAAAGGACCGGAATGGCCAATTCCCCACTAACATACCGTGACACACGCTTCCCATGTTGTCATCGTAATCAACACATACAGAACAGGAGTTAGTGCGAGTACACTGACTACATTATACAATGATTATGAAAGTCAGAGGAAGATTCCCTCTTATTACAATTGAACAATATCCTTTCATTGTGAAAAGAAAACAAAGTCCTAGTACTCGCACCAACCCCTGACAATCAAAATACATAATAACAAGATCCATTAACATAGAAAAAATAACTGAATCAAAAACTTTTGAAAAAATATTTTTTCAGAACAGCCCAAGTTTCTGAAAAGTAATGTTGAGCCCCAATGGATCCCAAGCCTAAGTGTGGACAAAAATTCTAAAAATATTTTAAACAATTTATGCAACACTTACGAACAATAATAATGTATCTAGTTATGATTAAATTAACATCAAGATATTATTTTCAAGAAATCCCCCCTCACACAGAGGGCTGTTGGAAATGTAAACAATAAGTGTAAAAACACTAGATCAAGACTGCAGGCACCCTGGCCCGAAATCAGTTACCAATAATACACTATCTGATGCAAAACAGAGACTTCCAGGGAAGAAACTGCAGAACATCAGATGGTAGATGCAGAACACTACGCCTAACCACCCAAAGGTGAAGACGTAAACATGGGGAAAAGAACAGAATTCATTCTGTTATCCAGCTAAAACTCCCAAGAAATTTTAGTAATAATATTACAGAAAATATGCCAAAAGCATGGGAGAATAGCAAGAGGGGACTTAAAGGAAAGGGAGAGAGGAAAACACTGAATAAGCAGTGTAATCTTGATAACCACAACAGGCTGTTGCCTCGAAAATAGGTAACTTAACATAATTTCATCAAAAAATTTTAAGTTACAGCCCTGATTATTTTCTGTCACTCATTTTTCCTCTCCTCCTTCTATATCCTCCTTAGAATCACCATTTCACTGATATTTATGTGTCTGGCATCATTTAAACTGAGATTTACAAGCACAAAGATCAGTCAGATGTTAACTGATGAAGGGCCAAACAAAGAATGATTAATGGCGCCAATTTCGGGACGTCCTTGACACTGCCCATGCGCAGTAGAGGTGAAGTATGGAGGGCCATTCAGGACATGTTTTCTTTGGTTTTAGATGCAAATTTTGGGGATTGGGGGGCAAAATTTGTGTTTGGCCCTATATTTTTAAGAGTTAGCACCAGCTATGTCTGGGTCATTGGTACAGTATAAAAATATACTGTAGTATAGCAGGCACCAACAGATTTTCTTCTGTGTGCTATTTCAACCATCGCAATCAGCATCGGAATTGGCATAATCGGCAGAGAAATAATCGGTAATTGGTTCATAGCAAGTTTTGATAATCGGTTCATCATTAGTTAATGTTGAGATTCTACAATGTCATACAGGCAGATATGCAGACTAACAGTTTTGAACAGATCATGATCCACTCAAAATTCTCTGTCCATTTTTTGTAATAATAATAGTCGTAACTTTTTGAACAACTGCTGGTTTGTCACGGTTCTCAAATGAGAAGGCCTTGATTACTCATGGTCTCCGAAACATTGCTCCCTCCCCTCTCCCATTCTCTCCTCACGACACCCAGAAACAACCTGTTTAATGCTATCCCATAGATCTTTCTTCCCAATTTCAATTATAAGCACACTAGCTCTCTCCTTTATATCGCCCAAATAACCACCTGTCCATTCTCCCATCCTATTTCTTCATTATAAATCCTGTTCTGTCAAACTGATATTTTGGACATTTGAGGAGAAAGTGATGAAGGGTCTCCATTACTCCTAAATTACACATTTGGCATTCCTTGTCACCTATTTCTCAATTTTCCCCCTTAGCTCCAATGAACTTGACCTCAGTTTGAACAGAAATGCCCCCATGCCCCCCCCCCCCCCCCCCCCCCCCCAACATGACACACACCTACCTAAATGTGCCGTCCAGGTACTAATCAAATGCTGGCTTTTTCTCATCACACATGCCACCTAAGGACCTCATTCTGCTGATCCCATCTCACGAATTTTACCTTGGACTGTGCCCTCGTCTAGGTCAGAAATTTCTATGGAATAGTTTTCCATTAAGTATTTCACTAATAACAGAACAATAACAGTACAATAATTTACTCCTGCAGTTAAAATTCTAACTTATTTAAGTTTAATTTTAAGCAAACAATCCAGATCACAGTATTTTAAACAGCCAGTAAGAAGTGGTCAGAAATGTGACAATAGCTCACAACAGTCCAAATGGATGCTACAGTGGTGGATAAGTGGACAGCTTGACATTCTGGAAGTTGCAGATTGTGTGTGTGTGGGGGGGGGGGGAGGGGGGGGGGAATTAGGTATATTATTTTCACAAAGTCACTACAAGCAAATTTGAAAACAAGTTTTAAAAATTTAAATTATATAATTAATAAAGCAGCCCACGCCATACAATTTATGTTGGTGAATGTTGCAAAGATCAAAATACTGATACTAGCAATGAATGGTGGCATCATTCATCAGTTTCAAAACACCAAAAAACTAATGTCCATCTTGGAAGTTTCAGTTTGCCAAGAAAATGTGGCATATTGAGTTTCGGGAGATACCTAATTAAATGAAAGTGTCAATGACACTAAAGTTCAGCTTGACAAACATGAACATGGTAAGTTATAAGTGAAATGGCAAAATTGAAGATCATTGGTTTTAATGTTATTTGGTGAAACTTCAACATAACCACATTGTGTGTGCACAACATCAGAGCAATCCATGCATTTTTAAATGTAAACTGTGAGGCTGACTAAAGGAAGAATGTTGATACACAAATGCAGTAAGTTTAAAGGTCATTGTAAATGGCAACTTTTTCACAGAAATGAATGCTAATCGATAGCTCTTATTTAGAGGTCTTGCATAATGAGAAAAGCAAGTTCAAAACCAATCCTATGATAAATGTGTCCTGTAGTCCATGTCAAAGAAGAATGTTGATGCACAAATGCAATAAATTCAAAGGTTGTTGCTAACAGCAACAGTTTTTGATGGAAATGGAAAGAAAATTGATAGCTCCTATCTTGGTCACCCTGAATAAGCACACCAAGTTTCAGAACAATCCGATAATGAATGCACCCTCTGAGGCATGTCAAAGAAAGATGTTAATACACAAATGCATCAAGTTTGAAAGTCGTTGCTAGTGGCAATGTTTTTTTTCTTATTGGTTTTTAATGACAATTTCAACAACCAGGCTCCCATCATGTCAGAGAATTTTAACCCTTTACCTAACACAGTATTTTAAAAAAATAAATTAAATTTAAAATTTCACAATTTTTCAATAAAACCATATAAATATGGATATCATTAGAACCAGCTCAATGAGCTGGTTCTAATAATATCCATATTTGTATGATTTTTGTTTTAACAATATTTTATTTGAAACAAATATGAAACATGGCTACATCAAATGGAACAAATACTTTGAAAAATAAAAATGATTCAAGTTAATTATGTACAATGTAACAAGTACATCAGACAAAGACACAGATTGCAGTCATGGGATTTGACAGTAAGCTAGGAGCTTTTGATTGCCATCTCCCTAGAATGATTTTATTGAGAAACTTCTGAGATATTTTTGACTGTGGTAGGCTTAATCGGGTTAATTTTCTCGCCGGTTTTAGCCACTAAGTAAGGTAAAGGGTTAAGGGTGGAGAAAGCCAGAGTACCCAGAGAGAACCACTGAGCAGCAGTGAAAACTTTCGATCAGCCCTGCAGAACTTTAATTACAGAGCTGAAACCAGGAACATTTTCAAGTTAAAGGCCATCATGACCTTGACCTTTCTATAATGATTACAAAATAACTAGGGTTCTTCCTCTCGTCATTCCCAAACCAAATGCCAAGTTCGGTTTCGATCTTCTCAGTATGATTTTGGAGAACAGAAACCAGGACAATTTTTAAGTTAAAGATCAATATGACCTTGACCTTTGGCACAATGATATAAACTGGAACTGATTTACACGGGTGACCTTCATCTTTGGAACAATGATCCCAAAATAATACGGGTGTTCTTCTAATCATCATCATACCAAACTCACATGTCATGTTAGTTTCAATCAGCCCCACAGAGCTTTAATTAGAAAGTGAAAACCATGAAAATTTAAAGGCCACTGTGACCTTTCTCTTTCTATACTGATCCCAAAATAAATAGCGTTCTTCCTCTCATCATACCCAACCCACATGTAAGTTTGGTTTTGAGTGGCCAAATGTTATTTCAAATAGAGAATGGAAACCAACTTTGTCTACAGAGGGACTGACAGCACTACAGCTACATCCACCCAAAACATTTTTGTTTTGGGGGGAGGGGGGGGGGGGGGGGTAAAAATTAAATCGATGCATGAAAGACAGTCAACTGGTCCATACCTGAATCAAACTCCAGTTTTTTAGCTCCAGAATTGTCTCCAAGTCCTTCAATGTCAACATCACTTTCCGGACAGTTAAGAGCACTCAATGTGACCTCTGAAAGACAAAAAAGATTAAGACTAAAAAATGTTCTTCAAATAAATACATAAAAGATGAACCCTTTACCCAATGTAACAGCCAAAACCGACCAGTGCTATTCATAAAAAATATTATCCAATTTTCATTATTTTTTCATTTTTTTATCACAAAAACATAGCTTATGACCCCTCATTGAAATGAGCTCATTCTCATTGAGCTCATTCCATTGAGGGAGGTCATAAGCTATGTTTATTAAGGGTTAATTCTATGAAATAGAACAGACACTTTTGCTTTCCAGGCTTAACCACTGACTGTATTGTGATAACAAAAGCAAACCGAGTCAGAATCTGATCGAAATTCTCTGTCTGCTTCAATGATGGAACGATAATCAGAATCAGCAATCGAAACCGGCTAGATATGGGGCATCGGCCAATTATGACAACTGGTAGTTTCCAGTTATTCTATATTTGTCACTGACTATTAAAAATCTCTTTGATATCTGGCCATTTCAATAAAGTTTCCCCATTAGAAAAGTCTGTTATGCATAGGAGAATATTTAGGGAGTTGCAGAGCTGAGATATTACGGAGTTTACCATCTGCAATAACTACGAGATCGCCACCTTTTTCCAGCTGATTGAAGTCACTGGCCTTCAGTCATGGTGCTGTACAACATTGCATAGGGTACATGTATAAATAAAATGTGTTCAGCTGGTAGTCTGTAGTACTTCATTATGCAAGCATCACAATACAATAAGAAATTAAAATTGGAGAAAAAACTAAAAAAAACGTTCTTTTTTTCAATGATAGATGATTGTTTGGCAACATGTAAGTCACATGATTGTCACAAACACGTTTTCAGTTTGTCAAGCACATTTTTTAATTCAGTTACCTCCCTTGATGTTTCTCTCCAATGTTGATTGCAGAGTACATCGTGTGTGTATCTGCAAGTCATGCGTCATACAACTTCACAACACACATTGACATCAAAGTTACATTGGAACCCACTTAATTGCATATCTCTTAACTGAATAACCCTGTTAATTGAATATAATTTCCCAACATAAACCATTTACCATTTACTATTAACATTTTTTCACTGGAATAAACACAATCTTCACAAGAGAACAATATTGTGTGATTGTATTGTTAATTACGATCTTCGCCTCCACCCCAACACCCAAAAATGCAAATATTATTTTGGCCAATATGGCCCAGCACTAAACATGCATTCCCTGAGAAATTATGTGGTATTAAGCTTTTGTAATTGGTGATTTATCAATGAAATTCTGAGGTATAACATGGACCAACAGATTTTCTTCTGTGTCCTATTTCAACCATCAGACTCTGCATCGGAATCGGCATAATTGGCAGAGAAATAATCGGTAATCGGTTCATAGCAAGTTTTGATAATCGGTTCATCATTAGTCTGTTTTCCTTCACATAACACTGTAGAATCTCACCTGACAAAAAAAAAAAAATACCCACTGATGCTCAGATGCCATTTAAATTTTTCTGGATGCGATGTGGATTTCGTAATATTTTATTTAGGACATCCCAACCCACTGGTGTACGAGTCGTTGTGACCAGATCATAGTCTCATCAAGAAAGGAATTGTTCCTGTGATCATAGCACTATACAACCAGAGATGGACAGTTACTCCAAAGCCTACTTGCCCTGGAGGACAAGTGACTCCAAAACTTTGTTCGACCTACATGTGAAGGGCCATTCACTTTCCCAAAATTTTAGAAAATCAATATTGTGTTCATACTGCAGTATTTATTTATTTATTAAGGTTTAACGACACTTTAACAGCCAAGTTCATATCGTGTCGGTGACAGTTTTATGGGTGGAGGATGCCGGAGTACCGGGAGAGAACCACTGAGCAACAACGAGCAGCTGTCAGCTCTCCAACATCACAACACCGCACTGCAGCACAGGCAGGGTTAGATTGGTTGAAGACATGCACACCATCGACGTGCAGTATGCCATAGTACATGGCATCATCGTGCCCCATGGGGACAATAGGGGTTAAGTGCCTTGCCCAAGGACACAGCGTGAGAGTCCAAAACAATCGTTCAGACGATCACCCATCCAAGGACTAACCGGGCTCGACGCTGCTTAACTTCGGTGATCTGACGAAAACTGGTTACTACAACCGTTCCCCCTCATACTGTAGTAAGATTCTAAAATAGGAAGTCAACATTGATTTCTTTTTTTTTTTTATTAGATTCCTGTTACACATGTTTTTAAAGCTACAGTTAAATTCAAATATATGTATCTTTAAGAAAAAACACAATGAGGGTGGAGTACGGTTGACTGGAATCAACAGCCTGAGCTGGTGTTTATCTCATATTCACATGTGCACATGTTAAATACAGAAAAAACTGCAGGTTGTTGATTCTTGTCTGCTGTACTCTACCCGAGTTGTGTTCCATATTTATACCAAAATAGAACTTGAATTCTGTGGGTGGAGCAGATATTTTTGAAGAAAAATATCACCCTTGGTTGTCCATCTGCACAGCAGGGTAGCATCACTAAATTTACCCTCTGTGAATCCAAATCTGAATCAGGGTCTCAAACCTGAACAGAAAGGGGTACCCAGAGGATAAACTGGCCCACTGTATGGGATAGCATCAGCAAATTCGCCCTCTGGGAACCTCATTCTGCAAATGACAGATTGCTTATTTTCTGGCTTGATAATGACCCACCAGAAGCATACTTAAAAGATGTTCTTATAGATGAATTAACCAGAAATATACTGAGCACATTTTCTTTGTGTCTCATTGTGATAATAACTTTGATTTAAAATGTGTGTTGTTAATTTGTGTCTGCGCAGGGTCAACAGATAGAAGGCACGGGACATATCAGAATGTAATGTTCATTTTTCAAATTTTTACCTCTCTGAAAGTTTTTCACCAATGTTTACTGGAATGCATTCAACATTGCAGAGACACATCAAGGGAGGTAACAAAATTGAAGAAGGAACTTTACATACTGAAAAAGTGTCTGTGATAACCATTTGGCATACATGTTGCATAACAATCATCTGCAATGATAAAAAGATTGCATATTAAGTCTTTTTCTTTATTTTATTCTCCTATTGTGTTGTGATGTCTGCATCATGAAATAAATACTGCAGACTACCACTGAACACACATTGGATTAACTATTATATGCGGCTAAATTTTTTCAAGAACTCTTCATAAAAGTACTTTATAGGTCCTCACAGCACAAAAATTCCCAACTGGAAGGGATCCAGACCCTCTCCCAATCAGGGTCTATGGACTCCCAGATGTTATGTTGATGATTGTGACAATGATGTAAAACCTCCACTGAGCGAGAGTAATGCAAAGAATCCATCTTATAATGCCAAGAATGCTTCATTCAATGATGATGAAAGATGTATGAAGATCTTTAACTCTTTTTAACAGTCGGTTTGCTGGCTTGATTTCACAGGATATATTATCGCCACTGAAAATTATTTTTAAGGTGCTACTGGCTAAATTTCCTGGATACACACTTTGGGTAACACACAACTCTCTGATTCCCCCAATGGGCTATTCATCTCTTCTGCTTGTGTATATTACCCAAGGACATAAACTCTTGTGAGCTGGCATCTCCACCACTGTACTACCTTGTTAACAAGGTCACACTGACGTATGTGGTAAAACATCTATCATTGAATTCTGAAGTGTAAACTCTTCTGCTGATCTTCCTATAATAGAAGACTTGTGTGTGGTGTAAGTAGGAGATAACCCAGGCACGGAAGGTTCAAAGCCAGCAAGTGACAGTTGAATCTTTTCCCAACTACTTTTATTTAATTTTGTATAAACAAAACAAATTTTATGTGGGTTTCACCTGGTACTGGCTAAGCACGATATATGATTATTGTGCCTTGACTTATTGTTAAAGGAAACTGATCAAATTTCAATTTTTTCAATTCCATGAAATTATTAGACAAGAAAACTAATTTGAATTAAATAAAGGCTCGTGTCCACTCAAATTAGGAAAAAAATTTGTAAATATGTTCTCCTGTACATATGTGTATGCAAAATGTTCCGAAAACTTTGTTGGTTTGGGACTCAAGTGGAAACACAGTGACATTATGTCCCAACAATTCAGGCTATTTATTTATTTATTGGTGTTTTAAGGTCACATATTTCTGCACAATGGCTAACCATGACCGTGACAGTTTTACGGGTGGAGGAACCCGGAATACCCGGAGAGAACCACCGAGCAACGGCGAGCAACTGTCAGCTCCCCAACATACCAACTCCACACAAGCAGGGTTAGCATTGGTTGAAGACAGGTGCACCATCGAGGTGCAGTACACCTTAGTACACAGCATCACCATGCCTCCACGTGGAAACTGGGGGGGGGGGGGGGAGGGGGGGGGAGGGGGGGGGGGTGAAGTGTCTTGCCCAAGGACACAACTCTGTTGCTGCAGGTGGGATTCGAACCGAGGATCTCTCGACTTGCAGCCTGCACCTCTACCAACTCAGCCACCGCGCCCCCCACAATTCAGGCTATAGCTTAAGTTGCTGAACATGGACAAAATGTAACGAACTGCATATAATATTAATCTATAGCATAATAATTATATAAAATGTATTAGTAATGCATAAAACTATCTCTGAGGAGACACAGACGCATTATAAAAATGTCTAAGTTGTAACATTCAGAAACCGTAAACTTCAGGATAGAAGACAGGAAGTTAACTTACAAAGTGTAAACAAAGATATTTTTAATGATATCAACAAGGTTGAAATTACAAATTCTTATTGTATAAGTTATCTAGTGCACAAAATAAGGTACTGCATCGAGAAACCCCTAATTCAAGGTTGATACCTGAAGACACGCATGTAACAATATGACAATTTTTATTTCAGTCATAAAAGGTTATGACAAAGTAAATAACATAAGATGGCCTATACAGAGGAAGAATTAAACTGAATAACTGAGTACTTCCATCTCTAAAATATCTATATCAGTGAACATAAATTTAGAATGTACCAAGAAAATATGAAGATCAATGATACATTTCCAAAATAAAATTTTGAAAACATACGTAATCCCAATAATTATTGAAGTGTCCCAATACTGCTGGATCCTGATATTAAACCACACCTTATTTCCAATGTAGGCAACAAAGACCAGAATTCACCTGGAACAGGGCCTTATATAAGTGATATCCAAAAACTTGAGTCCTTTGGGTTGCCATTTTTAATGTAAAGAAATTGATAAGAAATTCTGAAAAATAATTCAAAATGCCCCAAGTATTAGAAACAACTGGGAGAACATGAAGAGGAAAGAAATATAGAGCAGACACATTAAATTAATTGATTGTGGGCTAAATTATTTTTGATGGTCCGAATTTTTATTCAAAGTTTAAATTACTGGAGAGTACCCAGAGGCACTCTCCAGTAATTTGTGATAAACCAAAATAAAATAAACAAAATATTGTTTGCATTTGACTGAATATGAAACATGACCATGGAAAATGCTGGCTTTTGCTCTGATGCCTTCATTGTTTTGAAAGCCATGATCGTGGCTTCTACCACTCAACAAGTTAATAATAATAAATGAATAGTTAAGCATCAGGATAAAAACAAAAAGAGGGTAACACAGGATTCAAGTAATTCTTTTTTAGAAAACACTGTCCTAATGAAGTTTGTTCTGCCTGCTATCCTTGTGTGATTCATTGTAGATCTTCTAATGAATGATTCCATGTTTGATGACATCAAAACTTAAAATTCTGAGAGGAAGTAATCAGACAACTGTATTCACAAAGGCCAAACAATGGAATGGTTAACGGCACAAATGGACGACGCTTCCTGGGTCTGCACATGTACTTTATTTTTTGTTATTTGGCTTCATTTTGTGGAATTTGAGGGATTCAAAATCAAGTGCTTGGCCTGATTCTTCAAATGAGCTCGCATAGCAATGTCTGGGCCATTGGTTATGGTGGATAAATATAGATTAAATGTATAGTGTTTTCAAATAAAAAATTAATTCTACAAGTCAGATTAAGAATGAAACTGACAAGCTTGTGGCGAGTCAGTTTCATTCTTAATTCTATGAGTAGAATAAATTTTTTACTTGAAAACACTATACGTTTATTTTGTTTATCCCATAAATCTTTTACAGGGCAGTCGCTGAGAAATATTGCTGTTAATCGCTACAAATCACATCAAGAAGTGAGGAGCACATTGGTCCAATTCGATCAACAGCAAAATTGGCAAAAATGCCAATAGGATCACCGATCCAATGTCGAGTTGTGACAGCACAAAAGTGGGTTTAATCATTATCAACTTATCATCCGGAAACCAATTGTTTACAATTTACTATGTAAAGGGTCACCGTGACCTTGACCTTTGACCTAGTGATTCCAAAATAAATAGGGCTCTTTCTTGCACCATTGCCAACCTACCTATGAAGTTTCATGAACGTAGGTGGAACCATTGTCAAATTATCATCTGGAAACCAATTGTTTATGATTTATTATGTTCATGGTCACTGTGACCTTGGCCTTTGACCTAGTGAGTCCAAAATAAATAGGGGTCTTCCACTCACCTAGGCCAACCTACCTATGAAGTTTCATGAATGTGGGTCAAACCTTATCAAATTACCGTCCGGAAACCAATTGTTTACGATTTACTATGTTGACGGTCACTGTGACCTTGACCTTCCACCTAGCAAGTTCAAAATAAATAGGGTTCTTCCTCTCACTGATGCCAACCTACCGATGAAGTTTCATGAACATGGGTTGAAATATTATCAAGTTATCATCTGGAAACCCATTCTTTACTATTTACTATGTTGAAGGTCACTGTGACCTTGACCTTTCACCTAGCAAATCCAAAATAAATAGGGTTCTTCCTCCCACTGATGCCAACCTAACTATGAAGTTTCATGAACATGGGTCGAATCATTATCAAGTTATCATCCGGAAACCAATTGTTTTGATTTACTATGTTCAGGGTCACTGTGACCTTGACCTTTAACCTAGTGAGTCCAAAATAAATAGGGTTCTTCCTCTCAAGAAGGTCAACCTATGTATGAAGTTTCATGAATGTGGGTTGAACCGTAGTCAAGTTATCATCCGGAAACCAACTATTTACAATTTACTATGTTCAAGGTCACCGTGACCTTGACCTTCAAACAAGCATGTCCAAAATTAATAGGGTTCTTCCTCTCACCGATACCAACCTACCTATGAAGTTTCATGAACATGGGTTGAACCATTATTAAGTTATCATCTGGAAACCAATTGTTTACAAAAAACCACCCGCCCAACCACCCGCCCGCCCGCCATTCATCAAACTATAAGTCGAGTTTGACTTCTTCACAACTTGACTCAAAATAAACAAGGCGCAGTGATACATTTCTGTCTAAAAATAATTCCCCTACAAACTTGAGCTAAACTTGCAAAAATACTTTATTAAATGAACAATGTGTCGTGTATTCTACTGGTATTGTGTAATACTTTCAAAAAGGTTTAAAGAAAACAACAAATGAACTATTAATTATGCTACACAAATGCAGTCGAGGTCAACAAGTCCAACACCTACTGGGAAAATTTATCACCCTACTAGGTGAATAAGGCAAAAATTTATCCAATGCTTTTATTGTTCGAATAAACAGCCATTTATGGGATAAATACAGAAATCTCACTGTTTATTTTGGCTCATAAATCTCACTATTTTACAATTCAGCAGATTAACATGTCTGACACCAACATTAACTTAATACCTTAACAGTATATAGACCCCAAAAAGCTCATACTGTGGAACCCTGTTAATTGAATAGCCCCAATTCATTTTATAGGGTTCCACTGTACTGATATTCCGGGTTTAACAGCATCATTCAGTTAACAGGGATATGGTTACTGCATTCTGGAAATAAACTGAACATTTATTCTATCGTATCTCAAGGATTATATTTTATCTAAATTTGGGAGAATCCATTTGGATAAATGCGAAAATGGGTACGAGAATCCATACCTGCTACAAGTGTCCCAGGATCCCATGAGGTCTCCATGGTTGAACCCCTGTTGTATACTGATAACACATTAACCCTTTACCCAACACATCTTTTTAATTTTTAAAATATAAACTGAATTTGATACTTTTGAAAAAAATAAACAATACTTACAAATAAAAATGTTTAAATATGGATGTTATTGGAACTAGCTCATTGAGCCGGTTCCACTAACAGCCATATTTCTACAATTTTGTTGACAAAATGTCAGGATATTTCAGGTCAGGTTAGCCTTGTATCTGTTAATTTGCTGCTGCTATGTTAGGTAAAGGGTAAAACTGACTCAATTCTTTTCACGCAAATCCTAGCAGAGGTGCAGTAAGAATCTACATGGATTCTCGCTAGTTTTGTTGTGCAAATCTTGGGACGAATCGATTCTCGGATTCTTGTCCAAATATAAGCCCTGTATCTTGTTTGATTGAGCCCTGTCAAACAAGATATAATAGATTAAATGCCTGTATGTACTGAGGCCAAACTAAAACAGAAGAAATCGATGATTATCAGGGCAATTTCTCAACATATTACAAGATTTTTTATTCAATTAATAGGAATGTACTTTATAAACTGTGTGCAACAAATAGGTCAAATATGTTCAGAAAGTACGGAAAATGTTTGTCTTTCAGTTATATTCAATTAACAGGGCTATCCAGTTATTTATATTTATTATTTATTTATTTATTGGTGTTTAAGGTCACATACTTATGTACAAAAGCTAATCATGACAGTGACAGTTTTACACGTGAAGGAAACCGGAGTATCCAGAGAGGACCACTGAGCATCGACGAGCAACTGTCAGCTCAACATTCTAACTCTGTTCAAGGTCCAATTAAGCAGGGTAAAAGCAGTTGAAGATATGTGCACCATCGACATGCAGTATGCCTTAGTACATGGCATCATCATGCCACCATGTAGGCAACCAGGATAAAGTGCCTTGCCCAAGGACACAATGCTGGTTGTCCCGGACGGGGCTTGAACTCAGGATCTCTAGCATAGAAGTCCAACAGTCTACCATTGAGCCACCACGCTCCCTGTTATTCAATTAAGATATACCCAGTTTAGTGGGCTCCATTGTACCACCCAGTTCTACATTAGTCAAAATATACTACCCAAAGTTTGCTACGCACCAAGTATATCCAACTACCTGTTTTATGTTTTAGTATATATTGTAATGAAAAGTTTATATATTTTTTATTTAATTATATCTTTAATGATTTAAGCACAGAAATTAAGATTTTGTTTGTGTTTGATATTACTTTTTAGCCTTTGAATACGATAACCATGGAAAGTTAAAAAATTTATAGTAATTTATATATTTTTTATACTTACCAATGACCCAGACTTAGCTGGTGCTAACTCCAACAAAAACCAGGGCCAAACACAAATTTTGCCCCCCAATCCCCAAAATTTGCATCCAAAACAAAAAGAAATCATGTCCTAAAGGACCTCCATAGTACGCCTCTACTGCGCATGCGCAGTGACGCAGTCGTCCCGAAATTGGCGCCAATTATCATTCTTACTGGCAGTGCCTGGTCAGCGCTATGTACTCAGCGGGGAGGCAAGAGTTCCCAACTCAGGGAGGGCCATCCCCGTCTGGGTCATTGGTAAGTATAAAAAATATATAAATGACCCAGACTTAGCTGAATAGTAAACAGGCTGGAGGGCCTAGGACATAGAGGAAAATCCAATAAGCTCAATTATATAGTAAAGAGGTAACCCCTTAAGGAGAAAAGGAGTATTAGGCTTTACATGTATCTTTCTTATTTAATATTAAATTAGAAAGATACACTACCCTTAATAATTGAGCACAATAACATTCATGTTCTCTATTAACATCCAGTATAACCCTTATACTAATTATTTTTAAAACAAGCCAATAAATAAAGTAGTCCAGAGAATTGAGACTCTTTATAATCATTTAAAAGTGTCCGAGTATTGTATATTAAAGCCCGTTTGACACTTGACATATACAAATGCTTCACACCGAGCTACACTTTAAAAATAAGACATGAATGAAATTAAACATTAATATTACACTTTAAAACCATCCCGGAAGCGACTCAGAAATACTGTCTTGGAGGAGGCATTCCCTTGCTTTTCACTATAAAGCAGGTGACCAAAGGGAACACCCGCCCCTCCCCCCCTTCCCCTTGCCCTGGGTCAAATAGCCCAGAGCGAAGAGGGCAGCCGGACGGAGTCACTGCCGGAACAGAAAGCCTGCATAACTATAGTTGCAACTGTTTAGTGGACGACATTCTGAGCAACAGATAACGGACCTAAACAATGCAGGTCTCCAGAAATGGACTCAATATTTCTGAGATAAAAATTAGTAAATGTGGATGGCTGAGACCAATAAGCAGCCTTCATTAAATCTGTAATAGCAACACTATTAGCATAAGCCCAGGAAGTAGAAAGAGCTCTTACTTCATGAGCAGAAATCTTAAGCACAGACTGCTGAGAAGAAGATAAATCTTCATAAGCAGTACGGATAGTTAACTGAATCCATCTAGCAATAGAATGGACTGAAATGTCCTTTCTATTAGGCATCAAAGACAGAAAGAAACGTTTCCGTCCCTTTCTGATGAACTGAGATCTCTGTTTATAGATACGTAGTGCTCTAACAGGACAGAGTAAAGGCCTACGCCCGTCTGAAGACGGAAGAGCCTTAATAACAACAGGTTCCGGATATTTATTAGGAGCCTGATTCTTAGCTAAAAAACCCACATTAGTAGTGAAGGTGATAGTGTTCCCAACACTACGATAATGAGAATCATCCACCGATAGTGCATGAAGCTCACTGACTCTTCTGGCAGAAGAGAAAGCTAAGAGAAAAGCTGTCTTATAAGATAAGAATTTGAAATCTACTGTCCCAAGAGGTTCAAATGGCTTTTCCTTCAATTTAAGGAGAACCCAAGCTAAATTCCACTTAGGAATTAATCTAAGAGTTCTGGGTCTATTTATCGAAAAGTTTCTAACCAATTTCGATAAAGAGACATTAGATCCAATTTGTAAACTATCATGATGTGCATAGGTATCAGATAACATAGATCTATAACCCTTTATAGTAACAGGCTGCAGTTTGATTTCGTCAAACAAGTATACTAGAAAGTTTGCAATGTCTGGTATAGAGGGATCAAATATATCTACAGAATGATCCCTACACCAACGACGAAAAACCTTCCACTTAGCCGCATAGTTTAGCGAAGAGGAGGTCCTCCTACAGTTAGAAATCGCGTCCACTGCTCGTCCTGTAAAGTGCTTGCCATGCAAGAAGGACCGCACAACGGAAAAACGTGAAGGTTGAGACCTTGCGGGTTGTGATGGAGTTGGCGCGATTTCCCCTGCGAAAGAAGATCCTCTCGTGGAGGAAGCTTCCGCGGTAGGTCCCACAACAGACACCTGAGTAGATTTATCCACGGTCTCTGTGGCGACAGAGATGCTACCAACAGAATCTTGCATTGAGATTGTTTTATCTTTAGCAATACTTGTTGAATTAACGGCGCTGGAGGATACGCATATCCTATCATTCCGTCCCAAGGGATCGACAGAGCGTCTACTGCAAATGCTCTTGGATCCGGACACGGGGACACGTACGTCTGCAACTGATTGTTGAGATGTGTCGCAAATAAGTCTATCATTGGCCGTTCCCATTGGTAGCAAATCTGATTGAATACTTGTTTGTTGAGAGTCCACTCCGACGGCAACAAGCGACCCTTTCGTGAAAGGGAGTCTGCTAGCACATTCAGACGACCCGGTATGTGACGGACCGAAAGAAGAACGTGATGTTCCAACGCAAACAGAAGGATTCTTTCCGTTAGATTGAACAACGGAACTGAATGAGTGCCTCCCTGATTCCGTATATACGCCACTACTGTCGTATTGTCGGATAGGATTTGGACATGAGCATCGTGAATAATGTCCATCCAGTGACGTAACGCAAGCCAAATTGACATCATTTCCTTGATGTTTATGTGCTTGCACAGGAATTGCGGATCCCAAAGACCCTGGCATCTCGAATCCGTTGGGATTAATGATGCACCCCAACCTGTTTGACTGGCATCCGTCATAATGGTAAAACTCGGATCCGGCAACTGCAGCGGAACTCCTTGAGTTAACCACTGAATGTTTGCCCAAGTCTGAATCTCTTGTTTCACTTGATCTGACAAGAGAACGTCTACATCGAGCGAATGAATTTTCACACTCCAATTCTGAGTCAGGAAAATTTGAAGAGGACGTGTGCGTAGCCGCCCCATCGGAATGAGATCCGCGGCGGCTCCGCACAGACCTATCAGTCTCATAAATTCTCTCGCCGTGACTTTGTCTGCATGCAGACAATAGCGAGCGTAACAACTGACTAATTTCGCTCTGGTTAACGGCAGACGAACGAGATTGTTGTGCGTCTCGAAGCTCATTCCCAGATGAGTGAATGACTTGGACGGCACCAGATCCAACTTCTCCTCGTTTACTATGAAACCGAGACGTCGGAGCAATAGAAGAAGATTCTGAACATCGTTCTGAAGCGTTAACTCGTTGCCATACCTCTGAAGAATGTCGTCCAGGTAGGCCGACGTTACCGCAGACGAATGAGCTCGGAAGTAGATCATTACCGAGTTCATTACCCGAGTGAAAGCCCAGTGTGCTAGATTCAATCCGAAGCACATGGCCCGGAACTGATACACCACTCCTAGGACTGCGAAGCGTAGATACTTTCGGAATGTCGGATGTACCATGACGTGAAAGTACGCATCTTTGAGATCTATGCTCGTTGCATAATCGTTCACCCGAATACTCGCTCTGACCGATCGAATCGTCTCCATATAAAACTTCGGAGCGACGATCAGCTTGTTTATCCAGCTCAAATCTATGACTGGACGGAACGAGCCGTCTGGTTTCGGAACCAGAAACAGATGGCTGTAGAATCCCAGAGATTCCTGGTTTTCTACGACCTCTACCGCGTTCTTCATTAAAAGAGACTGCACCTCTGATAACAGAGCGTCTCTTTTCTGTGGATTTGACGGAAGATGAGTCCACTTTGGACTTCGAGTTAATGGAGGCTTTCGTTTGAAGGATATCTTTAGACCTTCCGAAGTCACTCCTCTCACCCACGGGTCGTCCGTAATCGACGCCCACTCTTGTGAAAAACTCGACAACCTTCCGCCAACCGGAACGCGATAGAGGTTTAAGCCATCACCTCCTGGACCTGCGAGGCCTGCGGTAGGAGAAACCACGTCTTCCACGACCCGCACCTCGCCTCGTCGACCTCGGGGCGTCCGACCGATTGTCCCGGCCTGAAGGACGTCCCGAACGAGAGTCGCTATCCTGACGGTCTCTCGAATAAGGCCAAGAGGACGCACCGGAACCTCTATAGGAACCTCTCTTGGGCGCATTAGACCCAGAAGTGCCTGCCTTATTCGTGTCTGCTGTATCCGACCTTTTAGGAGCGGATCTGAACAACAGAGAATCATTAGCTTTCTTTTTAATATTATCATAAATAGCGGAAAGCTTGCCGTCAAAGAGAAGTTCTCCTGAGACCGAAGCGACTCTAAGAGAGTTCTTCACCTTAGAATCCACTAGTGTGGATGTAGCTAGGGCTGCGTCACGTCTAACCAACTCCAGATTTGCCACTGAAAGGGCGGAGTTACACGTGGAATAAGCTACTGCCCTTGAAAGAAGTCTTAAAGAGGATTGTATATCCTGAAACTCTTCCCCTTGAAGGCGCAGAGATAACGCCTTAGTAAGGTGATCTGCGTAAGATAAGGCATCTAACTTGGCTCTGTTAGACGCAATAGCTGTTTCCAACACCGCGGTTGGAATAGAAGCTGACGACGGTAATGATAGCTCTAAGTCTTCCGCCTCGTCGTCCAGAGGAACTCTCGGTATACCCTGTCCTGCCGTGTCGAATTTATTCCTTGCATTAATGAAAGGCAGGTTAAGAGTATTAGCGGACAAGAAACCTGCTTTCCCCGTCCTGGAAGCAAGTTTAAATATAGCGTCGTTCAATAATTCAAATGTTCTTGCAACATTATTGGACTGCGATGGAAACTCGGGAGCGATGTCCCTGAACCGCTCAAAAAATTCAGAGTCCAATGACGCTATAATTCTCTTGTCCGGAAGCGCAGCAGTCTGGCCCGACGGAACAACTTGAGGGAGAAAGTGCCGGATGAAGTCCACGGCAGCTTTATGTTGTTCCGAAAGGGATAGCTCCAATTCATCCGTATCCCTTTCACCATCCGGTCGGACCTCCCGATGTTCCCGGTCGTCCGCCCCGATGCTTCGGCGGAGCGTACCGACCCAGCGCCGTCGGATAATTCTCGATCCGACACCGTTTCTGTCGGCTGCTGGGATGCTGCGATAAGCTGTGCTATCTGCACTAGAATGTCCGACGTCGAGACCTGCGGAGGAGCGGTCTTTCGCTGCTTCGCCGAGGGCAGCTCCGCATCAGATGGCTCCCGCATACTTTTCCTATGCGAACGTCCGGAGTCCATCGGTCTCGAATCCCTGGCTGCCGGATGGTGTGACCTGGTCGCCGAAGAATCCTTCATCGGCGAAGCTGGCAAAATATCGGAGGTCACGCAGCCAAAGTGCGGTCGTGTGCGCCGACGAGAAGAGGAAGCCTTAACAGTCTCTGCGGACTGCTTATACAACGGAGCGTCCCGAGCGACGGACGTATGCTCCGCTAAAGACACATTTTGTACCACAACATCTGGTCCCAGATGTTGTTGTACGAGAGAGGGGCCTCTCTCGCTCGCGGCCCGGCTGGACCTGGACGAGCTAGGAACCGGACTAAAAGGCTTCCTCCGTTCTCGTTTACTATCCGCCGTCACTGGGTGTGCATCTATTATTTTTATAGTGCTCGCATCACCCAAAATTTCCTCTTGGACCGCATCGGACGAACCCGGCTGCCGAACCATTCGGTGAATGGACGCTACACCGGGCGAGCTAGCAGACGACATTTGTCTAATCTCCATGAGCACTTTTGCCGCTAGCTCTGAATTCATTTGTGACGACGGACGCACACTTGAAGAAGATAACATGGAAACATCACCCTGTTCTGGTTCCTCTGAAATAGAAACTGAGAGAGTAGAGTGACCTTGTGGAGAAAGAGCCGGCATCGCTCTTTCTCCAGAAACAACATATCGTGACACACGTTTCCAATGTTTCTCATCCCAATCTTCACATATAGGACAGGGATTAATGCGAGAACACTGACTACAATTAATACAATGATCATGAAAGTCAGAGGAAGATTTCTTCCTATTACAATTTGAACAATGTCCCTTCATTGTGAAAGAACAACAATAAGTCCTAGTTACTCGCAAAAACCCCTGACACAAAGATACATAATAACATGATCCATTAATAAATGAAAAAACAATTGCAAAACAAAATAATTTTGAAAAAATATTTTTTCAGAGAAGCCCAAGTTGCTGAAAAGTAACGTTGAGCCCCGATGGATCTGATGGCAAAGTGTGGTCAAAAATTTTAAATTTATATAAAATAATTAATGAGACACTTTCGGATAATATAAATGTATCTTATAATGAGATAAACTACCACAAAGGCAAACAGCCCCCCTCAAAAAAGGCTGTTGCCAATGAAAACAAACAGTGTAAACACACTAGAAAACATGACTCCAGGCACTGAAAAAACTGGCCCGGAATCAGTCATCAATTACACTCTATCTGATGCAAAACAGAGACTCCCAGGGGAGAATCTGCAGAACATCAGATGGAAGATGCAGAACACAAACGTTATACACCCATGGGTGAAAACGTAACTATGGGGAAAATAACAGAAAACATTCTGTAACCAAGCAACTCTCCCAGGAAATTTTAGAAATGAAACTTCTCAAAAATATGCCAAAAGCATGGGAGAATTGCAAGGGGGGACTTTAGAAGGCTAGGGGAGAGAAAACACTGAATAAGCAGTGCAACAATTAGCAAGAATGACAACAAGAGGCCCATGCCTCGAAAATAGGCAACTTAACATAATTTCAACAAAAAATTTTAAGTACAGCCCTGATTATTTTTTGCCACTTCTTTTTCCTCTCCTCCTTCTATCCTCCTTAGAATCACATTTTCTCCAAAAATTACGTGTCTGGCATCCTTTAAACTGAGATTTACAAGCACAAAGATCAGTGAGATGTTGACTGATGAAGGGCCAAACAGAGAATGATAATTGGCGCCAATTTCGGGACGACTGCGTCACTGCGCATGCGCAGTAGAGGCGTACTATGGAGGTCCTTTAGGACATGATTTCTTTTTGTTTTGGATGCAAATTTTGGGGATTGGGGGGCAAAATTTGTGTTTGGCCCTGGTTTTTGTTGGAGTTAGCACCAGCTAAGTCTGGGTCATTGGTACAGTATAAAAATATGGATATTATTGGTAGAAGAGGAAATTTTTCAAATTTGCCAAAAAGTTGACAGGGCGAACTGATATGGGTTCAATATCGAGTATGAGACTCATTATTATTAATTACAGCTTAGCTTGACAACGCCTTCTCATGCTCCCAATCAGGTTCCAGATGGTCCTTTGTGGGATGTTGTTCCATTCTTGGACCAGCATGGCACCAAGCTCCTGGACACTTCTTGGTTGGACTGGATGGACTGAAATTGCAAGCTGCAACTCATTCCAGACATGTTCAATTGGATTGAGGCCAGGGGATCTTGCTGGCCAGTCCACATGCTCAATCCCCTCCCTCTGTCAGTACTCCCGGACAGCATGGGCAACATGAGGACGGGCATTATTGTCCATCAGAATGAGTCTATCACCCACTGCACCTGCATACAATCTGACATGGGCTTCCAGGATCTCATCAATATACCACTGTGCAGTCAATGTACCATGGTCAAGGACACAGCTGATGCCGCCCCAGACCATTATTGACCCTCCACCATAGCGGTCATGCTCAGCAATGTTGGCTGCATGGAATAGCTCTCCTGGTCTTTTCCATACCCTAGAATGCCTATCTGTGTTGTCTAGGCAGTACCTTTACTCATCTGTAAAAAGGACAGGTCGCCAATCTTCTCTGGTCCATCCAACATGATCCATGGATCATTCATATCATGCCTGGTGGTGGTTCTGGGACATCTGAATGCGAATACACGGTCTTCTCGATCGGAGACCACCTTCGTGCAACCTTGCCCGGATAGTCTGCATCGAAACATTTACCCCTGATGCATTCTGAAGGTCACTGTGAAGCTGGGTTGCTGTGTCAAAGTGGTTCCTATGGGTCTGAATGATCAAAAACTGGTCTTCAGCTGCAGATGTTTCCCTGTCTCTGCCACCACCATGTCATCTGACTGGTGTGCCATACTGCTGAAATCTTGCCCAGGCTCTGGTGATCACCGTATGGTGCATACCAAGGGCTTCACCAACCTGACAATGGGTAGCCCCTTGTTCCCCATCCTTACAGCCCGCCACATTTCTACTTCAGACAAATGTCTTCTTACATTTGCATTCGCCATATTCAATCATTAAATCACAAGGGTTTGGTTTGAAATGAAGACTGAATACTGTACACATCTCATGTACATGTCGACAGTACACGAAAACATCTTGAAAATCAAGGGATACATGCTTTCCATGACTGTCACGAAAAGTCTGTCTGTCAAAAGAGCTAATGTAAACACTCAAAAATATTGCAAATGTGTCACAAGAAAATTTCACAATGATGTGTCAAATATGTGGTGCTTAGCAAACTTTGAGTAGTATATTATTTTGAGAGTGTGGCATAACTGATTTAGTAATTTACTGTTAGAAATAAAAATCCACTACTTTTTCCAGAATAGATTTCTTCATGTACCTGATCTTTTCTGTTTTTTCTGTTGAGATTCTGAGGTAGCATTTTGATGAGTCGCTTGTTGTGTTAGCTGTTGTTTTTTCTGTTGCGTGGCAGTTTTCTTAACAAACTCAGTTGGAGGTGGAAGTCCAGCATCTTCGTAAGCTTTTCGTTTCAACTGGCCCTTTATTTGAGTTCTAAAAATAAACCAGGCAAATAACACTTAAGTCTGAATCAAGAAAAATATTCAAAGTTGACATGTACCTCATGCCAACATCAATCTGACATGAGGGCTTTAAATTTTAACAAGATAGTCTAATGACTTCAATATCACCTGCAAGATTTTCTGACTATAAATATGCATAAAATAAGCATTTGTGAACTGACACTAATTATGGATAATGAAATCTCAGGTCAATTTACTCTGACAGGAAAAAAATGTTGAGGCTGGTAATGGGGAATTCACGGATCCGACACGGTGACCATGGTTGCCCCGTCAGATCTTTGGGTTCACCATTATAGGCCTCAAGATTTCATCTGTCTGTAATGCACACCTGAGACACCCAAGTGGAGGAACTATGTCTTGTGCATGTTAAAAACTTAGCAATGTGGACCAATGGAACCCAACCCAAATCATGGGCGTATGCCATCTAACTGATCACCATACCCTGTCATTCTATGGTCAAGGTTACTGCAACTTGGTAAAAAAGATTTTGTGTCTGGTTGATTTTTTGCCGTTCCTTGTTCCCTATAATTCTGTACCTTTGATCCGAGCCTTACAAGTGTCTTTGATGAGTAACTTACAAGTACCTTTTGGGTAGGGCAAAGTCAGCAAGGGGAATAGGGCCATTGATGGGGAAACCATGATTTACTACATACTCATAATTCATACCACATTTTTAACTAAATGTGTTATTTAGCACGAATGCCCCCGCGGGATACCGGTAGTGTAATTGAGCACTGAATTTAAATGCCTGTAGCATAACCGTTTACAATATCTCCATATACAGGAGAAATAAATAACCACTTGCAAAATCTCCATCTCCAAAACTGAAATTCAAAGTCCAGCGGAGCCCATTTAAGTGGATATCTCTTAACTGAATAACCCTGTTAATCGAATATAATTTCCCAACACAAAACCATTTTCCATACCTTCAGTACAAATTTGACCTGTTAATTGAATATAGGCTATAGAGTCAACTCCTGTTAATTGAACAAAAAATCTCGTAACCTTTCGAGAAATTACCCTGACTCTCCCTCAGTTTTTTTGTTCATAGACCTATCTGGCCTCAGTACATCCAGTACAGTCATTTAATCTATTATATCTTGTTTGACAGAGCTCACTGAGCTCTGTCAAACAAGATATAATAGAATAAATGCTAAGTTCATCTTCAGAATACCCGAAAGTGACACTTCCCTGTTAATTATATACGCCTATTAATTGAATAATTTTCATCAGCAAAGTGGATATTCAATTAACAGGGTTTCACTGTACTTCCAAGTTTAAATTAAAGTTAAATAATTTTGTAAAAACATCAACCACGCTCAGTAAAATGCATTTTCTACTGCTAGGTACACATTACACTAAATTCTGCTGCTAGCGAAAGGAGTTAAAATTAAAGTTGAAGATAAGAAACTCTGCAAAAAACAATAAAATTTACTAATTAAGGGCTGTAATTCTGTCCCTAATCATCAGAAAGGCCTAGTTTTCGAACTCAACCTGTAGATTCTTTGGTAAAACTCAAATTATGAATATTGCACCAATCAATTAATATCTGTTGAAGTTACTGTGCTAACGAACAAAAAATTTGTTAAAATCGCCAACATGTAATTAGGAGTTGTAGCTCTGCCCTGAATTATTGGACTGTGCTGGTTTTCATACATGACCTGCAGAATCTTTGGCTGAACTGAAATACCAGATATTGGCTCAATAAATAAATATTTTTTCAAGTTATCAAGCTAACTCCACAAAAAAAAAAAAATTGAATCAACTAATTAGGGACCAAATGCCACCCCTAATCATCGGACCGGGCTGGTTTTCAAACTCAACCTACAGATTCTTCAGTTAAACTCAAAAACCGAACAGAATGATAAATTTAGGAGTTGTAACTCCGCATCTAATTATTAGGCTGGGCTGGTTTTTGAACCTTATCTGTAGATTCTTTGGATGAACTCAAATACAGACATTGGCTCAATCACAAAAGATTTGTCAAGTTATCACACTAATGAGCAAACAAATTTGTTAAAATTGACATAATTAGGGGCTGTAACTTTGCCCCTAATCAATGGATCAGACTGGTTTTCGAACTTGACCTGTAGATTCTTTAGTTGAACTCAAATACCAGATAATTGGCTCAATCAATGAATATTTGTTGAAGTTAACTCATGTTTTGCTAAGTTACAATTTAGGGTCCCACAGGGAACCTAAATATAAACCCAGGGGCTTGATTTGAACAAACTGAGCACCCTAAAGATGCTGTATACTAACAAGAGGCCCCATGGGGCCTGAAGCACTCATCTTGAACAGAACACAAACAGAGTCCAAGAATGTGTCTACATTAAGCAATCCCTTTCCAAAGGATATGCGGTCAATCCTTGAGCCACGCAGGAGAGACAAAAATAATCCAGGCATCATGCCTTTTCATCAGTTGATCATGATGTAAAATGTAGAGCTCTTCTATGAAGCCCCTTGATACAACCTATGTGGATTAATCTTAGTTACACACCTCTAGAGGGTACTGAATACAAAATTTCTAATTCTTCAGCTACATGGCCAATTCCAGCTCCCATTGGGAGCCCAAATATTAACCCAGTCTCTCGATATGAACAAAGTTGAATCTGACTTCCCTAGAGATGTTGTGTACCAAATATGAAAGCATTCTCACTGCTGGATCTGAAGAAGAGAAATTTTAAAGAAATTTTTTCATATTGCACTAAGTTGAAATTTGGGCTACCATGGTGAGCTCAAATATTAACCTACGAATCTGATTTGAATAAACTTGAATCTGACCCCCCTGGAGATGTTGTATACCAAATATGAAAGTGTTCTGCCTAGTATATCTGAAGAAGAAGATTTTTTAAGAAATTCCCTCATATTGCACTGAGTTAAATTTCAGGTTCCCATATGAAGCCCAAATATTAACCCAAGCAGTTGAAATGAAAATACTTGAATCTGACCCCCCTACAGATGTTGTATACCAAATATAAAAGCATTCCGACTGGTGGATCAGAAGAAGAAGATTTTTAAAGAAATTTCCTCATATTGCACTAAGTTAAAATTTGGGATACCATAGCGAGCCCAAATATATACACCTAGGGATCCGATTTGATCAAACTTGAATCTGACTCCCCTGGAGATGTTGCATACCAAATATGAATGCATTCTGACTGGTGGATCTGAAGAACAAGATTTTTAAAAATTATCCCCCATACTGAACTAAGTTAAAATTTGGGCTTCCGTACGAAGCTCAAATATTAACCTAGGGACTTGGTTTGAACAATCTATGAATGCTGTATACCGAATATCAAAAGATTCTGATGACTGGTTCTGGAGAAAAGATTTTTTTTTTCAATTTTTGTGAATATGCTGACTCAGCATTTTTTAGATGCCCTCCACAGACACCCTAACATAACTGATGGCAATTTTTTTTTTACCATTCAATCCTACTGGTCCTAAGGATGCTTCATACCAAATAACAGCTCTCTGTTCTGTGTAGTTTGGGAAATATGGGCATTTTAAAATATTTCTATTTTTAGCTCCTGGGGTTCCCATGGGGATGCAGGATTCTTTTTTATGTATGAGTCAAGTACTTATGACCCAATAATAACACATATCAAATTTGGTTCAAATTGGACCATCGGTTCAGAAAACAGAAATTTGGGGTGGGGCCAAAAATCTTACCCCTACCATTACAAAGCCAAATATTGCTTCACAAACTTCATTTGAACAAACTTGATTCTACACCTCAAAAGGAAGCTCCATAACAAATATCAAGTCATTGTACCCACTGGTTCATGAGAAGAAGATTTTAAAAATATTTTGGAGCATTTTCTCTCACCCTCTCCCTATGGGGCTGGGCATGTTGAGTTGAACATAACTGCAATGCCCCTTTGGGACCATCACTCACACAAACTTTCACTAGAATTGGCCCAGCGGTTTTGGAGAAGACCAAAACATGGTGTTGACAGATGGATGGACAAATGGACGGACAACGGACAGAGAGTGATGAGATTAGCTCAGCTTGACTTTGTCAAGATGAGCTAAAAATCAAAATTCTAAATGGTGGTTCTGGAGAAGATTTTCAGAGAATATTCCTCATATTGTATTAAGTTAAAATTTGGGCTTCTACAGAAAGGCCGAATAAGAACACAGGGACTTGAGTTGAACAAATTAGAATCTGGTCCCCTCAAAGGATGCTGTATGCCAAATATCAAAAGATTTTGATTGGTGGTTCTGAAGAAAAAGATTTTTTAATTTTTAACATTTTCTGGGTGTTAACCCTTTACCTAACCTGAAAAGCAGACGACACTTGCAAAAATAATTCTTGAATA
Source organism: Pictodentalium vernedei (assembly GCA_031216915.1). Taxonomy (NCBI): domain Eukaryota; kingdom Metazoa; phylum Mollusca; class Scaphopoda; order Dentaliida; family Dentaliidae; genus Pictodentalium; species Pictodentalium vernedei. The sequence continues at coordinate 300,204,345 of CM062290.1, read as the reverse complement.
ACTAATTTTTTTCATTTTTTGTCTCAAAAACATAGGTTATGACCCCTCGTTGGAACGAGCTCGACGAGCTCGTTCCAACAAGGGGTCATAACCTATGTTTTTGAGAAAAAAATGAAAAAAATAATGAAAATTAATTGGCGATTTTTGAGAATAGCGCTGGCCGGTTTTGGCCATTACGTTAGGTAAAGGGTTAGCAGAGTTAAGCCCCATGAGGGCCTGGCAACTTTATTCGAACAAACTTCAATTGACATATCATAACGAACATGCATATCAAATGAGGTTAAATTTGGTCCAGTAATGTCTTAGGAGAAGTCGATAATGTAAAGTTCACATGGAATGGATGGACAGCAGATGGAAAGTGATCATAAAAACTCCTCTTGAGATTCGCTCAGGTGATCTGAAAATCACAATAATTCCTGCTTGAAATCTATGCAGATCAAATGAGTCCTGTGTGAATAGAAACAAGGGCAACTGAATAGATTTATTATGCCCCACGTTTGTAACATGAGCCGTGATTGGTTAATATGACACCTTCTAAAAGTCATAGTACTGGAGTTTTGGGGCAAAACACGGGTACTATCGGAACGTTTTTCCCTGGAGACAAGAGAACAAAGAAAATGTAAGCGCCACTTCCATTGATCAGCGTCAAATTTCTCAACACCAAACGCTGGCTCTGTGTCCGTTTAGCTTTTTCAACACCGGTAGACACAAACTTTCCAACAAATATATCATCTTCAGTGGGTGTGTTTTCAATTTTAACTGCAAACAATGAATTCAAAAGAATCAGAAATATTAAAAAACTCCCTCACGTGTTGTTCACCCTTCCATGAATCCTGAATATGAGTCTCAGTTATGACTTCAATCAATTATATTTCCACAAGTTTAGTACTCCTCGACCTTACTGAGCCTCCGCTTAATTCCGAGAAACATGAATTTATATTCCATTAATTTAAATCACTTTTCACACAAGCATTAACAATGAATTATAGCATGATGCAGTTGTAAACATTGGCATTTGTTGATATAGAAACTCCCAAAGCGACGGCATTTTCGAAGAGACGTCATTCGTTCGAAATGACGTCATGTTTTTGGATTCGACTACATTGTTGTTACAAGATTGATGGCATGTAGCAGTTAACACTTAACAATGAAAGTCATTTTTTGTTCGGCATAATAAAATAATTAGAACGTTTCTTTTCATGTTCTATCGGTCGATAGTACCTGAGTTTGTGTGATTTTTGAAATAAAACCTTCAGCAGCTTCGCTGCTTCAGGTTTTATTTCAGAAATCACACAAACTCAGGTACTATTGACCGATAGAACATGAAAAGGAACGTTCTAATATTATATTAGTAAGTGCACACTGGCCATCAGATGTAATAAGCACGTTCCTGAGAAGTTTTGAAATTTGACCTGACTGAAAATCTTCCTAGTGATTTGATTGACAGAGTTGCGTGGATTCAGAAATTTTTGAAACCTGTGGATTTTCTCAAATTCCTACGGAGTATGTCCTCTTGAACTCTTCTTCTATCACCAGGTCTCCTGAACCGGATACCTGACAATTAAAGAAGTGTTCAAAAAGGTTCCATTTCAAAACCCTACTTTGATTCCATTCTGGAAAATTCAATTATCAAGACTGACTTGCTCAGACGAATCTGTCACTATTTAATACAAAACTTGAGAGGAGCCTGGTAATATTTATGGTTGTAGGAAGGTGCAATACTTAACTTTTGAAAGGCTGTGAGAATCAATTTCAAACAAACCCCTCTGGCTGGTTCGATTCGACTGATAATTTGAGAAGTGTAGACCCCTAGTAATAAACCAACAAAATAAGAACAAGAAATGGAAATATTTTTCTAGATGTGATTACAGAAAGGATTATGTTCCAATAAGACTAAAATCCTCAGTCTCTGATTGTTTTGCAGTCATCCTGTAAATGGAGTGACTTGGAAATTGCTTCATTTTGTAGATTTTTCACACATGCAGCAGACAATATTCCGAATAAAGTGGTGTTTAAATTACAAATCAGTTTACGATTTTGAACTAAAATGGAGTGACCTCAACCTTTATCTGACTTACTGATTATTTGTCAGGGATGCTGTGGGGTACACAAGTGGTTTATTTACAAAACATGTTATCATTAAAAGCTGCTTTTTCATTTTGCAATGTGGGTTTTGTGCTATGGGTAGGGTCTTATTGGAACATATATGTCATTGTGATGAAGTGACGGTAACATGGTCTGAGGTTTGCAGCTCGTAGTTGATCCCCAACGCTTTGCATCTCAGCCGAACATAAGCTCCGACCTCACACACCATCAATTCATCACAATAACTTGTGTTACATTTACAAACAATATGCATAGTAGAGTAACCATACCAGAATGGTAATATTGTACATACACTGTTTTAGATTTGATTACAGTACTGATTTGGTTTAGATCTTCCCCAAATCTCTTCACAGCTTGGCGTAACATCTCAATCTCATTATCAGTCCATTTTGTACTAAAAGAAACAAAAAAGTCATTGGTTACAATATTTGAAAGATCAATAATGATGAACACAAATATAGGCCAAGGCCTTAAAAATTTGTCCCGATTCATGAGAACTGAGTTTGATTCTTAGTGAACAGTGCTGGAAATGAACAAAATTGATGGGTGCAGTTTTAAGCTCCCACGAAATCAGAGACAAGATTAAATTGCACCCGTAAAATGTTTGTATATGAATTTTTGAGGGAATATAATCACCAAACACCAGAAACCTTAACCCTTTAACTCAAGTGGCCCTTCTTCCAGCCAGGAACATGATACGTCATAATGCCATTAAATAGGATGGTTGGTCAGTAAATGTGTGGGGTAGACAAATTAGTATTTTCAACGTGCAGCCCCGAGGCCACACATTGAAAATATTGATTAGTCTACCCCAAATAATGAATATGGATGCTTCTAATTGCTGCCATTGAACTGGCATGGAAGATACCACTAGGGTTCAAAGGGTTAAATGTATAAGGAATTGCGGAATTATGACAGTAACTTGCCACTAGCAACAGAGTGCTGCTTTCTCAAAACAACACACATCTATATGTCCTCACAGTATATTAGTGGTCCCCAATATTTTTCAACGAGTGAATTTTTTAGCTCCCGTAAAATAGAAAACATGGGTGCTAACGGGAGCAATTGCACTCGCACCCATCTCATTTCCAGGACTGTGTGAACAGATACTGCGAGAATTGGAATTTGAGAGTACCATTATACCATTGTGAGTGCAACTGCTGCAAATGAATATAACCTTTATGTATTTATTAACTAGAATATAACCCTTAATGGCCCAGTTCTAATTTGAGTAAGCTTTTTGTCTTATATGTACCTGTAAAACTCACGTTCCAACATATAGGCATTTGGTGGTCTTGCTGATAGAAGTTATATTACCTTGGCAATGGTGTCTATGCTCTAGGTAAGTCCTGGCTGTCTAAAGTCTGTATAAGCAGCCAAGACTTCACTAGATACCAGTGATAAGTCAAAGTGTTACTAAAATATAAGGCAGTAAAAAATAATTAGATTTCTCCATGCCTCTTAGGACACTTTCAGAATCTCTGACAAGAACCAAATAAACGTTTTGTGAGAATTAACCCTTTTACCTAACATGAAAAGTAGATGCCACTTGCAAATAAAAGTCTTGAATAACTAATTTTTTTCATTTTTTGCGTCAAAAACATAGCTTATGGCACCTCATTAGAAAGAGCTCGTTCCAATGAGGGGTCATAAGCTGGCCGGTTTTGGCCGTTATGTTGGGTAAAGGGTTAAACTGGATACTCATTGTTTTACTTTTGAGAATCATTTGCAAGAATCTGTTCTAATTCTCTCATGAATTTTACCATGAGGCTTTCAAATTTGAAAAACATAAACATGTGGTGAACATCACTGCTACAGTTCACTTGGCATGTACAATTTTCATGATGAGCTTTGTTTTTCTAATATGGTTCAGGTACTGTTGAAATTGATGTGTAATGTTTCACCTTCATAAAAATTTGGAAACTATACTGCTCACAATTTGCTAAAGATCAGCCCCTGCTCACCGTCATATTTGTACACAAAAAGGTAAAAGGGAGGGAAATGTGCAGTTCTAATCAGTCACCATTCTGCTCCCCATCTCCCATATCAATCAATATTTTTTGTCCAAGGTATGTGTACAGTGCAGCAGTCACCATGGAGTGGTCGTAATCCATGCATGGACAGTGATGTCTACACATGCATTTAACATGCAATAAAATCATCAGCAACAAAATTTTTATTAATGAAACACTGGGTTGTACCCGGTGCTTCATTAACCCTTTACCTAACATGAAAAGCAGACGACACTTGCAAACAAAATTCTTGAATAACTAATTTTTATCATTTTTTGTCTCAAAAACATAGGTTATAACTCCTCATTGAAATTAATTCGCGATTTTTGTGAATAGCGCTGGCTGGTTTTGGCCGTTACGTTGGGTAAAGGGTTAATTAATTTTTTGTTGATTATTCATATAATTAGTGTTTGCAATCTACATGTAATATTATTACATCCACCCGGGACCGGTGGAAAGAGACCAGCCGTACTGTACAGGTACTTCACTTCAAACATCAGCTTCTTGTTTTCTTGATAAAAACAAAAACTAAAATTGTTGTATTACAATTTATTGGAGAGTTACAAAGGGACTTTTCAATAAAGTATAACAAAAACAAATACTTTTATTACTTTCCAAAGTGTGATTTACTGGGATTTCGGGTTTGATTATAAATGATAACTTCACAAGTGAATTAAGCAATCAACATTTGTGTCATGTATCCATGGGCACAAAGACGCTTTGCCGTGGGTGTAATGGGGACTTCATTGGGGTTTTTTTTTGCTTTTTTTAACCCTTTACCTAACATGAAAAGCAGACAACACTTGCAAAAAAAATTCTTGAATAACTATTATTTTCATTTTTTGTCTCCAAAATATAGGTTATGACCCCTCATTGGAACGAGCTCGTTCCAATGAGGGGTCATAACCTAAGTTTTAGAGACAAAAAATGAAAAAAAATAATGAAACTTAATTGGCAAGTTTTAAGATTAACGCTGGCCTTTTTTGGCTGTTACGTTAGGTGGAGGGTTAAATAATATAATTGTCGTTAATAATGAAAAGTAATAAACACAGTAATTGCTTGATTGGACTGGTTACGTGAAATAATTCATTCGAGGTGAGGGACTATACTGTAAAACACTTGTGTGCATTCACACACTCGTGTTTGTACAACGTCCCTCACCTCTCATGAATTATTTCATGTGACCAGTCCAGTCAAGCGAGTACTCTCTATATAATTTAGTTTTCTTTAGTGATATCAAATTTGCTTGCATATAGTTGGTAATGGTGAGGTTTTCATAACTCAATGAATAACTTTCCTATAGTATGAATGTTTTTGCTTTATCCTGCTCATTTGTCAAATGAAAGTTTCAATGACACTAAAGCTTAACTTAACACTGTGTGTAGTGTTTGATGAAAAGGATAATGTTCAATGAAAGGATTATGAAATAAGACAAGAATTGTTATAATTGAGAATAAGTTTAGTTCTGTACCCTACATGCTATGCTTTCAACAAGAATAATTTGAGGATGGTACTAAAGAATTGAGGCCTGGGTTGACGTGGCCCTCACACTTAGCATACGTCAACCAAAGTTACCAAGTTAAAGTAAAATCATTCCAAAACAAGTCTTTCTACCAAGTAACAATGAAATCCCTTCACTTCTAGACTTTGCTAAAGGAATGTAGGTCATATGCCGGTCCGGAAGTCATGGCTGACTGCTTGCGACCAAAATAGGAGAGTCTCATCAAGATATCATACCAAGTTATCCAACCAAGTTGCAATGGAATCCCTCCACTGGGGCCACATGCCCAAGCAGCAGCTAATGGCTAACTGTTCATGACCAAAATAGGACAGTCTCCTCTAGACATCATACAGTTATCCTTCCAAATTACAATGAAATCGCTTCATAAATATGAACTGTAGACTGTGCTAAACAATTCTAGGTCACGTGACTTGCGGTCATCTCTACTGACCGATCACGTCCAAAATAGGATGTTCTCATCTAGACATTATACAGAGTCGTCCTACAAATTTACAATAAAATCCCTTCATAAATGCAACCTGTAGACTGTGCTAAAGGAATCTAGGTAACATGCCCCTGTACCCAATCAAAATAGGACATTCTCATTAGGCATTATACAGAGTCATCCTACCAGGTTACAATGAAATCCCTTTATAAATACAACCTGTATACTGTGCTAATGATTTTTGGGTTTTGGGTCTGCACAGCCATCACAGTTGACCAATCGCAACCAAAATGGGATGTTCTCATCTTGACATGACCTTGAACCTGCATCTGAAATTTTGTGACAATTGGACAAGAACTACGGAGTGTTGCCTGTACCAAAGTAAATATGAACAGACTCACAGACTTCCACACACATGATGGAAATAGCTTATCTAGACTTTATCAAGTTAGGCTAATAAAAAAATATGAGCATGTCTAACAGTGAAATTGAAATTGTTTGTGCTGCTGGTGCACTGTTGGTTAGTATTAACATGGGTTCTTCACAATGGTTTTTCTCTTCAGTACTTGGGACTGTGTATATTAGCCTAAGCTGAAAATAATGACTGCAGGGTTTTCATCTAGGGCTGCATGGTATTATGGTATACCAGTTGGTACCGGTATTGAAATCGTCACCGGTTAAAAAACGTCCATCAAAAATGAATACCGTGAGTAATGGTATACAATTTTTGGGCCAGCTAGTGTGGGCGTACCTATGACCAACAAATATTATTTATGATAATTCTCGTACAGACTGACGGATAGATGCACAGAGGGACGGACGCAATCCAGTATACCCCCCCCCCCCCCCCCCCCCCATTTTCTTCGAAAGTTTTCAACAATTTCTAAGTCAAAAGGTATGGTAAATTGTTTGGTGTTTGGAAGTTTTATGCAATGAGGCAGAAGCTTTTGTCATAGGCAAACTGCATGCCATATTTCACTGAAATCCGATAACCGCAAATAATACCCCCCCCCCCCCCCCCTCCCATTTTCTTCGAAAGTTTTCAACAATTTCCAACAATTTTTAAGTCAAAAGGCATGGTAAATTGTTTGGTGTTTGAAAGTTTTATGCAATGAGGCAGAAGCCTTTGTCATAGGCCAACTGCATGCCATATTTCACTGAAATCCGATAACCCATACCTGAGATACAGGCTGAACAGACAAATAATGTCTATTTCCTACAATTTTTAAGTCAAAAAAGGGGGATAACTCTAAAAAGGAAAATATGAGAAATATCGTTGAATCCTTTTTTTAAAGCCTATGCCATAAACAGTATTCATGGCAAAATTCGTTGCAATAGAACATTCGATACCCGAGATACAGGCTGAACAGACAAAATTTGGCTCGGACGGACACAATTTCAAAGTGAACAAGTAATAATAAAAAAAATAACTAGTGTGTATCCCATGGTACTAAACATTCATACAAAAAATTATTCAAATATGGAAGTTCTGTACAAAAAACAGATTTCTGCATCGTCCGTACAAAATGGCGGCTGGCGTCCAACTTGAATTTCGGATCGGACCCCAAAACACTCGTTCTCATCCCACAGTCATAACAAAGGTACCCAAGAAGTTTCGTAAAGATCGGTTCATAAATACGGCCTCTAGCCTGAGCCATATTGAATTGTTGATGGACAGACGGCCAGATGGACGACGGACAACTGGCCATGGCATAAGCTCAAATTTGGCTTCGCCAAAGTTGAGCTAAAAATGTGCACAGCAGGCTGCACCAAAGGGAAATATTGATGCGTAACTGCATGAAGTTCGTTGAAGGTCACTGCCAGCTGCAACATCTTTTGACAGAAATTGAAGAAAATCGATAACTCCCATCTCGAGGTAACCCCAAAGAAACATACCAAGTTTCAAACCATTCTGATCGTAAATGTGCCCTGCAGGGTGTACCAAAGGAATATGTTGATGGCTGACTAAACTAAGTTCAAAGGTCATTGCCAGCGGGAACATTTTTGACAGAAATGGACGAAAATCGATAGCTCCCATCTAGAGGTCACCCCAAACAAGCATGCCAGGTTTCGAAACAATTCGATCATAAATGTGCCCTGTAGGGTGTGCCAAAGGGAAATATTGAGGTCTGACTAAACTAAGTTCTAAGAACGTTGGCCGTGGCAACATTTTTTGACGGAAATGGAAGAAAATCGATAGCTCCCATCTAGAGGTCACCCCAAACAAGCATACCAAGTTTCAAAGCGATCCAATAATAAATGGGTCCTACAGGGTGTGCCAAAGGGAAATATTGAGGTCTGACTAAACTAAGTTCTAAGAACGTTGCCCACGGCAACATTTTTATATGGAAATTGAGGAAAATCGATAGATCCCATCTAGAGGTCACCCCAAACAAGCATACCAAGTTTCAAAGCAATCTGATCATAAATGCGACCTGTGAGGTGTGCCAAAGGACATTGTGTATGCACGTACACCGACGGATGAGAAGTGATGGCAATGGCTCAGCTTGACTTTGTCAAGTTGAGCTAAAAAGCAAGAACTTCTGTAGATATACTTCAGCAGTCAGGATTAATTAAAATGACACGACAGTTTGCATGTGTGGGTTTTAATTAGTATAAAGGAATCTCAATATACTATTTTCTTGAAAATTACAGAAGTGTGAAAAAGAGATCTTCTTGCTTCCAATTTAGAAGCGTGAAAAAGCATAAGTGTGATGGCACTGCGCAAATCGACAGCACTGAAATGTGTGTAAATGAATGATTTTTCACCTGAATTTCCCCTCATTGGTGCTTATTCTTAAGCAATTACCGGCCCTCAGAATATTAAAACCTACACAAATATCACTGTGAAAAACCTAAAAATACCCTCCAGATGCAACAAAATGGGGGTTTTGGGATCCACAAAGTTAAAATTTTCCAGACACAGTCGGCCCATCGTAGCGATGACTCTTTTATTTCCCCTTAGCGGAAACACTGCATGACTGACAACTGTATTCCATTTATCCACTGGTTCACAAAAACCTATATGCAAACAGTTTGTGTGCTGCCAAAGTTTAAATGTTTATATTTATTCTGTTTCATCTCGCAGATCATTAGAATTTCCAGGCATGTCTTGCAATGTTCCAAACTATTTCTGGAAATACTAGTCCCCTGAGTTGCTGCCCTTGAACCTTAAACGCCTGCAACATTCCAATGGTTATGACGACAAGTTAACTCTCCCCATACTAATGTTCTTTTACAACAACTTGTTTCTCTTTGGATTTTACTTATATTCTAACCTTTCAATGCAGGAGACTTCAGCTGTGAAAGGGTACTTGCATATTTTAATACAGACAGATGCTCTGAATTATAACCATTGGAATGAATTATCTGAGCACTGTTTTATCGGAGTATGAGAGTAGGATGGGCATGTTAAGTTTTGTATGAAATGCCATGCATTTTATGTAACACGCCCATCACACAATAGAGCAACAAATAATCCAACTCAATTCTAATATGAACAAAATCTTGCTGAACTAAGGCACTTCATGTTGGTTGTATATTATGTTTGAAAGTTAAAAAATTTATAGTAATTTATATATTTTTTATACTTACCAATGACCCAGACTTAGCTGGTGCTAACTCTAACAAAAACCAGGGCCAAACACAAATTTTGCCCCCCAATCCCCAAAATTTGCATCCAAAACAAAAAGAAATCATGTCCTAAAGGACCTCCATACTACGCCTCTACTGCGCATGCGCAGTGACGCAGTCGTCCCGAAATTGGCGCCAATTATCATTCTTACTGGCAGTGCCTGGTCAGCGCTATGTACTCAGCGGGGAGGCAAGAGTTCCCAACTCCAGGGAGGGCCATCCCCATCTGGGTCATTGGTAAGTATAAAAAATATATAAATTACTATAAATTTTTTAACATTTTTATACTGTACCAATGACCCAGACATAGCTGAATAGTAAACAGGCTGGAGGGCCTAGGACATAGAGGAAAATCCAATAAGCTCAACTATATAGTAAAGAGGTAACCCCTTAAGGAGAAAAGGAGTATTAGGCTTTACATGTATCTTTCTTATTTAATATTAAATTAGAAAGATACACTACCCTTAATAATTGAGCACAATAACATTCATGTTCTCTATTAACATCCAGTATAACCCTTATACTAATTATTTTTAAAGCAAGCCAATAAATAAAGTAGTCCAGAGAATTGAGACTCTTTATAGTCATTTAAAAGTGTCCGAGTATTGTATATTAAAGCCCGTTTGACACTTGACATATACAAATGCTTCACACCGAGCTACACTTTAAAAATAAGACATGAATGAATTTAAACATTAATATTACACTTTAAAACCATCCCGGAAGTGACTCAGAAATACTGACTTGGAGGAGGCATTCCCTTGCTTTTCACTATAAAGCAGGTGACCTAAGGGAACACCCGCCCCCCCCCCCCCCCCCTTCCCCTTGCCCTGGGTCAAATAGCCCAGAGCGAAGAGGGCAGCCGGACGGAGTCACTGCCGGAACAGAAAGCCTGCATAACTATAGTTGCAACTGTTTAGTAGACGACATTCTGAGCAACAGATAACGGACCTAAACAATGCAGGTCTCCAGAAATGGACTCAATATTTCTGAGATAAAAATTCGTAAATGTGGATGGCTGAGACCAATAAGCAGCCTTCATTAAATCTGTAATAGCAACACTATTAGCATAAGCCCAGGAAGTAGAAAGCGCTCTTACTTCATGAGCAGAAATCTTAAGCACAGACTGCTGAGAAGAAGATAAATCTTCATAAGCAGTACGGATAGTTAACTGAATCCATCTAGCAATAGAATGGACTGAAATGTCCTTTCTATTAGGCATCAAAGACAGAAAGAAACGTTTCCGTCCCTTTCTGATAAACTGTGATCTCTGTTTACAGATACGTAGTGCTCTAACAGGACAGAGTAAAGGCCTACGCCCGTCTGAAGACGGAAGAGCCTTAATAACAATAGGTTCCGGATATTTATTAGGAGCCTGATTCTTAGCTAAAAAACCCACATTAGTAGTGAAGGTGATAGTGTTCTCAACACTACGATAATGAGAATCATCCACCGATAGTGCATGAAGCTCATTGACTCTTCTGGCAGAAGAGAAAGCTAAGAGAAAAGCTGTCTTATAAGATAAGAATTTGAAATCTACTGTCCCAAGAGGTTCAAATGGCTTTTCCTTCAATTTAAGGAGAACCCAAGCTAAATTCCACTTAGGAATTAATCTAAGAGTTCTGGGTCTATTTATCGAAAAGTTTCTAACCAACTTTGATAAAGAGACATTAGATCCAATTTGTAAACTATCATGATGTGCATAGGTATCAGATAACATAGATCTATAACCCTTTATAGTAACAGGCTGCAGTTTGATTTCGTCAAACAAGTATACTAGAAAGTTTGCAATGTCTGGTATAGAGGGATCAAATATATCTACAGAATGATCCCTACACCAACGACGAAAAACCTTCCACTTAGCCGCATAGTTTAGCGAAGAGGAGGTCCTCCTACAGTTAGAAATCGCGTCCACTGCTCGTCCTGTAAAGTGCTTGCCATGCAAGAAGGACCGCACAACGGAAAAACGTGAAGGTTGAGACCTTGCGGGTTGTGATGGAGTTGGCGCGATTTCCCCTGCGAAAGAAGATCCTCTCGTGGAGGAAGCTTCCGCGGTAGGTCCCACAACAGACACCTGAGTAGATTTATCCACGGTCTCTGTGGCGACAGAGATGCTACCAACAGAATCTTGCATTGAGATTGTTTTATCTTTAGCAATACTTGTTGAATTAACGGCGCTGGAGGATATGCATATCCTATCATTCCGTCCCAAGGGATCGTCAGAGCGTCTACTGCAAATGCTCTTGGATCGGGACACGGAGACACATACGTCTGCAACTGATTGTTGAGATGTGTCGCAAATAAGTCTATCATTGGCCGTTCCCATTGGTAGCAAATCTGATTGAATACTTGTTTGTTGAGAGTCCACTCCGACGGCAACAAACGACCCTTTCGTGAAAGGGAGTCTGCTAGCACATTCAGACGACCCGGTATGTGACGGACCGAAAGAAGAACGTGATGTTCTAACGCAAACAGAAGGATTCTTTCCGTTAGATTGAACAACGGAACTGAATGAGTGCCTCCCTGATTCCGTATATACGCCACTACTGTCGGATAGGATTTGGACATGAGCATCGTGAATAATGTCCATCCAGTGACGTAACGCAAGCCAAATTGACATCATTTCCTTGATGTTTATGTGCTTGCACAGGAATTGCGGATCCCAAAGACCCTGGCATCTCGAATCCGTTGGGATTAATGATGCACCCCAACCTGTTTGACTGGCATCCATCATAACGGTAAAACTCGGATCCGGCAACTGCAGCGGAACTCCTTGAGTTAACCACTGAATGTTTGCCCAAGTCTGAATCTCTTGTTTCACTTGATCTGACAAGAGAACGTCTACATCGAGCGAATGAATTTTCACACTCCAATTCTGAGTCAGGAAAATTTGAAGAGGACGTGTGCGTAGCCGCCCCATCGGAATGAGATCCGTGGCGGCTCCGCACAGACCTATCAGTCTCATAAATTCTCTCGCCGTGACTTTGTCTGCGTGCAGACAATAGCGAGCGTAACAACTGACTAATTTCGCTCTGGTTAACGGCAGACGAACGAGATTGTTGTGCGTCTCGAAGCTCATTCCCAGATGAGTGAATGACTTGGACGGCACCAGATCCGACTTCTCCTCGTTTACTATAAAACCGAGACGTCGGAGCAATAGAAGAAGATTCTGAACATCGTTCTGAAGCGTTAACTCGTTGCCGTACCTCTGAAGAATGTCGTCCAGGTAGGCCGACATTACCGCAGACGAATGAGCTCGGAAGTAGATCATTACCGAGTTCATTACCCGAGTGAAAGCCCAGGGTGCTAGATTCAATCCGAAGCACATCGCCCGGAATTGATACACCACTCCAAGGACTGCAAAGCGTAGATACTTTCGGAATGTCGGATGTACCATGACGTGAAAGTACGCATCTTTGAGATCTATGCTCGTTGCATAATCGTTCACCCCGAATACTCGCTCTGACCGATCGAATCGTCTCCATATAAAACTTCGGAGCGACGATCAGCTTGTTTATCCAGCTCAAATCTATGACTGGACGGAACAAGCCGTCTGGTTTCGGAACCAGAAACAGATGGCTGTAGAATCCCAGAGATTCCTGGTTTTCTACGACCTCTACCGCGTTCTTCATTAAAAGAGACTGCACCTCTGATAACAGAGCGTCTCTTTTCTGTGGATTTGACGGAAGATGAGTCCACTTTGGACTTCGAGTTAATGGAGGCTTTCGTTTGAAGGATATCTTCAGACCTTCCGAAGTCACTCCTCTCACCCAAGGGTCGTCCGTAATCGACGCCCACTCTTGTGAAAAAATCGACAACCTTCCGCCAACCGGAACGCGATAGAGGTTTAAGCCATCACCTCCTGGACCTGCGAGGCCTGCGGTAGGAGAAACCACATCTTCCACGACCCGCACATCGCCTCGTCGACCTCGGGGCGTCCGACCGATTGTCCCGGCCTGAAGGACGTCCCGAACGAGAGTCGCTATCCTGACGGTCTCTCGAATAAGACCAAGAGGACGCACCGGAACCTCTATAGGAACCTCTCTTGGGCGCATTAGACCCAGAAGTGCCTGTCTTATTCGTGTCTGCTGTATCCGACTTCTTAGGAACCGATCTGAACAACAGAGAATCATTAGCTTTCTTTTTAATTTTATCATAAATAGTGGAAAGCTTGCCGTCAAAGAGAAGTTCTCCTGAGACCGAAGCGACTCTAAGAGAGTTCTTCACCTTAGAATCCACTAGTGTGGATGTAGCTAGGGCTGCGTCACGTCTAACCAACTCCAGATTTGCCACTGAAAGGGTGGAGTTACACGTGGAATAAGCTACTGCCCTTGAAAGAAGTCTTAAAGAGGATTGTATATCCTGAAACTCTTCCCCTTGAAGGCGCAGTGATAACGCCTTAGTAAGGTGATCTGCGTAAGATAAGGCATCTAAATTGGCTCTGTTAGACGCAATAGCTGTTTCCAACACCGCGGTTGGAATAGAAGCTGACGACGGTAATGATAGCTCTTAGTCTTCCGCCTCGTCGTCCATACGCAGAGGAACTCTCGGTATACCCTGTCCTGCCGTATCGAATTTATTCCTTGCATTAATGAAAGGCAGGTTGAGAGTATTAGCGGACAAGAAACCTGCTTTCCCCGTCCTGGAAGCAAGTTTAAATATAGCGTCGTTCAATAATTCAAATGTTCTAGCAACATTATTGGACTGCGACGGAAACTCGGGAGCGATGTCCCTGAACCGCTCAAAAAATTCAGAGTCCAATGACGCTATAATTCTCTTGTCCGGAAGCGCAGCAGTCTGGCCCGACGGAACAACTTGAGGGAGAAAGTGCCGGATGAAGTCCATGGCAGCTTTATGTTGTTCCGAAAGGGATAGCTCCAAGTCATCCGTATCCCTTTCACCATCCGGTCGGACCTCATGATGTTCCCGGTCGTCCGCCCCCGATGCTTTGGCGGAGCGTACCGACCCAGCGCCGTCGGATAATTCTCGATCCGACACCGTTTCTGTCGGCTGCTGGGATGCTGCGATAAGCTGAGCTATCTGCACAAGAATGTCCGAGGTCGAGACCTGCGGAGGCGCAGTCTTTCGCTGCTTCGCCGAGGGCAGCTCCGCATCAGATGGCTCCCGCATACTTTTCCTATGCGAACGTCCGGAGTCCATCGGTCTCGAATCCCTGGCTGCCGGATGGTGTGACCTGGTCGGCGAAGAATCCTTGATCGGCGAAGCTGGTAATATATCGGCGGTCACGCAGCCAAGGTGCGGTCGTGTGCGCTGACGAGAAGAGGAAGCCTTAACAGTCTCTGCGGACTGCTTATACAACGGAGCGTCCCGAGCGACGGATGTATGCTCCGCTAAAGACACATTTTGTACCACAACATCTGGTCCCAGATGTTGTTGTACGAGAGAGGGACCTCTCTCGCTCGCGGCCCGGCTGGACCTGGACGAGCTAGGAACCGGACTAAAAGGCTTCCTCCGTTCTCGTTTACTATCCGCCGTCACTGGGTGTGCATCTATTATGTTTATAGTGCTCGCATCACCCAAAATTTCCTCTTGGACCGCATCGGACGAACCCGGCTGCCGAACCATTCGGTGAATGGACGCTACACCGGGCGAGCTAGCGGACGACATTTGTCTAATCTCCATGAGCACTTTTGCCGCTAGCTCTGAATTCATTTGTGACGACGGACGCACACTTGAAGAAGATAACATGGAAACATCACCCTGTTCTGGTTCCTCTGAAATAGAAACTGAGAGAGTAGAGTGACTTTGCGGAGAAAGAGCCGGCATCGCTCTTTCTCCAGAAACAACATATCGTGACACACGTTTCCAATGTTTCTCATCCCAATGTTCACATATAGGACAGGGATTAATGCGAGAACACTGACTACAATTAATACAATGATCATGAAAGTCAGAGGAAGATTTCTTCCTATTACAATTTGAACAACGTCCCTTCATTGTGAAAGAACAACAATAAGTCCTAGTTACTCGCAAAAACCCCTGACACAAAGATACATAATAACATGATCCATTAATAAATGAAAAAACAATTGCAAAACAAAATAATTTTGAAAAAATATTTTTTCAGCGAAGCCCAAGTTGCTGAAAAGTAACGTTGAGCCCCAATGGATCCGATGGCAAAGTGTGGTCAAAAATTTTAAATTTATATAAAATAATTAATGAGACACTTTCGGATAATATAAATGTATCTTATAATGAGATAAACTACAACAAAGGCAAACAGCCCCCCTCAAAAAAGGCTGTTGCCAATGAAAACAAACAGTGTAAACACACTAGAAAACATGACTCCAGGCACTGAAAAAACTGGCCCGGAATCAGTCATCAATTACACTCTATCTGATGCAAAACAGAGACTCCCAGGGGAGAATCTGTAGAACATCAGATGGAAGATGCAGAACACAAACGTTATGCACCCATGGGTGAAAACGTAACTATGGGGAAAATAACAGAAAACATTCTGTAACCAAGCAACTCTCCCAGGAAATTTTAGAAATGAAATTTCTCAAAAATATGCCAAAAGCATGGGAGAATTGCAAGGGGGGACTTTAGAAGGCTAGGGGAGAGGAAACACTGAATTAGCAAGAATGACAACAAGAGGCCCATGCCTCGAAAATAGGCAACTTAACATAATTTCATCAAAAAATTTTAAGTACAGCCCTGATTATTTTTTGCCACTTCTTTTTCCTCTCCTCCTTCTATCCTCCTTAGAATCACATTTTCTCCAAAAATTACGTGTCTGGCATCCTTTAAACTGAGATTTACAAGCACAAAGATCAGTGAGATGTTGACTGATGAAGGGCCAAACAGAGAATGATAATTGGCGCCAATTTCGGGACGACTGCGTCACTGCGCATGCGCAGTAGAGGCGTAGTATGGAGGTCCTTTAGGACATGATTTCTTTTTGTTTTGGATGCAAATTTTGGGGATTGGGGGGCAAAATTTGTGTTTGGCCCTGGTTTTTGTTAGAGTTAGCACCAGCTAAGTCTGGGTCATTGGTACAGTATAAAAATATGAAATGCTCCTGCTATAAATCACCTTTGAAAAACAAGATGCCCCACGGGGCCTTAACTGGTCACCTGATAAAATTGTTTAAATAAGGAGTTAATGTCACATTCACCATCAACATGTCAATTAATCTAATTCAGCTAGAGGGGTGGGATGGGGGAAGAAGCAAAGTCTGTTGGGTGAATTCTTTTTTTTGCGTAAAACCACTGAAACCCCTTGAAAACACATTTGGAAGCAAAGATAAATAAACAGCTGCGCCATGAGCGTATGATATGCCCATTATTAATTACAAGAGGGAAGAACATAATGTGATAATACATGTGTACTTGTCAGTTTTTTTTATATTCTTGTACAATAATCATAACCAACAACATACTGTGCTCATTAAATTGGAAATAAATTATTTGAATTTTATGTATATATCTTATGTTTAAGAGATCATAACTTCAGTGGAAAATTGCTTATATTTTGACGAATAAAGTTCCATAACTCTGGAATGACATATCGGACGGCGACACAAATAGAAAGGGAGATTCCTTCCATCAACATATACTTGCCACCAGAAAATCATGAAAATTGCTCAAAGCATTTTCAAGTTATTGTCCGACTTGTGGAAAATTGCCTATATTTTGACGAATAAAGTCCCATAACTCTGGAATGACAAATCAGACAGCGACAAAAATCGAAAGGGAGCTTCCTTCTATCAACATATACTTTCCACCAAAAAATCACAAAAATTTCTCACAGCGTTTTCGAGTTATTGTACATGTGGATGGATGGGTGAACAGATGGATAAACGGACAGCGGTATACCATAATACGCCCACTCGTTTTTTCAAAACGGACGTATAAAAATGATCAAACAGACCAGTCCAACTCCCTCCCCCCTCCCCCCCCCCCCCCCCCCCCCCCCCCCCCCCCCCCCCACACACACACACTCAACAGGGCAAAACTTATTTTTTGGCATAAATTACTCAAAATCCTCCAAATTTTCTTTTCAAGCAAAAACATTTGCCCAAAGACCCTGGCTCATAGATCTGAACAGGAAGATTTTTAAAAACATATTCCTCATATTACACTAAGTTAAAATTCAGGCTGTGAGGCCAACTATGACTCCAGAGACTTCATTTGAACAAACTTCAAAGACGCAGTACACCAAATATCAAAAGATATTGACTGGTAAATCTGAAGAAGATTTTTAAATAAATTTCTTCATATTACACAAAGTTAAAATCTGGGCTCCAACTAACCAAATATCAAAAGATTCGGAGTGGTAGTTCTGGAGAAGATTTTTTTAATTTTGAAAAAAAAATATTCTGTGGGTGTTAACCGAATTATGCCCCTCTGGTACTTTATTTGAAAAAACTTGAACTGACATACGACAAGGAACATGCATATCAAATTTGGTTCAATTTGGCCTAGTAGTTTATGAGAAGTCGATAATATAAAGACCATGCAGGATAGACGACGGACAGAAAGTGAGCCAAAAATAATTTTTCATCAGATATTCTCTATCTGGTAACAATCAAACCGTTTTACAAGTAATGCCTGCATTGTATACATTGTACATGTATACAAACCGTGTTGTTACATTTGTTTGGAAATCGAGTCTGCTTTCATAATTCTAAGGATGCTCACCTTGCTGGGCTAGTCTCAGATGTTGGGTGTAGCTGCATGGTTAGTTCACCAAGTCGACTGAATGCTGATCCTGCTGCAGTAAAAATCTCACCAACCTGAAATTAATAACACTGTTATATCTGCATGTAATAAATTGTGAACCTAATTTTGGGCTCTGGAAGAACATTTCAAATCTCTCATCCATTTGAAATTGATACATGTATAAGTATACATGTATAACCAGACAGTACAGCGATCATAAAAGCAGAAAGACAATTCTGGGCCACTGGTAAATAGAGAATAATATGCCAGAAGGGTGTTTGTATGTGCAGACCATGAGGGTTTCCCTTATTTTGGGTGCTCGCAGGGTGAGGTCTTCAATTAAAGTTGTGGACAGAGTGCGATGGACGAGTGATTCCGATCACGTGGTTTAGTCTGATCGACAAGCATAGCGCATTTGTGAGGTGGGATGATAGGGTGGGGGTTAGGCAAATGGGTTAGTGTATGCATCTGGGTGGTGTTATGTTTTACAAGGGTAAGAAAGGGTTTCAAAAGGGTAAGAAAGGGTTTTGTGAGTAATATGGATTTGATGAAATCAAGTATGAAATTTGTACGATTGTGATGTGTCTGTGGGAATGAAATAGTGCAAGGTGACCGAAATTTACCGCATGAGAGAGTGTAGCAATAGCTTAATTCCCATAGAAGTTTACAAACTGGGCGCCATTCCTAATTCAAAAGAGTTGAACATTTGATTAACCCTTTACCCAATATAATGGCCACAAACAGACAGCAATATTCTAAAAAATCACCAATTGATTGAGGGGTCATAACCCATGTTTTTGAGACAAAAAATGAATGAAAGTGTCAATGACACTGTAGCTCCACTTGTCAAGACAAAGACATGTACATGTATAGTATGTGACACAGCAATGACAAACATCTAGGTAATGACCTGATAACAAAGGTACATATAAAGTATTGTAACAGTCTGTACATAAATACTGACAGTTGCCTGTAACAAATGTATAGGTAAAGTATTGTAAAGGTGGGTGACAACCAGATGCTAAACTAGCAAAGAAATCTTTGAGTCCCAGAGTGGGTCTGACTGAACCCCAAAATATTTGTTCTCATAGCACAGTGATAACAAAGGCACCCCAAAACACACTCGTTTCTGTCCCCAGGTGAAAACAAAGGTACCCAAGAAGTTTTGTGAAGATCAGTTCATAAATACGAGCTGTATAGAACTTGTGACAAAAAATTGATTGGACCTAATTTCGGTACAAAATGGCCACTGGAAGCCAACTTGAATTTTGGACCGTACCCAGAAACACTCATTCTCGTCCCAAGGTGATAACAAAGGTACCCAAGAAGTTTTGTGAAGATCGGTTCATAAATACAGCCTCTACCCTGAGCCGTATTGACATGTGTGCTTACATTGTGTAAGTAGCACTGAATAAAACAAAGGGGGCGCTGTGGCTCAGTTGGTAGAGGTGCAGGCTGCAAGCCGAGAGGTCCTCGGTTCGAATCCCACCTGCGGCAACCGCGTTGTGTCCTTGGGCAAGACACTTCACCCCCATTGCCCACGTGGGGGGCACGGTGACGCTGTGTACTAAGGCGTACTGCACGTCGATGGTGCACCTGTCTTCAACCAATGCTAACCCTGCTTGTGTGGAGTTGGTATGTTGGGGAGCTGACAGTTGCTCGCCGTTGCTCGGTGGTTCTCTCCGGCTTCCGCCACCCGTAAAACTGTCACGGTCATGGTTAGCCATTGTGCAGAAATATGTGACCTTAAACACCAATAAATAAATAAAATAGAATAAATCAAAGTTCATCTAATTTGCATAATTTCTGCACGAAAAAAAACCCTTACAATATGTGATGTATTCCATGTTGCTAAACATTCAAACAAAAATTTATTCAAATAAGAACTTTCATACAGAAGTTCTGTACAAAAGACTGATTGCACTAATTTTGGTACAAAATGGCTGCTGGTGGCCATCTTGAATTTCGGACCACACCCAAAAACACTCGCTCTCATCCCATGGTGATAACAAAGGTACCCAAGAAGTTTCGTAAAGATTGGTTCAAAAATATGGCCTCTAGTCTGAGCTGTATAGAAGTTGTGTACAAGAAACTGATTAGACCTAATTTTGGTACAAAATGGCCACTGGCAGCCATCTTGAATTTTAGACCGGACCCAGAAACACTCGTTCTCGTCCTAAGGTGATAACAAAGGTACCCAAGACATTTCGTGAAGATCAGTTCATAAATACAGACTCTAGTCTGAGCCATATTGACATGTGTACTTACTGTGTGTAAGTCGCACTGAAAAAAATCAAAATTCATCTAATTTGCATAATTTCTGCATGAGAAAAAAACCTGTATTATATGTGATGTATCCCATGGTACTACACATTCACACAAAAAATTATTCAAATCAGCGCTTTCATATGGAAGTTCTGTGCAAAAATCTGATTGCACCTAATTTTGTACAAAATGGCTGCCATCGGCCATCTTGAATTTCGGACCGGACCCAAAAACACTCGTTCTCGTCCCACGGTGATACCAAAGGTACCCAAGAAGTTTCGTAAAGATCGGTTCATAAATACGGCCTCTAGCCCGAGCCGTATTGGCATTTGCACTTACAGTGCTGAAAGTAACACCAAAAAACATCAAAATTAGTCTAATTTGCACAATTTACACACGAGAAAAAAACCTGTATTATATGTGATGTATCCCATGGTACTAAACATTCATTCAAAAAATTATTCAAATCAGAGCTTTCATATGGAAGTTCTGTACAAAAAACAGATTTCTGCATCATGGGTACAAAATGGCGGCTGGCAGCCATCTTGAATTTTGGACTGCACCCAAAAACACTCGTTCTCATCCCATGGTCATAACAAAGGTACGCAAGAAGTTTCGTAAAGATCGGTTCATAAATACGGCCTCTAGCCCGAGCCGTATCCAATTGTTGACGTACGGACAGATGGACAGGCAGACGACGGGCCATGACAAAAGCTCAAATTTGGCTTCGCCAAAGTTGAGCTAAAAATGAATTCAAGTCAGCTGCCCTACCTCAAGTAAACAATGAAGACGATCCAATTTTAGATACATTCAAAGCTTTGATGTTCTGAACTTTTGAACCGTCAGTGTAATAATCAAGTCCGGTCATCAGTTACAAACTTCACATGTTCGCAACTGCCGACCGGTCTTGGTTATTACACTGACGGTTCAAAAGATCAGAACATCAAAACTTTGAATGTACCTAAAAGACAAATGCTGCTAATGGCCTCTTGAGGTTTAACATTGACGTTGTTGACCTTTTACCTTTAGAAACGCTAGTTTTTTCATCCAATCTTTTAAATTTATTAGACAACTAAAATGGGGTAAAATTTACCGATTCTTTGACAACAAAAAATACCAAGCAATTTCGGCATAACCGATCAACAATCCATTAATTGTGACAGCCCTAATGATGCACATGGAATAGATTGGATTTTTGTTGAGATGAGGGGAAATGATTTAGGCAATACAAGCGCAGATGTTAACTGCTATATGTAGATGGTGACATTCTAGTGTTAGAAAAATAATAT
The DNA here is from genome assembly GCA_031216915.1 of Pictodentalium vernedei. Lineage (NCBI taxonomy): Eukaryota > Metazoa > Mollusca > Scaphopoda > Dentaliida > Dentaliidae > Pictodentalium > Pictodentalium vernedei. The sequence goes on along the minus strand of CM062290.1, from coordinate 300,182,410 downwards.
TAGGAAGTATTTTCCCTAGACTGCGAACGTGGTATGTATCTCAGGAAATTTAGGAATTTAGACTGGCTGAGAATGAGGCATTGCGGTCTGTATGTGGCAAGGATATATTGTATCTTTGCCATGACAGACCATGGCGAGCCATATGTCACCTGATGGTGTACATTTAAACTTTGTATGACAAATATATATTTAATAATAATATTTTGGAACCGGATCCTGTCTTTTGCCCAGATCCTGTAATTAAATTTGGGCTAAGTGTGTCACAGTGTCTTGCATGGATCTAGGGCATTACCTAATCTGGTGGTAAGATCTCTTGTCGCATGCCTATGCATGGCGGCAGATAACTTCGTCAGGTTTCCAGCTAAGATCGGCCGGTGGGTGGTATCCTGTATGCATGATTCTGCTTCCAAAACTGCCAGGGTTATGGGGTGATTTATTTTTGGCTAGTCGTGTCCTGGAGTATATATACCCTTACAATGATTAGTTCTCTTGTGTATTCTTCCTTAAAACAATCTGTAGTGTTTGATTTTTTTTTGTATTTATTTATGAAGTAATTGTATATTATGTAATATATTAACAATAGAAAGTTATATTTTAAAGCATATCTGGAATGAGGATGTTTGACATTTGGGGTGGAGCTATTGCACTGACTTAAAAGTACAAACCTAAAAAATTAGGTGGGTTAATATGATTATACTGGAATGAAGTGCCTGTCTGAGATATCAGGTGGATTAATTTGGTCTACTGAAAAATTAGAATACAATGCTGCCTGCATAGCGTGGATAGTTATTGGTTGTGGAGAGAAAGTTTGAGTTGATCAGGGCAATTCACTTATCAGTGAAAGCTTGTGCATGATAAACTATACATGTAATACCTCAAGTGTGAATTATTTTGGGGTGACTCTCAAGATTTCGAAAAACGGGGTAGGTTGAGATTATTTTATAAAACTTTGTGTTCTTTTGTGATTTCCCTGAGCTTGGATTATCTGTTTGCTAAAAGTTTGTGAGTATAATTTTGATATACATGTACATGTACATGTAGGATGGAAAATTTATCTTGGTTCTGGGACCCGGTGGAAAGACATGAGCTAGCCATTCAGTGATTTTTGTCGTATAATTCGAGGAAGTGGAATTGATGCGGTCCTGGGACCTGGGTTTGGAACCTTGATGGATATTTGAATGTATACTGCCATGATTGCTGGGAAGAGAATGCAGGTGAGTGAATAATCACTCTCCTTATTTTGATTTTGTGAGAGTGAAAAATTCAGGAGAGCGATTTTAACCCTTTACCTACTATGACCGTTCAAACTGGCTGGCACTATACATGAAAATGACCATACAAATTTTGTTATTTTTTTCATTTTTGCTCTAAAAACATAGCTGATGATCCCTCATTGGAACGGCCTCAATGAGCTCATTACAATGAGGTGTCATAAGCTATGGTTTAAGTAAAAGATGAAAGATTTCAGTTATGCGAGATAATGTTTTGAAAGTATCGTCTCCTATGCAAGTATCGTCTCCTAATTGGGTCATGTGATGGGTGATTGAAATACAATATATAAATTGATGTTCAGATATAATTTCTACATACATCATGATGGTGAGTGATTAATTGCTCTCCAAGTGAAAAGTTTAGGAGAATGATGGTGAGTGAGAGTGATCACTCTTCTTTCCCATTAGTCCCTGATACTGGTCAGATTTAATTTGCTAACGTTGGAATTGAATTTAAGGATACAGCATAATAATTTTTTATATTGTTCTGCCATGGCAAATACTTTAGAAGTGTTTTCTATCCCAATGACATTTTGTGTCATTGGGACAGAAAGGTTGTCAGATTTGCTGGTGCAGATGATTGGATTTGACAAATTTGTAACGTTGGATTGAATTTAAGGGTGTAGCATAGTGATTTTTGTTTATATTGTTAAGCCATGGCAAATACTAATCACTTTCTGTACCAATGACATATCGTGTCATTGGACTACAAAGGTTGTCAGATTTGCTGGAGCAGGCAATCAAGTTTGACAAATTGGTAACTTTGGATTCAATTTAATAGTGCAACATAGTGATTTTTGTTTATATTGTTCTGCCATGGTAAATACTTATTATTTATTTATTGGGGTTAAAGGTCACATATTTCTGCACAATGGCTAATCATGACCATGTCAGTTGGACGGGTGGAGGAAGCCGGAGTACCCGGAGAGAAACACCGAGCAACTGTCAGCTCCCCAACATACCAACTCCACACAAGCAGGATTAGCATTGGTTGAAGATAGGTGCACCATCGACATGCAGTACACCTTAGCACACAATGCCACCGTGCCCACACATGGACAATGGGGGTGAAGTGTCTTGCCCATGGACACAATGCGGTTGCGCAGGTGGGATTCGAACCGAGGACCTCTCGGCTTGCAGCCTGCACCTCTACCTAGTGAGCCACCGCACCCCCTATGGTAAATACTAAGTGTTTTTCTGTCCCAATGACATATTGTGTCATTGGGCCGGAAAGATCTTGCCATTTGCAGGTGCATGCGATCGGGTTTGCCAAATTTGTAATGCTGGATTGAATTAAAGGGCACAACATAGTGATTTTTGTTTATGTTGTTCTGCCATGCCAGATATTAAGCATTTTCTGTCCCAATCAGGCCTGAGATTCTCAAAAAGGCAGGAGGGCTAAAAATTGCTCTCCTAACATGGACTTTGAGAGCCAAAAGCTCTCCTTGAGCTTATACTTTTGGAGACTGTGTAAATTTCTCCTAAAGTATATTTCCTAAGAATGTATAAAATCTTATTCTTTAGGAGAAACTGCAACTGTACAGTCTCCATATAATAATAGTATGCAGTATGAAGGTGATCTTTCTCATCATTTGATTTTAGACAGCATTATATATCGATGCTTTTTCAGTCGGATGATCTTGACCAAAAATCAAAATAAACTGGCAATGTCATCAAAGCCGAGAGTTTGGGAATTTACCTCATGCCAGACTGTTGCCACATTTTGAAGAATTTTGATGTCCTAGATTTGTTCTTGGATATCTGATGCATATTTGACCACGAGTTGTTGATGTCACAGATGGCTACCAAAAGCCACCCGATATAACTAAAACTGTTGCATTTACATGTAAAAGCATTTTCGGAGTCAAACAATTTTTATTTATCGTAGAGTGAATGTTTATAACACTATCTCTTCAAATAAGTTGATTTTTCAGAAACAAACTATTTTCAAATTCTATTTCAGCTCATATGCTATCAGCTGAGGAGAGTTGTCACCGATGTCCACTCCATCAAACTGTTTTAAATGAAACTGATAACTCAGTTCCAGCTAATTCAGTCTCCTGAAGTCTGATCTACTGGGTCCTGAATCCATTTTTTTCACATAAAGCTGATAAAAAGTTTTTGAACGGTGATAACATCCTGCTGTTAGTGCAGTGAGATTACCAATGGCCACCTGAGCCGACACTGAGGTGAAAAACCAATCTTTTCAGATTGAAGCCTGGATTGGTATAGTTCGTACAATGACAACAGATAAAGATGCTATTTTTAACACTTTGCATAGTTTTAAAGGGGGACTTGCGTTGACTGATTTTAGAGGGCATTGTGAAAGAACAGACAAATTTTTGTAAACATTATTTTTATTCCTCATAAAACTCGAGAACAACAAAAACAAGTGATATTTATACAAACATAAAATATGAATAGAATAAAAACATTGAACAAAGTCCAGCAGCACTGCTAATCTTAAAATTGATGTTTCTTACAACCCTTTGACTAACCAAAGTAATATTTTTATATTTTCAAAATATTCTTTCAGTTTTACAACCACGAAAACCTTTTTCATACATTCAGTGTAACCCTTTACCGAACATGAAGGCAGACAACACTTGCAAACAAAATTCTTGAATAACAATTGTTTTTCATTTTTTCCATTGAAAATACTGCTTATGACCCCTCCATGGAATGAGCTAAGTTAGATCTTTTCAATGAGGGGTCATAAGCTATGTTTTTGAGACAAAAAATAAAAAAAAATAATGAAAATAAAATGGAGAATTTTGTGAATTGGGCTGGCCATTTTTGGCTGTCACGTTGGATTAACAACTGCATTTATTATTTTGATAGGTTGAAGTTTTGGCGGTGCATTTTGTTTTCTTTGGCATGGCTTTTTCCCCCTGTTTACTGACATTATTTTAATCATCGTACCATCTGTAGTCCTTGTTGTTTTGTTGTTTCTACGTAATTGTTTTATGTGTTCTAGGAATCTTTTGAAATGTTTTTAATGAAAATTAGTTGATTAGGAACACAAAATTTCGGGTGAGACTTTGAACCTACGAAAATCCTCGCACAATTTAAAATTGCCAATTCCAAGGATACTGCATTCAAGTGCTTTGTACTCCCTTGTACATCATAAATGATACGGTCATCAAAATATTTCATGAATGTTGGAACAGTTTTCTGTATTATTTGTCTTGTTGCCTGTCTTTTAATATAAAAAATCACGACATTGACGCCGTAGCTGCGACGGGTGGTGCAATCTCACAAAATTCTAAGTCCATCAAGGGCCAGAACTCCTAGAAACATAATTGGAACAACACATGCATTGAACAGTGGCTAGACATCAATAAGATACACTTACATGCCAAATATAAAGTCATTCCACCAAGTATTTCAAAAGTTATTGAGTTTTGAAACTCGTTGGTCACAGACAGACCGACAGACCGACCGACAGACAGACCGACATTGCCACTTATAGAGCTGCTAGTCGCAGCTAAAAATTACTGTGTTATCTACTTTAATACGTCCACAGTCACCAAAATTTCCCGTCTCCTCTAAAATTAGTTTTCTGCATGCCTGGTGCAGTTGCAGATTTTGGCCCTTGGTTTTTACTTTTTCCATTAGTTTCCATGGTGTCTTGCATGTTGAGCTTACTACAACTGTGGGGAGCTCTGCCTGGAAATTTGCCTTTGTATTCTATACATGCCAGTGGTGAAAACTTGTCACCCTGGTTCACAATCCATGTGACAAGACTTGGTAATCCTTACAGTGTGTGTTTCAGGAGGACATCGGTGGTGGTGCCAGATCGTTTTGCCCCAATTCCCACTCGACCTGGGTCATTTTGCCCTCCGATATTGGGCCAAAATGACCCGGGTATGAGGGGCGAATGATTTGAATTTTTTCATTGATTTTAAAGTACTTATCCACCATCAATTAACATTAAAATGCATTTAACTAATACGGACATGACACACTTACCATCTTGAAAACAATTTAACAAGGGTGGAAAATTAATGGCCGTCAACTGCTGCATCTTCCACTGGTGCAGGCATTGTGGAGGCATGTACAGAACCTAGGCTTATCACGATTCTACAGAGAAAAGCGAGGGATACACACATACATAACACAGTTACTAGCATTGCCATTTCTGTTTCCCAATCACACTGTTCAGGACTTTGCTGCATTTAAAGAATGAGACAACACACTACGTATCTCCAACCAATGGCACAATCCAAGTGATAATTGTAATGCATTGTTACAGATGTTGTATAAATATACAAATTATACTCAAATGTTATGTTTATGATAGAGCTGTAGGTTTTTAAATTTCTTGTTCGGTTTCGGTTTTGGTTTTTCAGGTGGAGTAAAACCTCGGTTCGGTTCGGTTTTCGGTTTGTTCATGAGGCCAAGTAAAATTCAATAAAACTCATTCTTATGTTTGGAGTCATAACTAAATGGTAGTGAAATTGAGTGAAACCCAATGAATGCCCGAAATAAGCTATAATGCATGAAGAATCAGGAAGGCCAATATAATAATTACCTAAATATATACAGAACTTTTATTGTGCTTGGCCATTTTTCGAGGTCTGACACCTACATGTACACGCAACTTGAGGAAAGCTGCAAACACAACTAAACTGAAATGTCAGAAATTCACAGAATGTAGCCTTCCCAGAGTAGCGAGAGTACCCAGACACTGCCATTGGCAGTGTCTGGGTACTCTCACTACTCTGGGATGGCTACATTCTGTGAATTTCTGCAGCAAGAGAGTATTTAATAAAAAACGAAAAACCTTAGATTACGGGATGTCGACGGTTTCGGTTTCGGTTTTTTAAAAAAACTAAAAACCTTGGTTCGGTTTCGGTTAACCTACAGTTCTAGTTTATGAATATTAAACTGTCAAAAATATCATAAACAAATACATAAGTAAAACAAGAATACCGGTATAACATATAATATCACTGCTAGTCCTGTTATTATTTAATTCAAACCTCATTGACATACCACCTAAACCCTCTCTATTTGTCTGATTTTATGTATCAGTCCATAAGGAGAGGCTGAAAATTTTCAATTTAGTAACAATTGTGATAATTGTAATGTAAACTGTTTACCCAAGAAAATCCTTCGGGAAAAGTACTAAAGGAAACAATTACATTGCATTACATTGTACCAAAATAAAATTTGGGTGTGAAAGCAAACACCTCCACCTGTGGAGCAAAACAGCCCATATGAACAAGGATTGGGGCAAAATGACCCACAGGGCAAAGAATCCCGGAGCCCCAGTAATCTCACTGAAATGATAGGGAGATATTGTTGTTATTATTAATACTGGCTTATGCAAAATAAATAGATTTAGACAACAGTAATTCATATGCCAGAAGACTGAAATAACTGCAATTTAATTTGAAACAGTATGAATTAATTGACCATTGGTAACATTGTTCTCCTCTTGCAGGGGGTGAGCAGATATCAAATTTGAAAATCTACCTTTTTTCCCCAAAATACCACCTGAGTTTACTGAAAAAAAACCAGTGTTATACTAATTGGAGATTGCGGACCTAGACATACATGTAGGGGGAACCTAAGGTAAAAATATTGTCCAGAGAAAGAGTCATGGAGGATGATAACCTCAATTGGTGAGAGGGGGTCAAATTAAAGAGGTCTTTGGGTGGTCTGTGTGATAAAGAGAAGCCTGGTTTTGAAGATGGCACCTTTGGAGGAGAGTACTGTTGTTCAAGCTGAGGTCGCAGACTCTATAGCTGAGGGGAACAATTGGGAAAAACAATGAAAGGGATTGCCAGATGTGTAATTTAGGCATGGTGGAGACCCTGGAACACTTTCTATTAGAATGCCCGAGATGCCAGTCTAAAAGAACAAAATTCACTGGGAGAGGGATGGACGGTTCTTAAGTCCCCTCGGTTTACTCAACCACAATCAAAGTAATTATAACAAGCCACAAAGTTTTTTTAAACATATTGTCACGCTGGCTGTGGCACCTTACAATTTTATGAAAACATTGATAATCAGTGATCATCAGTCTCTTTCTTGATGGAGCAAATGGATTAACAATCAACAAAAGGTCAATCAGTTATGAAGGTTATATAAACAATAACATCATAACTTCAATAACCCGTAATTGTTTTTAGTTCAAGATATTATATGAAATCATTGCCAGGTAGGGGATATTTGATAAAAGTGAGATATATGAAGAAATAAATTTATATTTTCATCAAAAAGACAGTTGAGTCAGTGCACTGTGACATCTGGTGAATGATTTCAGTAATAGTTGGGTGTCTGACAAGCGCACATTCCATGCAAGGAGCTGTAGAAGACATAGACAGTCAGTCAGAGAATTTACCACATTCAGTCCAAGACCTCAATAGCTTGTGAATCCTCCAAGCACAGATCCGGCGTGGCGTATGCCTCACCAAACTTCTAATATCAGTTTGACTGATGTTATTTCATTCTTCCTGCAGTGCAGCGGCGAGTTCCTGGACATTGGTAGGGGGTTGCTGGTGTTGTCGTAGGTGCCTGCCAAGTATATCCCAGATATGCTCGATTGGTGAAAAGTCTGGATTTATTGCTGGCCAAGGCAGTGTAGTGATGCTCTGCTCCTGGAGGAACTCTGTAGTGACATGGGCCGTGTGTGCGCTTGCATTGTCATTTTGGAAAATGAATTGACCACTGCGACATCATTTAAGCATAACATATGGTATGGACGTGGTACCCCTAAACCAAACGGCTGTAAAGAGCTTGGAAACCTTGCAGGCCGATGGATAACGGGGTCGAGTAATGCCGCAACACCAGAAGAAATCAGGGGGAGGTTGGGTGGATGAGGATCAAGGACAGGATAGACTTACTGAAACTCTGTTATCTTAATTATTTGGTAAATCTCTCCGACAGCCAATGGTGTAAAGTAATGTTCCAGAGTATTTTCATCTCAAATACTAAGACAGGGAGGATGGTCCAAGTGAGGGAGTTAATAGAGAACTACTCACTGGAGATCACGGACCTAGACGTACATGTAGGGCCAACCGAGGATAAAAAAAGTCGTCAAGAGAAAGAGTCATGGAGGATGATAACCTTAATTGGTGAAAGGGGGTCAAATTAAAGAGGTCCTTGGGTGGTCTGCGTGATAAAGAGAAGCCTGGATTTGAAGATGGCACCTTTGGAGGAGAGTACTGTTGTTCATGCTGAGATCACAGTCCCTGGAGCTCAGGGGAAAAATTGGGAAAAACAATGAAAAGGACTGCCAGATGTGTAATTTAGGCATGGTGGAGACCCTGGAACACTTTCTACTAGAATGCCCGAAATGCCAGTCTAAAAGAACAACATTCACTGGGAGAGGGATGGAGGGTTCTCAAGTCCCCTAGGCCCAAAACCTACTCATCCAAAATGGGAGTCAACCCATCCCAAATGAAGAGTCTACTCATCCCAGCTTTATAGTCATGCTGTCCCATGTCACCAGTTTACTCGACCACGATCAAAGTAATTATAAGAAGCAACAAAGTTTTTTTAAACATATTGTCACGCTGGCTGTGGCACCTTACAATTTTATGAAAACATTGATAATCAGTGATCATCAATCTCTTTCTTGATGGAGCAAATGGATTAACAATCAACAACAGGTCAATCAGTTATGAAGGTTATATAAACAATAACATCATAACTTCAATAACCCTTAATTGTTTTTAGTTCAAGATATTATATGTAATCATTGCCAGGTTGGGGATATTTGATAAAAGTGAAATATATGAAGAAATATATTTATATTTTCATCAAAAAGATAGTTGAGTCAGTGCACTGTGGCATCTGGTGAATGATTTCAGTGATAGTTGGGTGTCTGACAAGCACACATTCCACCCAAGGGGCTGTAGAAGACATGGATGGTCAGTCAGAGAATTTACCACATTCAGTCCAAGACCTCAATACCTTGTAAATACTCCAACACCAGATCCGGTGTGGCATATGCTTCACCAAACTTCTAATATCAGCTTGACTGATGTTATTCCATTCTTCCTGCAGTTCAGCGGCGAGTTCCTGGACATTGGTAGGGAGTTGCTGGTGTTGACATAGACACCTGCCAAGTATATCCCAGATGTGCTCGATTGGTGAAAGGTCTGGACTTATTGCTGGCCAAGGCAGTGTAGTGATGCTCTGCTCCTGGAGGAACTCTGTAGTGACACGGGCCCTGTGTGCTCTTGCATTGTCATTTTGGAAAATGAATCTACAACTGCGACGTGAAGTAAGTATAACATATGGTATGGACATTGTACCCCTAAACCAAACGGCTGTAAAGAGCTTGGAAACTTTGTGGGCCGATGGATAATGAGGTAGAGTAATGCCGCAGCACTAGAAGCAATCAGGGGGGAGGTTGGGTGGATGAGGATCAAGGACAGGATAGACTTACTGAAACTCTGTTATCTTAATTATTTGGTAAATCTCTCCGACAGCCAATGGTGTAAAGTAAGGTTCCAGAGTACTTTCAACTCGAATACTAAGACAGGGAGGATAGTCCAAGTAAGGGAGTTAATAGAGAACTACTCATTGGAGATCACGGACCTAGATGTACATGTAGGGCCAACCGAGGGTAAAAAAAATCGTCAAGAGAAAGAGTCATGGAGGATGATAACCTTAATTGGTGAGAGGGGGGCAAATTAAAGAGGTCCTTGGGTGGTCTGCGTGATAAAGAGAAGCCTGGATTTGAAGATGGCACCTTTGGGGAAGAGTACTGTTGTTCATGCTGAGATCACAGTCCCTGGAGCTCAGGGGAAAAATTGGGAAAAACAAGGAAAAGGACTGCCAGATGTGTAATTTAGGCATGGTGGAGACCCTGGAAAACTTTCTACTAGAATGCCCGAAATGCCAGTCTAAAAGAACAAAATTCACTGGGAGAGGGATGGAGGGTTCTCAAGTCCCCTTGGCCCAAAACCTACTCATCCAAAATGGGAGTCAACCCATCCCAAATGAAGAGTCTACTCAACCCAGCTTTATAGTCATGTTGCCCCATGTCAACAGTTTACTCGACCATGATCAAAGTAATTATAAGAAGCAACAAAGTTTTTTTAAACATATTGTCACACTGGCTGTGGCACCTTACAATTTTATGAAAACATTGATAATCAGTGATCATCAATCTCTTTCTTGATAGAGCAAATGGATTAACAATCAACAACAGGTCAATCAGTTATGAAGGTTATATAAACAATAACATCATACAGTTAAAACTAGAAGTCCTGTCACGAACTGTGCGCTTATCTAGGCTTAATTGCGCGTAAGAATTGCGTGCATTTGTCATATCGAATAGCATCCAAATCATGGCAGGTTCTCCTGGTTATTCATAGCAAACACAGGCAATGTTTCTGCCAATGGACCTCCGGGTTACCCGGAGGTCCAGTGGCTGAAACATTGCGTGTGTACAGGCCATATGTGCAGAATTTGATAGCCTTACTATGGTCATAACGCGTAGATTAACGCACAGATCGACGTTCTATTTGTGCGCATTTGGTGACAGGACTTATAGTTTCAACTGCAACTTTAGTAACCCTTAATTGTTTTTAGTTCAAGATATTATATGTAATCATTGCCAGGTAGGGGATATTTGATAAAAGTGAGATACATGTATATGAAGAAATATATTTATATTTTCATCAAAAAGACAGTTGAGTCAGTGCACTGTGACATCTGGTGAATGATTTCAGTGATAGTTGGGTGTCTGACAAGCACACATTCCACCCAAGGGGCTGTAGAAGACATGGATGGTCAGTCAGAGAATTTACCACATTCAGTCCAAGACCTCAGTACCTTGTAAATCCTCCAAGCGCAGATCTGGCGTGGCATATGCCTCACCAAACTTCTAATATCAGCTTGACTGATGTTATTCCATTCTTCCTGCAGTTCAGCAGCGAGTTCCTGGACATTGGTAGGGGGTTGCTGGTGTTGTCATAGGCACCTGCCAAGTATATCCCAGATGAGCTCGATTGGTGAAGGGTCTGGACTTATTGCTGGCCAAGGCAGTGTAGTGATGCTCTGCTCCTGTAGGAACTCTGTAGTGACACGGGCCCTGTGTGCTCTTTTATTGTCACTTTGGAAAATGAATCGACGGCTGCGACATCAACTTTTAAAAAACACAAAACAAGTAGCAATTGTAAATATAAATGTAAAGCTGGTGTCTGAAAGGAATCTTAAACGCCAACAAAAGAAATGATTTGTGAATATACGTAAAATACTTTTTGAACTTTGGGACAGGAATAATGCCAATGATTGGGTCGCAGGTTATGTTCGATATGTACCACAGTCGATATGTACCACCCGTCGGTCAATATGTACCACCCAGAAGTAGATTTGTACCGCCATATGGTGGGGACTTTTCCCTCCAACTTTTGAGATGGTTTTGAGGTATCGACACAAACAAATTGGATAGTCAGCATAGATGTACATGCCAATTTTTAGAGGTGATGGAAGGGTAGGGGTGGAAGATTTTACCCGAAAATGATGCAGGATTATCAAGGCACATTGTGCCACTGTGGGGATGGTATGGGAGGATGTGTTCCAACTACCATTTCAACACTTTTTTTGCTGTGGGTCTGTAGTCATCAGATGCTGGTTGTCCAGACTTGAACCAAAATTCCGAACTGTAATCTTTGGTGTGGTACGTCCTGTGGAATGGGATGTAATCAGAAAAGATAAGACAAACACACATAATATTTCTACATCTTTTTATTTAAATGTATATATACTCTGTAAAACTTTTTGGTATACATGTTAAAAACAAAGAGAGGGAAATATTTTTTACAGAACATACTATGAAATCGGGAAAAAAGCACTTTGGAAGGGTTTTTTAAGTTACTGGCAGACTGGGATAGGAATTTTCTTGGTGTTTTTACACTGATCTCTTCTTTGAAATTAACAAACTTTTCCAGTTTGATTTTTTTCCGATTTCAAACTATGTTTGGTAATTTTTTATTGTTGTTTTCTGTGTGTTTTTTCCAAGTTCTACATGTATACACACAGGGAGCAACAATAAAAAAATTACCGAACATACTATGAAATCAGGAAAAAAGCACTTCAGAAGTTTTTTTTTGTTACTGGTGGACTGGGACAGGACTTTTCTTAGTGGTTTTACATTGATCTCTTAATTAACAAACTTTTCCATACTGATTTTTTTCCGATTTTAAACTAGGTTTGGTAATTTTTTATTGTTGTTTTCTGTGTGTTTTTTCCAAGTTCTATACACACAGGGAACAACAATAAAAAAATTACCAAACATACTATAAAATCGGGAAAAAAGCACTCTGGAAATTTTTTTTGTTACTAAGTGTTTCATTTGTAATTCTGTAGCTAGTCTAACATGGCGTTGGCCATTTAGTTGAATATCTTGCTGAAAAAAACAGGTGGAATGTTATGCTCATCCAATGTGAAGTTTAGATCTTTTGGGTGTGCTGGTTGAAGTTGTTGTCTAGCCCTATTAGCTGACCGTGCAAGCTGATCTAATCTTGGGGGTGGAACGTCTTCCATTGGAAGAGATTCTAGGGCTTGTTTTGCAATGACACCATATGAAGTATACAAATCATTTTTAGCTGTCTCTTTAACAATAGCTCTTGCAGAGTTTAGTAATAAAGCACCTGGGTTTCCAGGGTGTGTGTGACTTCAGATAGCATAACATTTCTTCCCCCTACAACTACAAATCCAAGTGGTACCCGCGATTGTTTGACACTTAATTGTATATGTATAACCATTGCTGTCTGCCAACAGGTCTCCACCCTTTTTTGTGCCATTTTTTATTATATTGTAAGTCACAGAACCATCTTCCGCTGTGGTTGAAGGAATGTTCTCTTCCTCAAGAGATTGCTCCATTTCAGCATTTACAGAGGCAATAAGTAGCGATACACTGAAGGACGCTGCTGCTTCCGCTGTGGTTTCTTCAATATCCCTGTCAGTTTCTGTGGTTAATGGCCCTGAGCAGTCAGGACAGGACCAATTGACAATGATTCAATCTCGTTGAGCTTTCATCATCTTTCTATAAGTTACTCTATTCATCCCAGTTCCGCAGAGTCGATGCCGCCATCTATTACACACATCACATTCCAAGGCATCTTGGTGGCACCTTACTTCCGAACTGCACCCAGAACAAGGGTTATTCATAGTGAGGTGAACTGGTGAGAACACCTGCTTACCACTGGATTTTATTCAAATTTCTGGCTTGGTGGGTCAATGAATAAACATTCTTAAGTAATACTATCAAAGGATGAAGTGCGCGAGGCAACACGCATTGCTCATATGTTTTGATTGCAATTACCCATCCTTCTGTCAGTTAGCATTGTTTTGATTGCAATTCCCCATCCTTCTTTCAGTTAGCACATGTTTTGATTGCAATTCCCTATCCTTCTTCCAGTTAGCATATGTTTTGATTGAAACTACCCAACCTTCTTCAAGTTATTATGGAGATTGCTTGGGCAGTGGAGTGTTTATTTATAAATACTGTCTTAATTGGCATTATACTTTTCCCCGAAGCTTGTTTCAAGATTAAAGAATAAACAAACGACCTACTAGTAACTTTGCCAACATACCGACACTCAATACTATTTTAAAAATATTTAATGTAGAGTACCGCATCAAAGATTTAACATTAACAATGGAATTTTACTGAAATTGTCCAGAGAAAAACAGTACAAAAATACATATTTTTGACTGTAGAAAAGGGAAAAAAAATTATGAAATCAACAGAAAATGAAATAAAAATATCGAGCATATTTATCAAAACTAATCCACATTTCAAGTGGTACATATCGACTTCTCAAGTGGTACATATCAACCTTTCATGTGGTACATATCGACTTTTCAAGTGGTACTTATCGACTGCCGATGTGGTACATATCAACTGTTACATATAGGTTGTGGTTAGTACTCAAACGATTAGTCGACTAGTCGATGTTGACTCTGAGCAAACCAGTAGTCGACTCTCAATTGTGCAGTCGACTAGTCGGAGGAGTTCAAGCTTTTAGGTAAATAGTATCCCTTCTGTGTCACTCACAGGCAGTTTGAACAGCAATATTGGGCAATCAATGTATACATCTACTGCCATCTAACAGTAGTGACAGTAGTTTGTTTTAACTGGTACTAGTAGAGTGCTGAATTATTTTGGGCTATCAGGATATGTTATTAATTTGCCTTGTTGCAATTTATGAGAGAGTGCCTATAGGCACTCTCCCATAAATCGCAACAAGGCAAATTAAATAAGACTATATAATTTCACTCTCAGCTTAATTAGAAGCACATTAACAGAATAATGTGCCAGCAAGTTGCTGTATACATGTATGAATGCCCAAGTGAAGCCAAATTTGGACCTTCAGCACTCTACTGGAACACCAACACTGTTATAAGGAGATAAGTTGTCACCAATGACTGGTTGAAGTCGACTTGACTTTTTGGTGTTGACTAGTCGACTTTGGAATTCACTAGTCATTTGAGCACTAGTTGTGGTACATATCGACTTAGGACCGGGTCGCAAATTCTTTACTAAGAAAGTGCTCATACCTTGTCTGTCATTTTGAAAGTTAAACAGTTATTTGAGTTGATATTTATGATAATTTTCATTCATCTCAAAATCTGTTGGTCCTACAAATGGGTTTATTTTATTTTAATATTCGCTTGATTTTTCATTTTGTATATTAATATGGCCCCACCAGAAATGAATAATTACATGTAAATGGATCAAGTCACCAGGATTATGTTATCTTTCTCAACCATTATTGTTCAAGCTTTCCCAGTTTCCCACTGATGGCACAAGGGTACTTTCCTAGCAGGAATGGGTAGAGTTCTACAGTACAGTCAACATGGATACAGTTAAAACTAGAAGTCCTGTCACGAATAGTGTGCTTATGTAGGCTTAATAGCATGTTGGAATTGCGCGCAATTGCCATATCGAATGGCATCCAAACCACGGCAGGTTCTCCTGGTTACTCATAGCAAACACATGCAATGTTTCTGCCAATGGACCTCCGGGTTACCCAGAGGTCCATTGGCTGAAACATTGCTTGTGCACAGGCCATATGTACAGAATTTGATAGCTTTACTTGGGCCATAACGTGCATATTAACGCGCATATCAACGTGCTATTTGTGCGCATTTCATGACAGGACTTCTAGTTTTAACTGTAGGTCGAAATCCACACATGGGCATTTTGTCAGAATAGCACCCAAACCGTCCCCAAGCCGAACCATCGCCACCTAAGCAACCCAAACCGTCCCCACCTATTTTACCCAAACCGTCCTCAATCCCAAAAACCCAAACCATCCCCACGTCATTATTATTTTTTTTATTATTATTTATTTTTATGCAAAACCACTTACCCCAATTTAGAGAGAATTATCAAATCCAACAAATTATAATGATGAAGAAAATCATATCCGATTATGAATTGCATTAAATCCAACAGAATGAATGAGATAAAGTCAAATTTTCATGCACTAGGAAATTTATCACTCACATATCTGATTCATACGTATTGGAAATTGAAATGAATGAAAAATACAAACTTGGTTGATTTCTGTAACGATGACAGGTCTCACTCATCTTACATGCTATCAGCAAGTTTTAACAAGAATAACACTGTGATTACTCCTTTTGGCTTCAAAGAATGTTTACACAAACACTCTGTGGCCGTCTCCGTGTCGCTACTTCAAAGAGTGTTTACTCTAAACAACATCCATGCTTCAACTTCAAAGAACCAATAATCACAAAACATTTTAAGGTCACTTCTTCCAAACAATTTTGTATTGAAATAAATCACAAAGTTCAGTCTTGTTAGTCATTAATTACGAGTAGACCTAACTAAATACAGTAACTTCGCCATGTATTCAACTGGGGACGGTTTGGGTAAAATAGTGGGGACGGTTCGGTCTTGGGGATGGTTCGGGTTACATCGGCCAACTGGAGTAACTGACCCAGGGGACGGTTTGGGAAAATAGTTGGGGACGGTTTGGGTAAAATAGTGTGGGGACGGTTTGGCTTGGGGACGGTTTGGGTGCATCCCTTTTGTCAATGCATACAATTCAGAGATGATCTGCTATGACACCTAGCAGAATTTACATCAATGAAGCACCACAGTTCACGTTGGAGCTTCACTGATGGAAATTCAGCTAGGTGTCATAGCGGCCCATCTCTTAAATTTTAATTTGTATACGTGGACAAAATACACACATGTGGATTCTGACGCACCACGATGTCCGAACTGTACTTGGGATGAGTTGACCTCTATTTGGGATGAGTGGTCTTCTATTGTGGGACGAGTGGACTTATGTTCTGGGACGAGTCGACTTGGGTTTGGGAAGAGTCGACTCGGGTTTGGGATGAAAAGACAGAATAAGACGTGAGGATGAAGGACATGAGGTTAGTGGGTGATTCAAAGGAGAGGGTTAATATACTAATCGGAGAGATCGGGAAGAATGGGGCAAAGGATGCCATCGAGCAGTTCGTCTCCGAGTGCTGGGAGGATAGAAGAAGCGTGGGAATAGGGAGGCAGTTGGGAGCACAGGGCCGGAGTAACCAAGTCCTTCTCATCCGAGAACCGCGACAAATCAGCGGCAGGCCAAAATGTTATTATTAGTGTAAAAATATAGAGCAAATATACCTTGCTAGCCGAACTCATCTTGTCGAACTTGTTACCTACAAACAAAAAACGTAGACATACAACACAGGGCTAATTTATCAAGATGAAAATAAATTTTGTTTTCATTTTGAAAAAACCCACAAAATTGGGGAAGGGGTCAGCACGAGTCAGGAGATGTCCGCATAATGTACGATCAGATGACTGAATGACTCCGGCGTAGCCGCCACGCACTCAAATCGAGCGCTACCAATTGTTTGAAAGTGCTCGTGATTGCGATCATAGCCTATCACATGACCAAAGTGTTTAGACTTTTGCACAACAAAACAGCCCGAAAACTATGTCGGAAGAGGAGAAAACTCCCCTTCTTTCAAAAAAGGACGATGAAGATGACGAGATAGAGTTGACAGGATGTGGAGCTACTTTGGCGTGCAACCCTCGCAGGGGACTGCACAGATATTTGGTCTTGATTATCATGTGTTTTCTGAGCTTTGGTCAGTTTTACATTATTTTTCAATTTCGCAGCTTACGAAGTTACGTCAAGTTACAATATGAGTTGCTTTAAATTTCGAAAAACCGAAATGGACTTTTCGCTTTCTCCACACCATTACCGCGAGTATTGTATACCTACAGTGCTGGTGGCGGGCGGGCGGGGGGACGCTTGGCTGGATCTCCCAGGTATAACCCCCCCCCCCCCCCGTCGGTGACGAGTCGTTTCGCCCCAACTTCTGTTCGCCCTTGGTCGTTTCGCCCCCTACATTGGGGCAAAAGATCCGGGAATGATTATGAGCACAGGCACTCGACGTATTATCGGATTTTATCAATTGTAATAAAATATATATTATATTATCAATACTAAAAAAAGTAAACGTATGACACTTCCCAGATCGAAATTTTCAACAATCTCTCAAATAGCGAATACCTCATCGATCTCGCTCAAATAAACGACAAAATGTCGTGTAATTCGCGGAGCCACTCAGATTTCGAGCCCAAGATTGACGAGATTTGACCTTTATTCGCATTTATTTCACTTTGTATCGACTGAAACGACGGAGACGTCTATCCACGACCATTCAATTCCGGTACACAAGCAAATTGAAGCAATGAATGCAACGCCGCGCGTTCATTGGTCGTCTACTTATAGCCATAACTGCGGGAAATTCAAAAGTCTGTTTTTGTTTCACTCAATACAACACAAGACGACACAACAACATGACTTCAATCAAAATATTTTATTCGATCTTAAAACAATGTCAAAACCCATAATAATGATGTCATGGTAACATAACATATGCAGTTATTTAAAATTAACATTACTAGTCATGCTTTTGATATTTTAATTTCGGTGTTGTGGGAATGGGAGGGTAGGGGAGGGCATGGTCGCGTGTCATCCACATGCAAACTACAAAAAATCCTCAGTCGAATCCAATAGACAGAATCAGAAATTCACTTAGTTTCTATTGACATAGTTACTATCACCATAAATAAATGTAGTTTACATGGAAAGTGAAAATTTGGAGGGAGTGGGGGGGGGGGGTGCGAGGAGTGTTCTCCTTCACCCTTCTCACCCCAAACACAGGCACTGATATTTCTAAAACTCTTGGAGAGAGATTATCAGAAACCAGAACCAAGTGGGCAGATCATAATGCCAGATAATCACAACAGAATTTTAGTAACATTTTTCCTTTGTTGATTATTGTATTATTTGACATAATTCTCTTGCAGTGAGATCAAGGACTGGAATTATCAACACAGGATAATGGGATCAAAAGTTACTTGTAGTTATCCTGCAACTTATTTCAGCTGATACTGTATGTGCATGTTAGAGTGATGGATCTAGTTGGCGGGGGGGGGGGGGGGGGGGCATCTTTTTCCAAAGGTATGTTATCTCGAGACATAATTATGGCCTGTGGTTATCTGTGCCAAATAGCAATTGATGGTGGACACTTTACCCTTGCCCAAGAATTAAGCAAACTGCATTCTTTGACATATTGGAAAATAAATTTCCCTAGGGAGGCCCTAAGATCCTCATGAAAGTGGGCCCAGTGAGAGGAAATTAGGGTACCAAGGCTTATTCTATGATGGGCCACCTTTCCAAAGTGCCTGGATATTCATGGTGATGCTGAAATCACAAGCAATGATGGGGGGGGGGGGGGGGGGGGGGTATTCAGGTGACAGTGGCCTTTTTAACTTCACAAGTAAATCTTCAGTCTCTTTACAAATCTGACCCTAAGTTCATGTATTGTTTTTATAAATGCCTCTGAAAATAAAGTAAAAACCAAGAGAAAAACTTAGATAGATAAATTTTGTCTAGACTGATACAATGAAACTTGATTAAATTTAATTTTTTATCCCCTGCACATGATAAAATTATTTAATTGGTCCAGTGCTGTGTTTTTCAATTTCAAATGATGTTTTGAGACAAGATATTTTTTTTCTCTGAAAAAGTTCACTCGAACAATTATGTTGTTTTTTTCTGTAAATATTTATTATTTCAAATAGTTTCTTTTCATTTATTGGCGAGTGTCCATTGGCACTGTCCAATAATGGAAAATAAAATATTTCATTCGAATACACTTTCTATTTTTTCCGAAAAATAGCGACACCTTACAGGGATTGCAAAGCCACTATAGTGTCTTTCAGCACTTTTCAGTAAGGCCATGATCTAGTGGCTTCCAGCACTCAGCCAGTTGACTGATTGAGTGCAAGAAGCCACTATCAGGGCTCTACTGAAAAGTACTGAAGGCCTCTTTTGTGGCTTTATAATGTTTGCACTAATTTGTTTCTGTCTCAGCAGAAGAAAAATTTATTAATATGAAAATATTTTGTTACAATTTATTGGAGAGCACCGACAGTCACTTTCTAATAAGTTGCAACAAAACAATTATTTTTGAGCAATATCGTGCTAAACTAAGGCTTCTTTTGCTGGTAGTGTGATTGACATCTTTGAAAGGGGTGGGCAGTTGTATGGGCCAATTTACAGTGTTTAAGGAATGAGGTTTGCATGCCAAAAGTCTCCAAAGCAACAACAATGTGAACAAAAAACTCAAGGCAAAAAACCCTGACATACTTTTTTCAGAAATTATAAAAGGGAAATTGGAAACAGCTGGTTGCAGCATGAGATAATTTCTACATTTCACATCATTTCTTGGGAAGCTCTTTCCGAGAGTTACCCCAAAAATGATGAAGGTTGGAATTAATTATTATCACTAAAGAGAGAAAAACCCAGGAGATATTTTCACCCTACAATTTGCTTCTAACACAAATAAATAAATTGATCTTTTGTCAATTTGTCATGAGGGTTTTTTGGTTTATAGAATTTTTGGTGCTGTGAGACATTTTTTCCGTTACCCCCCCCCCTCCCCCCAGCCCCGTCCCCTTTTTCAAGTGGACTTTTGACAGAAATGTAAAGTTTATAGAGTGCTGCCAGTACCATTTTCAAGAGGGAGAGGGATAACTCTTTCCACCCTTTTCCCGAATAAACGAAGAATTCCATTATTTGCTTTCAAATCAGTGCTTATGACCAATATTGGAAAGAACTTGATGAGCCCCTTCTAAAGAGGGACAATAAGAACTGTTTTATGAAACAAAAACTGAAAATATATTAAAGTTTGAATGACGAATAGCACATGTTGCATTTTTAAGTCAATTTTATTATTTCATGTTTTTCTGACTGTATTCTACAAACACCATTGATTGGGAGGGGCCCAAGAAACAAACACATTTTGGTCAAAACTGTTCAAACTTTTGAAGAAATCTGAAATATAGGCCAACACCAGTAATTATAATGCTTATGTAATCTATTCACACCAATGACAATTAATCCAAAGACATTTCATTCCACACCAGACTCAAAGGACTCCACTCTACATGTACAGCAACTTACAAAACTAGTTGCAAATGCAAACGTGGAATTCCTTGTATGAAATATCTTTCTGATATGGTTCCTCTTCATTAATACCACCGTTCCCTGACAGTTAGTCTCAGAAAGCTCTTACTTATTACTTATCAAGATTTAGTGTCATAATCTGGTATTTAAGAGAAAGAGAGATCATTCACAATAGCTTATAATTAATTATTTTAAGTGGTAGCCAGAAAATGTTCATGAACATACAAGTCTTGGAAAAAATGTCCATGGAATCATATAATCACAAATTATAGCAGCTGGAAAAATGAACTGAACACTTTAAACAGTGTTTTCATTCAAATTAATATGAACAACTTGTAATATTTGTGTAAAGCTTTCCAAGAAAGGATTTTAGGTATGGATAGGTTAGGACTGCAGATTAAAAAGATTCAATCCCCACACAGCAAAACTCTCTGCTGGTATATCCCCCTCCCGTATACAAACTATTGGATGAGTATGAAACTTTTGATTTTTCTTTTGCTATACAGCATGTAAACTGAACATTTTGATACAGAAAAACTGGAAATAAGATGCTGGATAGATAACCACATTAAAAATTTTGATCTCATTTTTTCCTTATTACAAATATTATTTGAACCATGACATCATTTCTTTGGAAGCTCTCTTCAAGAGCTTCCCAGGAAAGGCTGTCAAGGATTGGAATTATAAACCAGGGAAAAATGTAATGGAAATTTTCTTGTGGTTAATAAGCTGAAAAGTTGCTTGGTCTTTTTTGAAGAGCAATAATTAGTTAGTGGGTGGAAATACTACACCTCCCCCCAATTTCCACCACACACACATATATTTATTTATTATTTATTTATTGGTGTTTAAGGTCACATATTTCTGCACAATGGCTAATCTTGACCTCAACAGTTTTACGGGTGGAGGAAGCCGGAGTACCCGGAGAGAACCACTGAGCAACTGTCAGTTCCCCAACATACTAACTCCACACAAGCAGGGGGTGTCTTCCAACTAGACCATTTCCCTTTAGGCCAATTCCCCTCAGACCAACTACATACTGTTATTGATTAAGGGTTGATTAAGGATAATTAAGAAAACATTTATTTACTGATAAGCACTTTATTTGATAAAATATTTATACGCATAACAAAAAAATATTGGTTTTTCACATTTCAGTTTATAAAATACATGTATCAACAACCCAGAAAATAAGCAGACTATCGTCTGAAAAATGAGGTTCCCAGAGGGTGAATTTGGTGATGCTACCCTGCACAGCAGGGTAGCATCACTAAATTTACCCTCTGTGAACCTCAATCTGAATTAAGGTCTCAAACATAAACAGAAAGAGGTACCCAGAGGATAAACTGATCCACTGTATGGAATAGCATCAGCAAATTCACCCTCTGGGTACCCCATTCTACAACTTACAGGCTGCTTATTTTCAGGCTTGAATATCAATAACAATGAATACATTTATAAATATTTATAAGTATATCAAATTATTGATATAGAATTATTTTAAAAGTAGAACGCATGAGTTGGTCTAAGGGGAATTGGTCTAGTGGGAATGAACCAAGCTGGGTTAAGCATTGGTTGAATACAGCGTCACCGTGCCCCACATGGGCAATGGGGGTGAAGTGTCTTGCCCAAGGACACAACGCGATTTCCGCAGGTGGGATTCGAAACGAAGACCTCTCGGCTTGCAGCCAGCACCTCTACCTACTGAGCCACCGCGCCCCCACCACACACACATACATACAAAACATTTACATCCCACATTGTTTAGGCGCATTTGACTGTTTATCAGTGACAGCGCATCTTACATTTATTGCCAAAAATTGCAAACTGAATCAAATTTTCAGTCTGCTCTCTGCCACAGGCACTCGACGTATTATCACAGTTTATCAATTTTAATAAAATTAAAATTTATTAAATCTGATAATACGTCGAGTGCCTGTGCTCTCTGCAGACATCTTGATAGATACAGGGGAAGGGGCCCATTAGCTGAAATTTAGGTGTTTTGTTCTTTCTACTCATAAAATGTTGAGACTTGGGTTCTTTGAGAAAATCCACTCCTTCGGGGTTTGGATTATATTCAATAAACCCTTTGCAGGATGTTTCAAATTGAATTGTTCATTTTCCTTCAGATTGTCGATGCACAGTGGTCAGCTTAAACACATGAAATCTAAGTTCTTCTGCAGATATGATGAAGTCTCCTGGGTCATTAAAATTCACATTGGGTACCGGTCGCAGCTGTTAGAAATCTCCACATAAAATCATTTGAATACCTCAAAAAGCATTTCGGTGATTCCCTCTTGTCTCCTTACAAATTGTGTCTATTTGTCGAAATACTTTCAGGGAAAGCATAGATACTTCATCGATAATAATCACATCTGTGGACAACATCCTCTCTTTTACATCATGATAATTGTCATCAAACTTGATTTTCTGTATTAAATATGCGTCAGAAAATCTGTCGTCCGCCAAAACAAAAAATCTGTGAACAGTCATTGAACCGCGAGGCAAATTTGTGCTTGCCAATGCCATACTTGTTGTACCCAGTGTATAAACGTTTTTGTTCATATGTGTCAGTCCAATGTTGATCTTATTCAGGTAAAATGTTTTCCCATTCCAGCCTGTCCGGTTATTATAATATTGTGGCCTTTTTCAGCAGCAACTGCAATTTCTGAAAGCGACATCTTCGAATGAACGTCAGTATAAAATGAGCACGTTTTCATTGTTGACTAGGAGTTATATTTAGAGTGAAAAATAATGTGTTGAATTTTAAATTGACCAATGAACGCACGGCGTTGAATTCATAGCTTAAATTTGCTTGTGTACCGGAATTGAATGGTCGTGGATAGACGTCTCGATCGTTTCAGTCGATAAAAAGTGAAATAAATGCGAATAAAGGTCAAATTTCGTCAATCTTGGGCTCGAAATCTGAGTGGCTCCGCGAATTACACAACATTTTGTCGTTTATCTGAGCGAGATCGATGAGGTATTCGCTATTTGAGAGATTGTTGAAAATTTCGATCTGGGAAGTGTTATACCTTTACTTTTTTTAGTATTGATAATATAATATATATTTTATTAAAATTGATAAAATCCGATAATACGTCGAGTGCCTGTGATTATGAGGGGCAAAACGATGATAATTTTATTAATTTTTTTAATAGTTTTAAGAGCCTATATAAGTACTGAAATTTTGTTTATTTTGAAAATTCACACCTCTGATATTCCTTCAATTCAAATTAAATATATATATATATATCAAAATCAAGATTAAGATGTATAGAACACGAAACACACGTGTAATCAACTCACAGAATCGACTGTAGGCACCACTGCTTCCTGGAAGTCTGCTACCGTATTCACACCGGAACTGATAATTTAATAATATTTCACGAAAACAACTCGTGGCCAAATGTGCTTTACATATCCAAGAACAAAGCCAGGGGATCAAAATTCTTCAACACACGGTGACAGAGCTGCATGGGAGTAAATTCCAAAGCCTTTTCTTTTGTTTACATATGAATATACTTTCGATTTCCGGTCGACGTTATAGGACGGAAAAAGCATGTAAAAGCAACGCGGTGTAAAATCAAATAATGAAAAAGATCACCTTCATACAGTGTACTGTTATTAGATAGTGATTGCACAGTTGCCATATTCAACGCAAGGTATCATACCTGTTGAAATTTCTGAGAATTACTATTTTGTTTTTCGATGGAAATTCGTGATATCGAGTGATTTGCGCATGTCTGTCGAGTATGGAAACCATCTTCAAGAAAAAATGCAGACAGTGTTGTCCTTTTCCCAAATGCAGGGTTACGGGTCGTTTTGTACCTTTTCTCTTTCGTACTGTGTCGTTTCGTACTGAGTCGTTTTGTACCTAAAAAGGAACGGAACGACTCGGGGTAATTTTCACTTCTATTCTTCTAAATTTTTTTGGTTCGAAAGTTTTTAGGCATAGTTTTTAACTTTAAAAAAATCATATAACATATAGATTTTTAAAGAACATTATGCCTAAAATGGCAATTTCAGTGAAAACTTTAAATAATAAAAGCTGTTGGCGGAAATCTGTTCATACCATAACATATCTCTTCCAAACGCCTTAACCCCCCCCCCCCCCCCCCCCCCATTTTCCTTATACTGTCCACAATCGGCAAAGGCCTTCATTATCGAGTGTTAGCTTAATAAGTTATTCCGTTTTTCCTCACTCTTCTCTATTGGCAATCTACTACCGGTTCGGCGAATTAAATACTTCGAATATCTCCTTTTTGTCGTATCATCTTTTAAGTGGGTCGTTTCGTTCATTTTAGCTGTCATTTAGGTCCACTTGCTACTTCCCTCTAAAATTGAGTCCCCCTTTTTATGTGAGTTGTTTCGTTCCTTTTTAGTTTGGCGAGGCGTTTCATACCTAAAAGGGTACGAAACGACCCAGTACAGAAGGGTAAAGGTACGAAACGACCCAGGGGACGAAAAGGAAAAGGAACGAAACGACCCCGTCACCAAATGCAGTCCTATCGCTGTATTAGAAAGTGTTTTGAATGCCTAGCTTTGTTCTTGGATATATGAAGCACATTTGGCCACAAGTTGTTCTGATGTAATATTATTTTATTATCAGTTCGGGTGCGAATACGGTAGCAGACTTCCAGGAACCAGTGGTGCCTACACTCGACTCTATGAGTTGATTACATATGTGTTTCATATTTTGTGTTCTTTACATCCCAACCTTCATTTTGATGTATAAATTTGTGTATATATATTTGAATTTAAGGAATATGAGAGTTGAGAATTTTCAAAATAAACAAAATTTCCTTACTTATATAGGCCCCTTAAAGTACTTTTCTACCATCACTTACAGTATGTGGAGGGTGGATTGTAACTAAATCACCCACAGAGTGGAGTTATCACCCAAGCTATAACTTTCAAATTTTGTACATATTGACAAAAAACACAAGCATTGTTTCAGCCAAGGGACCTACGGGTTTAAACAAGTGGTCCATTGGCTGAAACTTTGCTGGTGCTGGTTGTGCTTTGCAACACATTGGCAATTATTCTCGGGTGGAATCTCCACTCTGTGGGTGATTTAGAGATAATACACTCTCCATGTACTGTAATATTAAAATGCAAAAAACTGATATGGACACAACACACTATCTTGACTTGAAAACAATTTAATACCGGCAGAAAATTAAATGGATGGATGTATTGGTATTATTATGAAAGTGCCAAAAAAATTGTTCGTTGATATCGTTGCAGTGGCATAGCTGGAGGTGGGGGGCTACACCTCCCCTCCCCCCTACCCCAATTATTTATTTCTTAGTGCAGTTCTTTCTGTGTATTAGTATTGAGTGATGGGTTATATGCAGTACATACAGAGTGTATACCATATGAAACACTGGATGCAGTGTTTACGTTTCATCAAAACACAGAGTTATCCGGTGAAACTCTGTGTTAGAGCAAAGATAACTAACACTGTGTTGGTCGGTGATTATGTGTGAAAGAGATTAGTGTTGTTGAGAGGCAAGAAAAACGGTCTCACATAAATTGCTACCATATTCATTCCAGTATTTTGTGTCCATGTATTGAGATCCCAATGTAATTTTTTTTTTTGACGAGCCACAGAAAATGGCAAGGCAACAATTTTAAATTCTCAAAACAATTCCCTTATCCCTCAAAGTCAAACGCCACAGAACAGAACAAGCCAGCCGCTGTACATAAATTTCCAAAAATCAAAAACATCTAAATAATCTAAACTTCCAACTTCCGCTTGAAATTTTGTTGCCATACGCACATAGATGTAGAATGTAGATATCGGAAATGTCAACCAGACCCAACGTACTCGCCCTTGCCCACCCTCACCAACCTTCTCAGTTTTCGGCAGCTTGTCGAACGAATCAGGCTGAATACTTGATATATATTTGATAACGTGGACGTAGAATATAGGCTTTCTGTGGATGGTGTAATGCCATGGCATGTCTGTGGTCGTATTGTCACCGTGGGCATGCTTATAGTTCCCCCCCCCCCCCCCCCCCAAACCGAAACGAGTCGGATTTTACCGGCTGATTCATCCGATGCATTTTAACAAAAAAAACAAAACAATACAACAAGACTCAATCTGGAAGTGTCAAATGATTTATTAATATTTACAAGATAACATCAATTCTACAAGCATGTGACAACTGAACTGGAAAACAGAAGGAAATTTTACAGCAGCATGGAAGTCAAAAACTGACACCTAAAATTACAACCTCATGTTGTGTTATCGCTATTGGGAATAAACCTCGATTTAAAACACGCCGATAATTTCGGACCAGCCAAATATGTACACGGATTATTCTCAATGATATTGCCACTGTTAGTTCTGTAGTGAAAATATCACTGAATGTTATACATATACATGTGTCCAACACTCTTGATTGTACAACCTTCATTTCCAAACACGTATACTGCTATTGTTTTTCAATATTTTGTATGACAGCAGAAAAGGAGTTCTTTCTTGTTCATTATTTCTACAAATCAATAATTAAATGACACAAACCGTTATTTTATTGCAGATTTCTAGAAATGATTGCCTAGTATTTCGCAGAGAAAACCTCTGGCGTACGTGGAGGCTAGTCCCCCCCCCCCCCCCCCCCCCCCACCCCACCCCACCTCTAAATGAATGACTGTGCCCTTTCCCTCAAAATGGGAAAATGAAAAAAATTTACCCGATAAAGTTAATGCGGCGTACAAAATGAAAGTGTCGATGACATTACAGCTTAATTTAAGTGTGTAGTGTTTGATGAGAAGGATAAGCCAAGAAGCCTGATAATATAACAATGACACAAGTTTGGAGGGTGTTACGGTTTATTAACGGCCCAACAGGAATAAACATGGACGCTCGACAAAATCATGTTATTACTAGGCATTCAGGGTTTTTGATTTTCAATACCCAGTGCAGGGGGGGGGGGGGGGGGGGTGGTGGAGGACAGGCAAAAACTTACGGATACAAGGTGGAAATTTTTACATTTTCAATTTTTGGGACCCATCACCCCCGGAATGCAAGTTTTTGCCAGTCATGTCTTGGATACCCACCCCTCCCGCACAGTTTTTTCTCAAAGACAATTGGGGGTCCACCCCCAATTTATAAAATCTGTTTAACAAAGTATTCAAATTACCTAAATCAAAATATACAGTTAAAACTAGAAGTCCTGTCACAAAATGTGTGCTTAACTAGGCTTAATTGCGCGTAAGAATTTCGCGCAGTTGCCATATCGAATGACATCCAAAGCACGGCAGGTTCTCCTGGATACTCATAGCAAACACAGGCAATGTTTCTGCCAATGGACCTCCGGGTTACCTGGAGGTCCATTGGCTGAAACATTGCTTGTGCACAGGCCATACATGTATGTACAGAATTTGAAAGACTTACTATGGTCATAACGTGTAGATTAACGCGCAGGTCAACGTGCTATTTCTGCGCATTTCATGACAGGACTTCTAGTTTTAACTGTAAATAAATAAATACTTTTCCCAAACATGAAAGGTGCCGCAAACCAACTTGTCTGATTTCCCAGCCCTGCTCTTGGGCATCCAAAACATCCCTAGCCACAGATGGCCCCAAAACAATCTCTCTGCATGTAAGGCCACAACGGAAATGCAGCATCAGACCTCCAGGTAACACCAGAACAGCCTCCACCAACTGAATTGCAGATATACCCCCATTCATGTTCCAAGCAACACAACTCTTACCCCAATGTACAACATGTCTATGTTGTTCAGACATCAGTCAAATCCCACTACCAAGAAGCCCTGGCCAAAATATATTGTTCCCACCTGGATATCTTCAACTGTCCACAAGAAATAGTTGTTTTTCATTTTATTACATTTCAGTTAAATGTTTAGTTTGTACAGCTGGTCTGAGAGAGACCCATGCCAGGGTGGCTTGTCTGAGATGAATTGCCTCTTATTTATTTTTTTATGTTAATGTTACTAGAATCATATTTACCTTGAAATTATGCAAGTTTTTCACAATCAAGATTTTTATTCTATCAATCTTTCCAATTATTCCATACATGGAAGCTCACTAGACCAATGGCATGAGGCACCCTGAGGCTTACACAAGAATCAAATAATAGGAGCTACAAAGCACTAATAAGAGGCAGACTGCCTTAGTAGAAATATAAAGGAGTGAAAATCATGACCAAATAGCTGGGAATCACTTTTTTGTTTTGCAAATTTTTGCCAGACCCAGAACAGGACCCACCCCTTAATGAAGTGTAAAACATGGGGAAAAAATTCTAACATGGAGCCCCCAACACATTATTAATGCTCTATTCTGTTCTAAGTTATGAATCTAAGCACTTAAATTCACTTTGGTTGTAATTACTTGTCCGTAAAATGATATTTGGCAAAAAATACCATGACACCGGCAAAAACTGCACTTTGGGGCTCGGACACACCCACCCGGACCTTGTATCCTGGCATTTTTTTCACCCCCCCCACCCCCTGCCCAGTACGGTATAAAATAAAATAACTTGGTATGACTAAATACCGTAAGCGTCACCAGCATTACATTTTCGGGACAGCTGGACAGGGGAACTTCAATCACAGGCGCCGGGAAACCTGACCTAAAGAGATGTATCACGCATACTTCGAAATACCCTTTCTTATATAGATAATATACACGTGTATATTAAATATATAAGAGGGTGTATTTTGAAGTAGGGGTGATATATCTCTTTAGATCAAGTTTCCAGATGCCTGTGCTTCAATGAAGAACAAATTTATGTTGTTTTTTCAACAAGCATTTTACAGACAATGTATTTTTTAACTGCTCGTCAAGTTTATACGGAATACATTGAGACACAATGTACATGTACTCGAATAAAGAAGCATTAAATTTATTGTCTTTTAGCCCGAATACCTTTAGCACAGTCTACAGGCCATATTTATGAAGGGATTTCATTGTAACTTGGTAGGTTTGACTTCATATAATGTCAGCATGTTGATGAGAATGTCCCCTTTTGGACACGATTGGGCAACTGTGACAGCTACATGTACAGGGGCCCGAAGACCTTTAGAACAGTCTACAGGTCATAATCATGAAGGGATTTCATTGTAGCTTGGTAGGATGACTTCAAATAATGTCTAGATGAGAACGTCCCCTTTTGGTCACGATCATTCAGCGTTGATTCCCAAGCCCAAAAACATTTAGCATAGTCTACATGTATAGGTGGTATTTATGGAAGGATTTCATTGTAACTTGTTAGGTTGACTCCATATAATGTCTAGATGTTGACATCCCCTTTTGGTCGTGATTGGTCAACTGTGATGGCTACATGTGTCGAAGCCCCCAAAATCTTGAGCACAGTCTACAGGTCATATTTATGAAGGGATTTCATTGTAACTTCGTAGGATCACTCCAGACGATGCCAAGATGAGAATGTCCCCTTTTGGTTGCGATCATTCAACCATGATGGCTACAGGAGCCCAAAGCCCGAAAACCTTTAGCACAGTCTACAGGTCATATTTATGAAGGGATTTCATTCTAACCTGGTAGGTTGACTTCATATAATGTCTAGATGAGAACAGCCCCTTTTGGACACCATTAGGCAACTGTGACGACTACAGGGGCCTGAAGCCCAAAAACCTTTAGCACAGTCTACAGGTGATATTTATGAAGGGATTTCATTGTACATGTGTTCTTTGGTAGGATGACTCCAAATAATGTCTAGATGAGAACGTCCCCTTTTGGTCATGATCATTCAGCCTAAGGCTTCCACGTTTAGACAAAATTGTAAACGTTTAAACGACTGTCTGTAAACGAAGCGGAAACGTTTACACGTACTAACAATACAAGTAGTCAATATTTGATAGAAGTGTGTAATAATACACAGTAAGTTACTAAGTTCATCATATCTTTGCGTACAGGGCATACAATTTATGTTATTGAGACAGCCGATTTACAGTTCGTCCAAAATCGTCCAAAAACGACGTAGACGAACAATCACAGCATGCAGATGCCGAAGGCAAAGTTGCTCGGTCTATGGGGGGGGGGGGGGGGGGAGGAGGGGGGGGTGGGGGGGGGGGGGGGTGTTGACAATACCAGACTTGAGAGTGGAATGCAATGTCGCAAAAATAAACAAAGTCTACAAACCATCCATGGGAATCAAAATTTTCAAACACCGCAAGTGCCAGTCTGTCTGTCAAACTCCATAAATCGATCCTAAGATCATCCCATGTGCGAATAATAAATTAATAATCCATGTCAGGTGAACGAAATCATCAACAACAATTGTGTATCACTTTGGGAATATACATGTAAATCTGAATAAACTAAAACATCCCACACATGTTTCGAAGGAAACACCAAAGATAAGCACGTGCCATGTGGCTCACGTGACTGTGTCACATATGATATCACATGATTTGAAGATGATTTCGTTCGGTTACTGTGGCGGCGGCGCCAGTCGGAACCAGTACACTGTTTTTCTGAAGCATTACCAAAATATTGCATTGCAAAGTTGGAAATTTTTTTTTTGTTTCTTTGCCTTTCTGCATTAATCTGCAATTTTGAAATTACTCTGTTAAAACTTCATTCCGTGTACACGTTTACCAGAACTGTAAACGTTTAATGACCATAAACGAAACGTTCACGTTTACCACGTGTAAACGTGGAAGCCTTAATTCAGCCTTGATGGCTGCCCTAGCCGAAAACCTTTAGCATAGTCTATAGGTCATATTTATGGAAGGATTTCATTGTACATGTAACCTGTTAGTTTGACTCCATATAATGCTTAGATAATGACATCCCCTTTTGGTTGTGATTGGTCAGCTGTGACGGCTTCAGGGGCCCGAAGCCCGAAAACCTTGAGGTCAGTCTACAGGTCATATTTATGAAGGGATTTCATTATAACTTCATAGGATCACTCCAGATGATGCCCAGATGAGAATGTCCCCTTTTGGTTGCAATCATTCAATCATGATGGCTGCCTGAGCCCAAAGCCCAAAAAACCTTTAGCACAGTCTACAGGTCATATTTATGAAGGGATTTCATTGTAACTTGGTACGTTGACTTCATATAACGTCTAGATAAGAACGTCCCCTTTGGATGCAATTAGGAAACTGACGGCTACAGGGGCCCGAAGCCCGAAAACATTTAGCACAGTCTACAGGCCATATTTATGAGGGGATTTCATTGTAACCTGGTAGGTTGACTTCATATAATGTCTACATGTAGATGAGAACAGCCCCTTTTGGATACCATTAGGCAACTGTGACGGCTACAGGGGCCTGAAGCCCAAAAATCTTTAGCACAGTCTACAGGTGATATTTATGAAGGGATTTCATTGTACATGTGTACTTTGGTAGGATGACTCCAAATAATGTCTAGATGAGAGCGTCCCCTTTTGGTCGCGATCATTCAGCCTTGATGGCTGCCCTAGCCTAAAACCTTCAGCATAGTCAATAGGTCATATTTATGGAAGGATTTCATGGTAACCTGTTAGTTTGACTCCATATAATGCCTAGATGATGACATCCCCTTTTGGTCGTGATTGGTCAACTGTGACGGCTTCAGGGGCCCAAAGCCCGAAAACCTTGAGTTCAGTCTACAGGTCATATTTATGAAGGGATTTCATTGTAACTTATTAGGATCACTCCAGATGATGCCCAGATGAGAATGTCCCCTTTTGGTTGCGATCATTCAATCATGATGGCTGCCCAAGCCCAAAAACCTTTAGCACAGTCTACAGGTCATATTTATGAAGGGATTTCATTGTAACTTGGTACGTTGACTTCATATAATGTGACGGCTACAGGAGCCCGAAGCCCAAAAACCTTTAGCACAGTCTACAGGCCATATTTATGAAGGGATTTCAATGTAACTTGATACTAGTAGGATGATTCGTTTTGGAATAATTTCACTGCAACTTGGTAACTGTCGTTGATATACGTTAACTGTGAGGGCCACATACATTAACTGTGGGTCATATTAACCCACCCCTCAGCACTGAGTACAGTGTACACCTCATATTATTTCTTTCCAACCTACTCACAATTGTTTACAGTTGGCTGTAACATAAGTGCAAGCCTTACTTTGGAAGTAACTCAAGCTTTTAGAAACTTTTCCAAACAAGCTGGAAAAGTACTAGAGTGCAAAAGCACAAAAAAGATTGAAAAAAGGGTCGAGCTAGACCAGCGCTCGAAATTACAGGTACTCTCTCTGCATATCTCTTGCGTTTACCGATCGCATGAGCAACAACCATGACGTCAATTCCTTTTATTTCCGCCATTTGTACATGGTCGGAAATTTTTGTGACTCGTGCTATACTTAGCTGTTTTCTTCGTGAACAATTTATTGTGTGCAAGTGGATTGTATCCTTTTTTCAAGCCATCAAAATTGTTATTGCTTAATGTTATTTTTGATCATTATTGCTTGTTTTTTCACACTTAATCTTGTTTTTTCCCCACGTGTGAACATGATCTTTGTTCTGTTTTCCGTCGGCAGGGGGCTTGATTCCATTATTATCATTCACATTACAGTTAAAACTAGAAGTCCTGTCACAAATAGTGCGCTTATCTAGGCTTAATTGCGCGTTGGAATTGCACGCAGTTGCCATATCGAATGGCATCCAAAGCACGGCAGGTTCTCCTGGTTACTCATAGCAAACACACGCAATGTTTCTACCAATGGACCTCCGGGTTACCCGGAGGTCCATTGGCTGAAACATTGCTTGTGCACAGGCCATATGTAAACAATTTGATAGCTTTACTTGGGTCATAACGCATACATTAACGCGCATATCAGCGTGCTATTTGTGCGCATTTCATGACAGGACTTCTAGTTTTAACTGTATGTCAAAGACTATTCCTTGTACCTCTTGCTTGCAAGTGAAACATGTGGACAACTCTCATTCCACATGTGTCACTTGCAACAATTGCTCTCAGGCCCAATCATGTGGTGTTTGGTCCTCAAAATTCTGGGCTTCTGTTAACAAGGTGGTTCTGTCCATCTAGAACCCCTCGTTCTCGGGGTAAGGGTAGTCGTGCTGTAGCAGACATTTCTGCTGGTGCACGTGGTGACTCTGTCACACAGGATTCTGATCTGTCTTCTGTGGCGAGTTCCTCTACAACTGTTGGGGGTGCTAGTTCAGTGATACCTGATTTGGAGACCGTGGTCTCTTTGTCTTCTGATGTCACTCTTGAGGCATCTGTTTTCATAGAGAGCTTCTCCGAGGTCACTCGGTGACCCTCTCCGATCTGCCTCCTACGCCATCGACAGTTGCTGAGGAAGTTGTTACTACAGATCCTATTCTGTATGATGGTGGCTCGTCCATCTCCTTTGGGGATGGTCTACAGTCTGGGTGGACCGAGGCTGTATCTGCTGGTGTGTCGGTGAGCTCTCAGCCTCCCCTAGCTTCGTGGCGAAGCTGTGCGGGTTTGCTGTCTGCTCCGCCTCATCTGGCTAGGTTTGCTCCTAGTTGGTTGAGCTGGCCGGTCGCTTCAGCAGCATTTCCTCGCCCCTAGAGTGAATCGTTTATTGTTCCTCCTTCCTCTGCTAGTGTGCCGACTAGCAGGATGGGGTTGGGACCTTGGCATCCACGGCCTGCTGTTCGGCAGCGGTCAGTGACAGCCCCGGTTAGCTGTCACTCGCAGAACCTTCCTCCGGTGATTCCTCACTGTGTTCTGAGTCTGGGTGTTGATCGATGCTTCGGTCTTAGATGATGGGCAGTTGGGGCCGTCTGTCGCGCAGAGGCCAATGACAGGTTCCTGTCATTCTTGGGACAATCCTCCAGTGTCTTCTCACCGTGTCCTACGTCCAGCTACCGATCGACATGCGCTGTCGGTCTCTTTCGAGGATTTGCAGACAGGACCTTCTGTTTCGCAGAGATCAGTGATGGCCCCTGGGCGTCACAATCGGGACTATCCTCCGGTGTCTTCTCACCTTATCCCTATTCTGTCTGCCGATCGACGTTCGACGTCGGTCTCTTCTGAAGATTTGGGTTCTTCTACCAGAAGGGTCCATTGGGAGGACACTCCGTTGGGCGATGCTGCTGCAACGGATTCTCAGGGTGACCTGCGTCAGGCCGTTTTGGCGCTCACCTGGTTGCTTTCTGGCAACCCTCAAGTTGGCCTCCCTGTGCCTCCTGCGGCACAACCTCCTTTGATCGGTCGCTGAGATGTCTCACCTGGCCCCTTGGATACTGCTCAGTCTTCCCAGGAGGTTTCTGCTGATCAGCTCGAGTTGGGCTACGTCTCCTCTGCTACAGTCTTGGGGAAGGATTTGGATTTTGTCTTCGGCTTATTGCTGGAAGTTCAACCTTCAGACCAGCCATCTGTGACCACCCGGCCGCAGTCCACTGTGGAGCGCCATAACCTTGTTGAGCCTTCTGGCTCTGGGGCTTTGCGTCCTCTGCAATTGGTTCAGGTTGTTGAGTCCTTCCAGGGCTTAGATGCCAAAATGCATTCTAAGGCCCTCAAGGGTTCCTTCTTTTCTAGAGCTGATGCCTTTCTGCCTCCATCGCGGTTTCGTGTTTACGATTCCGTCTGTCCACCAGTCTTCCAAGTGATGACTACTGTTGATGAGGATTCTTCTTCCCTCGGGTTAACTAAGCCTAAGTCGGCAGTTCTCCCGATGTCGGTCGTTGAATCTATGGTGGGCCTGGCCCGAGAGATGCTGGGTATGTTATCTCCCGCAGACCATGTAGTCGCTGCCCTGGCTGAATATTTTCCACCAGGGGAGTTTGATGATGCTCAGGTGCCTTTTCGCGTTTTGTCACAGGCTCTCATGAACTTGACACACGCTCACGCCTGTAACTCGGCTAATTTGGAGCTCGCACGCCGGGATGCGGTGTTGGATTCTTCTCCATCCCTTCCTTCTGGCCAGCGTGCTGTTCTGAGGTCTGCCTCTTTGGTGGGACCTCAGTTGTTCCATGGCTCCGTGGAAGCTGTTCAGGGCGAAGTTCTTCGTCATTCGAAGGACCAGCTTTTGCTGCGACCTGGACCATCCTGCTGCTGTGGGTGGTTGTTCCAGGCCCGCCAAGCGTGCTGCTGCGTCTGCCCCATCAGCTACGCCTTCAGCTCCATCTGCTCCTTCTGCACATAAGAAGCGCTGACGTGGCCAGGCTCGCTGGCAGCCTCAGGCTGGAAAGTCTCAGGACACTGTCACTTCCCGTGGTGGTTTCTCCTCTCGGGGCCTCGTCGGGGCCGCAAGTGAAGGTTCTCACCTCAATTCACCTCCAGTCGGGGGAAGGTGGTCGGTGTTTTACGACTGTTGGACAGAGATAACGTCGGACACTTGGGTCCTTGACGTCATTCGATCCGACCTGCGACTGTCCTTCCATCGGCACCACAGTTTATCTTGGGTGCCCCTCCCGACTCAGGTCCCTTCCGATTCTCTGTGGTGCAGGAGATCGACAATCTCCTCTCCAAAGGGGCGATCGAGGTGGTCAGGAACACCCTTTCACCGGGGTTTTACTCAAGACTTTTCTTGGTGCCGAAGAAAAATGGCCAATTTCGTCCTGTCATCGATCTGAGTATCCTGAACGAGTACATAATAGCTCCTCGTTTCAGTATGGAGACTTTCCGGTCGGTTCGACGTTCAGTTCATCAGGGCGACTTTGCTGCCAGTATCGACCTGAAGGATGCCTACTTCCATGTACCCATTCATCTGGCGTCACGGAAATACCTTTGGTTCTCGTTTCAGGGTCGAGTCTATCAATTCAGAGCTCTCCCGTTCGGTTTGAACCTGGCTCCTTGGGATTTCACCCGACTGCTGTCACATGTGCTTGCTTTCCACCATACTCAGTCGGCTGTGACTTCATCAGCCTACCTGGACGACATCCTCCAATGGCACCACGATGCTGCTGTTCTGGAGTTAGATGTCCGGCAGTTTCTTTGTCTGCTAGCATCGCTGGGTTTCAGAGTCAATCGCGAGAAGTCAGATCTCCTTCCTTCTCAGCGATTCCGTCATTTGGGGATGGATTTCGACACTCTTCACAATGTCGTGTCAATCTCCCATGCTTGGGCGACAAATCTTTCCGCCTTGACTCAGAACCTGCATCAATCTTCCTCGGACTCACCAGGACTTTCCTTCGGATGCTGGGCCTTTGCAGTTCGGTGACAGATCTCATTCTGCTCGGTCGCTTGTTTGTCCGACCTCTCCAACACTTTCTGTTGGATCATTGGTGTCCGAATGTAGATCCGCTGGACCTGGAACATCCTATTCCTCGGTCCTTGCTTTGTCACCTCCACCCTTGGGCCGATGTTCCCTGGCTGACACAGGGTGTTCCGTTGGATTTTCCTTTGGCCGATCGCATCCTTACTGCAGATGCCAGCGATTGGGGCTGGGGTGCAACGTTGGATCCTCTCGGTCTGTCCACTCACGGCAAGTGGGACTGCGAGCAGGTGGGCCTTCATATCAACCAGAAGGAGCTCCTTGCTCTTCTGTTGAGTTTTCGGCTTTAGATCCCTCACCTGTCGGACCATATTGTCCTACTTCTTTCGAACAATTCGACCGTAGTGGCCTACATTTGGAATGAAGGAAGCACACATTCAATTCCCATGTATTGGCTATCTCGGGATCTTCTTCTGTTGGCACAGGATGTCAATGCTCGGGTGTCCATTCGACACATTCCCGGGCATCTCAACATCCTAGCAGACTCCCTGTCCCAACGTGACAGTGTCCTTCCCACCGAATGGATGCTACATCGGTCGGTGTTTCAGGCGATTTGCAAGCAGTGGGGCCGTCCTCAGGTCGACCTTTTCGCTACTCGCTGGACTCATCAGGTAGAGACCTTTGTCTCCCCTTGTCCAGATCCTCTGGCTTTTGCAGTAGACGCTCTGTCTCTGGACTGGACAGGTTGGATCGGCTATGCCTTTTCTCCTGCACCGATTCTTCCTCAAGTATTAGCGAAGATTCGTGCTTGCAGTTGCAGGATCATTCTGATCGCACCTCTGTCTCCACAGAGGTTGTGGATTAATCTGCTGTGGCCTCTGTTGGCAGATCGGTCGAATCGTCTCCCTCTACGTCGCGATCTTCTTTCCCAGGGTCATCCCAGGAAGTATCACAACAACCTGGCGAGCCTGTCCCTTCACGTCTGTCTTTTATTAGGTCCAGTCCCCGACGTAGAGGTTTTTCAAGACAATCAGTGGAGTGCATTTCTGCATCACAGTGACATTCCTCCGGCATGACTTATGCCGCGAAGTGGAGGGTTTTCTGCCACTGGTGTGCAGATCACACTGTGGATTACCGTGATCCATCAATCGCTCAAATTGCGGATTTTTTGGTATATCTTTTTGACTCCAAGGGCCTCCAGCCTATTACGATTAAGGGCTATCGGTCTATGCTGTCTGATACTTTCTCTTACTAAGTGGGAAAGCGGTGCATCGGTCATAATCTTTATCTCTCCAAACTCATTTGGCACTTATCTTTGAAGAGGCCTCAAGTTTTGCGTCTTACACCCAAGTGGAACTTGGCATGGGTGTTGCACTGTTTGGAGGGGGTGCCATTTGAGCCTTTATCTGAGACCGATATGCATTTTCTCACCTATAAGACGGCTTTTCTTCTAGCGTTTGCTTCTGCTCGACGAGTCAGTGAGCTTCATGTGCTATCTGTTGATTCTGCCTTCTTCAGAAATGAGGCCAACAGTGTCACCTT
Source organism: Pictodentalium vernedei (assembly GCA_031216915.1). Classification (NCBI taxonomy): domain Eukaryota; kingdom Metazoa; phylum Mollusca; class Scaphopoda; order Dentaliida; family Dentaliidae; genus Pictodentalium; species Pictodentalium vernedei. Next base: position 300,144,014 of record CM062290.1, on the reverse strand, counting down.
CACTACTGATTGCTCTTTTCTGGCTAAGAATCAGCTTCCTGATTCCGAACCTCCTCCCATCTGCATTTGGGCTCTCCCTGCTGTCGATGGCCGGAGACCTCTTCTTTGTCCTGTCCGTGCGATCAAGACTTACATTACTTGCACTCAGTTCATTCGGAGGGGTCGGAAGAGATTCTTTCTGTCTCTCATTCCTAAGAGGCAGTCTATCTCTTCCCATTCTATTTCCAGGTGAATCTGTCTTGCAATCAACCTGGCTTATTCCCGTTTGTCTGCGTCGGATCTTGTTTCGAACCGGTTTAATGCTCATGAGGTTTGTGCCATTTCTACATCCTGGGCGTTCTCCAATTCTGTTTCACTCCGGGATGTTATGAATGCAGCTTACTGGAGAAATGCTTCTACCTTCTCCTCCTTTTATCTCCGCCACCTTCAGCAGCAATCTGAGGACCTTTATTCTTTAGGCCCTCTCGTTGCTGCTCAGGCTGTTGTGCACCCTCGTTAAAATTGTTTTTATCCAGATTGTGCTTCTCTCAGCCTTGTTCTTTTTAGGTGCCTTCTCTCTATCTTCATTACAGGTTTCGCTATTGTTCTCTGCCCTCCTTGCTTTTCTTTCTGCTACTCTTGTTGGTATTGGTTATGTGATTCACCTCCTCCTTTTGTTTATTCAGCCAATTGTAAACAATTGTGAGTAGGTTGGAAAGAAATTAAAATTTTTTAGTAAATTTTGTTTCTTAACATACCTACCACAATTGTCTACCAGAGGCCCACACTCCTTGGGGATATCTGTGATATCGATGCCTCCCTGCTAAATCACAAACTTCTCGTTGGTGGAAATACGGAATTGACGTCACGGTTGTTGCACATGCGATCGGTAAATGCAAGAGGTGTGCAGAGAGAGTACCTGTAATTTTGAGCTCTGGTCTCGCTCGCCCCTTTTTTTCGATCTTTTTCGTGCTTTTGCACTCTAGTACTTTTCCAGCTTGTTTGGAAAAGTTTCTAAAAGCTTGGAGTTATTTCTGAAGTTGGGCTTGCGCTTATGTTACAGCCAATTGTAAACAATTGTGGTAGGTATGTTAAGAAACAAAATTGACTAAAAAATTTTAATTTTTAGCTCAACTTTGACGAAGTCAAATTTGAGCTATTGTCATGGCCCGTCGTCCGTCTGTCCGTCTGTCCGTACGCCAACAATTGGCTATGGCTCGGGCTAGAGGTCGTATTTATGAACCGATCTTTACAAAACTTCTTGTGTACCTTTGTTATGACCCTGGGACGGGAACGAGTGTTTTTAGGTGTGGTCCGAAATTCAAGATGGCTGCCAGAGGCCATTTTGTACCGATGATGCAAAAATCAGTTTTTTGTACAGAACTTTTGTATGAAAGTTCTGATTTGAATAAAGTTTTGTATAAATGTTTAGTACCATGGGATACATCACATATAATACAGGTTTTTTTCTCGTGCGTAAATTATGCAAATTAGACTGACTTTGATTTATTTAGTGTTACTTTCAGAGCTGTAAGTGCCAAGCTGCTATGGCTCGGGCTAGAGGCCGTATTTATGAACCGATCTTTACGAAACTTCTTGGGTACCTTTATTATGACCGTGGGACGAGAACGAGTGTTTTTGGGTGCGGTCCAAAATTCAAGATGGCTGCCAGCCACCATTTTGTACCGACGATGCAGAAATCTGTTTTTTTGTACAGAACTTCCATATGAAAGCTCTGATTTGAATAATTTTTTGTATGAATGTTTAGTACCATTGGATACATCACATATAATACGGGTTTTTTTCTCGTGCGTAAATTATGCAAATTAGACTAACTTTGATGTTTTTTGATGTTACTTTCAGCACTGTAAGTGCAAATGCCAATACGGCTCGGGCTAGAGGCCGTATTTATGAACCGATCTTTCCGAAACTCCTTGGGTACCTTTGTTATCACCGTGGGACGAGAACCAGTGTTTTTGGGTCCGGTCCGAAATTCAAGATGGCCGATGGCAGCCATTTTGTACAAAATTTGGTGCAATAAGATTTTTCCACAGAACTTCCATATGAAAGCGCTGATTTGAATAATTTTTTGTGTGAATGTTTAGTACCATGGGATACATCACATATAATACGGGTTTTTTTCTCATGCAGAAAATTATGCAAATTAGATGAACTTTGATTTTTTCAGTGCTACTTACACACAGTAAGTACGCATGTCAATACGACTCGGGCTAGAGTCTGTATTTATGAACCGATCTTCACGAAACGTCTTGGGTACCTTTGTTATCACCTTGGGACAAGAACAAGTGTTTCTGGATGCGGTCCAAAATTCAAGATGGCTGCCAGTGGCCATTTTGTACCGAAATTAGGTCTTATCAGTTTTTTGTACACAACTTCTATACGGCTCAGGCTAGAGGCCGTATTTATGAACCGATCTTTACGAAACTTCTTGGGTACCTTTGTTATCACCGTGGGATGAGAACGAGTGTTTTTGGGTGTGGTCTGAAATTCAAAATGGCCACCACCAGCCATTTTGTACCAAAATTAGTGCAATCAGTTTTTTGTACAGAACTTCTGTATGAAAGTTCTGATTTGAATAAATTTTTGTATGAATGTTTAGTAACATGGAATACATCACATATAGTACGGGTTTTTTTCTTGTGGAGAAATTATGCAAATTAGATGAACTTTGATTTATTCAGTTCTACTTATACACTGTAAGTGCACGTGTCAATACGGCTCGGGCTAGAGGCTGTATTTATGAACCGATCTTCACAAAACTTCTTGAGTACCTTTGTTATCACCTTGGGACGAGAAGGAGTGTTTCTGGGTGCGGTCCAAAATTCAAGATGGCTGCCAGTGGCCATTTTGTACCAAAATTAGGTCCAATCAATTTTTTGTCACAACTTCTACACAGCTCATATTTGCGAACTGATCTTCACGAAACTTCTTGGGTACCTTTGTTTTCACCTTGGGACAGGAATGAGTGTGTTTTGGGGTGCCTTTGTTATCACTGTGGTATGAGAACAAATATTTTGGGGTTCAGTCAGACCCACTCGGGGACTCCAAGATTTCTTTTCTAGTTTAGCATCTGACTGTCACCCACCTTTACAATACTTTACCTATACATTTGTTACAGGCAACGGTCAGTATTTATGTACAGACTGTTACAATACTTTATATGTACCTTTGTTATCAGGTCATTACCTAGATGTTTGTCATTGCTGTGTCACATACTATACATGTACATGTCTTTGTCTTGACAAGTTGAGCTACAGTGTCATTGACACTTTCATTATCAAAAACAGACAGTTAAAACTAGAAGTCCTGTCACAAACTGTGCGCTTATCTAGGCTTAATTGCGCACAGGAACTGCGCGCAATTGCCATATCCAATGGTTTCCAAAGCACGGTAGGTTCTCCTGGTTACTCACAGCAAACGCAGGCAATGTTTCTGCCATTGGACCTTCGGGTTACCCGAAGGTCCATTGGCTGAAACATTGCTTATGCACAGACCATATGTACAGAATCTGATAGCCTTACTATGGTCATAACGCGCAGATCAACGTGCTATTTGTGCGCATTTCATGACAGGACTTCTAGTTTTAACTGTAGCATACAGGGAATAGAAATGAACATGTTCCCAATTATCACAATTCTTGTCTTATTTCATAATCCTTTCATAAACATTGAACATTATCCTTTTCATCAAACACAACACACAAGTTAAGCTACAGTGTCATTGACACTTTCATTGGCTCTAGCTGTCCGATCCCTTAACACTATTACCCATATTCCTTGCAGACAACTTGATCCAGGTGAGCATTTTAGGCTCGCTTGAGCCCCTGGTTCTTTTTTACTGAAATCAATGGCATGACTCTCGGACACAAACAAGCCTAACATACATTTGACTATTTGCATTTGATGTTTAGTATTGAGGGGTAAAATGATTTTTATTTTTCAATTTTCAGGCAGTTACTTCTGCTATGATAACCCTGCTGCCTTACAGGATCAGATATTGAAAGATTTGAATTTGTCTGAAAGTCAGTACATGGCTCTCTACTCTTGGTATTCTTGGCCAAATGTAATTCTCTCTTTTTTTGGTGGATTTCTAATTGATAGACTGTTTGGGGTCAGACTTGGAGCCATAATATTCAGCTTATTTGTGACAGGTGGCCAGGTAAGTGTTACGTCTCATGTTAAAGGTATTATGATGACTAAACTGTACATGCAAGTTCTTTATCCACATCATATTCTGTCTGGACTATGATATAAACAGGATAAGCAGTGGAATTTTTGATTAGGAGGAGGTAGCATGTAAATAATAGGCTATGTTCAGATGTTGAACCAGTGCTACAATTACAGATATCTTTTAAACAGTTATGGCTCTCAAGCAATCTGTCATGAAATAGAACCTCCTTTGAAATCCCTTGTTGACTGTTTTTAGCTCACCAGAGTTACATGTAAGCTTAAGGAGAAGTTTACAGTTGAAACTAGAAGTCCTGTCACGAACTGTGCACTTATCTAGGCTTAATTGCTTGTAGGAAATGCGCGCAATTGCCATATCGAATGGCATCCAAAGCACGGCAGGTTCTCCTGGTTTCTCATAGCAAACACAGGCAATGTTTCTGCCAATGGACCTCCGGGTTACCTGGAGGTCCATTGGCTGAAACATTGCTTGTGCGCATGCCATATGTACAGAATTTGGTAGCCATACTATTGTCATAACACGCAGATCGACGTACTATTTGTGCGCATTTCATGACAGGACTTCTAGTTTTAACTGAAGTTACCATTTTACATCGATCTGCCATCCGTCTGTTGTGAACTTTACATTATTAACTTCTCCTCATAAATTACTGGACTGAATTCAACCAAATTTGACCTTCATGTTCCACATCATATGTCAATTCAAGTTTGATCAAATAAAGTTGCCATGCACACCTACGGGCCCCTCAAGGGTCATACATGTATCTCCCACCCCACCTCCCCAAAATTAGAAAAAATTTATTTTCCAGACCCACCAATCAGAATCTTTTGATATTTGGTATACAGCATTTTTAGGGTAATCAGATTCAGACTTGTCCAAATCAAGATCCTGGGTTTATATTTGGGCTACTTATGGGAACCCAAATTTTAACTGAGTGCAATGTAAGAAAATTTCTTCAAAAATCTCCTTCGGACCCAGCAGTCAGAACCTTTTGATATTTATTATACCACAAACTTATGGGGGCTAATATTTGGGCTTCCTATTGGGGCCTGAATTTTAATTTCGTGCAAATCCCCTGTCCTGGACGACTCACATTGTGTCCTTAGGCAAGGCACTTTATCCCGGTTGCCTACATGGTGCTGTGTACTAAGGCGTACTGCATCTCAATGGTGCACATGTCTTCAACTGCTGTAACCCTGCTTGAGCAGAGTTAGAATGTTGAGGAGCTGACAGTTGCTCGTCGATGCTCGGTGGTTCTCTTCAGGTACGCAGGCTTCCTCCACCTGTAAAACTGTCACGGTCACGATTAGCCATTGTGCATAAGTATGTGATCTTAAACACCAATAAATAAATAACATCGTGCAAACATGATGTCAAATATTCTATAAAAACATCTTCAGAACAATCTTTCAGAATCATCAAATTTTTAGCTCAAATTTGAGCTTATGCCATGGCCAGTTGTCTCTCTGTCCTACAACACGGCTCAGGCTAGAGGCCTTATTTATGAACCGATCTTTATAAAACTTCTTGGGTACCTTTGTTATGACCGTGGGACGTGAACGAGTGTTTTGGGGTCCGATCCGGAATTCAAGTTGGCCACTGGCAGCCATTATGTACAAAATTAGGTGCGATCAGATTTTTGTGCAGAACTTCCATATGAAAGCGCTGATTTGAATAATTTTTTGTATGAATGTTTAGTACCATGGGATACATCACATATAATACAGGTTTTTTTCTTGTGCGTTTATTATGCAAATTAGACTAACTTTGATGTATTTAGTGTTACTTTCAGCACTATAAGTACAAATGCCAATACGGCTCGGGCTAGAGGCCGTATTTATAAACCGATCTTTACGAAACTTCTTGGTTCGTAAAGCGCTGATTTGAATAATTTTTTGTGTGAATGTTTAGTACCAGGGCATACATCACATATAATACAGGTTTTTTTCTTGTGCAAAAATTATGCAAATCAGATGAACATTGATTTTTTCAGTGCTACTTACACACGGTAAGTACACATGTCAATACGGCTCGGGCTAGAGTGTGTATTTATGAACCGATCTTCACAAAAAGTCTTGGGTACCTTTGTTATCACCTTGGGATGAGAACGAGTGTTTCTGGGTGCAGTCCAAAATTCAAGATGGCTGCCAGTGGCCATTTTGTACCGAAATTAGGTCTAATCAGTTTTTTGTACACAACTTCTATACGGCTCAGGCTGGAGGCTGTATTATCTTTACGAAACTTCTTGGGTACCTTTGTTATCACCGTGGGATGAGAACGAGTGTTTTTGGGTGTGGTCCAAAATTCAAGATGGCCACCAGCAGCCATTTTGTACCAAAATTAGTGCCGTCAGTCTTTTGTACAGAACTTCCGTAGGAAAGTTCTGATTTGAATAAATTTTTGCATGAATGTTTAGTAACATGGAATACATCACATATAGTACACATTTTTTTCCCGTGCAGAAATTATGCAAATTAGATGAACTTTGATTTATTCAGTGCTACTTATACATTGTAAGTGCACATGTCAATACGGCCCGGGCTAGAGGCTGTATTTATCAACCGATCTTCATGAAACTTCTTGGGTACCTTTGTTATCACCTTGGGATGAGAACGAGTGTTTCTGATTGTGGTCCAAAATTCAAGATGGCTGCCAGTGGCCATTTTGTACCGAAGTTAGGTCCAATCAGTTTTTTGTCACGATTTCTATACAGCTTGTATTTATGAACTGATCTTCACAAAACTTCTTGGGTACCTTTGTCTTCACCTTGGGACAGGAACGAGTGTGTTTTGGGGTGCCTTTGTTATCACTGTGCTATGAGAACAAATATTTTAGGGTTCAGTCAGACCTACTCTGGGACTCAAAAGATTTTTTTCTAGTTTAGCATCTGACTGTCACCCACCTTTACAATACTTTACCTATACATTTGTTACAGGCTATGGTCAGTATTTATGTACAGACTGTTACAATACTTTAAATGTACCTTTGATATCATGTCATTACCTAGATGTTTGTCATTGCTCTGTCACATACTATGCATGTACATGTCTTAACAAGTTGAGCTACAGTGTCATTGGTATTTAGTCAGAATCTTTTGATATTTGGTATTCATCATCCTTATGAGGGTCAGATTCAGATTTGTTCAAATCAAGTCCCTGGGTCCATATTTGGGTTTCTTTTGTGAGTCTGAATTTTAACTTAGTGCAACATGAGGAGCATTTTCAGCTCAACTTGACAAAGTCAAGCTGAGCTATTGCCATCACTTCTCGTCTGTCGGCGTACATTAGTACGTACATCTACAATTTCCTTTGGCACACCTCACAGGTCGCATTTATGATCAGATTACTTTGAAACTTGGTATGCTTGTTTGGGGTGACCTCTAGATGGGAGCTATCAATTTTCTTCAATTTCCGTCAAAAAATGTTGCCGGGGCCAACGTTCTTAGAACTTAGTTTAGTCAAACCACAATATTTCCCTTTGGCACACCCTACAGGGTACATTTATGATCGGATTGCTTTGAAACCTGGCATGCTTGTTTGTGGTGACCTCTAGATGGGAGCTATTGATTTTCTTCAATTTCCATCAAAAAATGTTGCCGCAGCCAACGTTCTTAGAACTTAGTTTAGTCATACCACAATATTTCCATTTGGCACACCCTACAGGGCACATTTATGATTTGATTGCTTTGAAACCTGGTATGCTTGTTTAGGGTGACCTCTAGGTGGGTGCTATCGATTTTCTTCAGGCAAAAAATGTTGCCACAGCCAACGTTCGTAGAACTTAGTTTAGTCAGACCTCAATATTTCCTGTTGGCACACCCTATGGGGCCCATTTATGATCAGATTGCTTTGAAACCTGGTATGCTTGTTTGGGGAGACCTCTAGATGGGAGCTATCAATTTTCTTCAATTTCCATCAAAAAATGTTGCTGCAGCCAACGTTCTTAGAACTTAGTTTAGTCAGAAGACTCAGTATTTCCCTTTGGTGCACCCTACAGGGCACATTTATAATCAGATTGCTTTGAAACCTGACATGCTTGTTTGGGGTGACCTCTAGATGGAGGTATCGATTTTCTTCAATTTCCATCAAAAAATGTTGCCGCAGCCAACATTCTCAGAACTTAGTTTAGTCAGACCACAATATTTCCCTTTGGCTCACCCTACAGGGCACATTTATGATTAGACTGCTTTGTAACCTGGTATGCTTATTTATGGTGACCTCTAGATGGGTGCTATCGATTTTCTTCCATTTCCGTCAAAAAATGTTGCCACGGCCAACGTTCTTAGAACTTAGTCTAGTCAGACCGCAATATTTCTCTTTTGTGCACCCTACAGGGCATATTTATGATCGGATTGCTTTGAAACCTGGCATGCTTGTTTGAGGAGGCCTCTAGATGGGAGCTATCGATTTTCTTCAATTTCCGTCAAAAAGTGTTGCAGCGGCCAACGTTCTTAGAACTTAGTTTAGTCAGAAGACTCAATATTTCTTTTTGGCACACCCTACAGGGTACATTTATGATCGGATTGCTTTGAAACCTGGCATGCTTGTTTGGGGTGACCTCTAGATGGGAGCTATCGATTTTCTTCAATTTCCATCAAAAAATGTTGCTGCAGCCAACGTTCTTAGAACTTAGTTTAGTCAGACCACAATATTTCCCTTTGGCACACCCTACAGGGTACATTTATGATTTGATTGCTTTGAAACCTGGTATGCTTGTTTAGGGAGACCTCTATATGGGAGCTATCGATTTTCCTCAATATTTTTATACTGTACCAATGACCCAGACTTAGCTGGTGCTAACTCTAAAATATTTAGGGCCAAACTCAAATTTTACCCCCCAATCCCCAAAATTTGCATCTAAAACTGAAAATTACATGTCCTATACGGTCCTCCATACTTCTACTCCACTGTGCATGCACAGTGTCAAGGAAGTCTCGAAACTGCCGCCGAAAGTCATTCTTTGTTTGGCCCTCAATACAGTTACACTTCACTGTTATTTGTGCTTGCAAATCTCAGTTTTAAGGATGCCAGACACATAATTATGAGAGAAATGGTGGATATATGGTGGAAATAGAAGGTGGAGAGGAAAAAACAGTGGAAACAAATGTTCAGGGCTGTAATTTATAATTATTTTACGAAATTATTACATGTTACCTATTTTCGTGGTATGACCTTATTATGGTCATTCTTGCTATGAATTTTCCATTGTTTAATCAGTGTTTCCTCTCTCCCTTTCCTTTATTCCCCCCAGCTACTCTCCCATGCTTTTGGCTTATTTTTTGTAATGTTTATTACTAAAATGTCTTGGGAGTTTTGGCTTGGAAACAGAATCATTTTCTGTTTTTTCCCCATGTTTACATCCTCACCCTAGGGGTGTTTAGGCATTTTGGTCTGCATCTGCCATCTGATGTTCTACAGTTTCTTTTCTGGAAACCTCTGTTTTGCATCAGATAGTGTTTATATTGATAACTGATTCCGGGCCATGTTTGTTTTAGTGCCTGGAGTCATGTGCCCGGGTTGTTGACACTTTTGCTTATGTTGACAACTGTTACTTCTGACAATGATTACTTGTCTTCTGCTTAATTTAGTTCATAGCAAGATACATAAATATTGTCCGAAAGTGTTACATTAATTTTTCAAAATGATTAAAATTTTTGTGTACACTTAGGCTTTTTTGGGCTCAGGGTTCCCATTGGGAACTTGGGCTCTTTTGAAAATTTTTTCAAAAATTTTTTTTTTGGAAAATTATTTTCTTTTGAAATGTTATAATGAATTATAATATATTATGTATATTTATTTCAAGAGTTAGTGCAAGTAATATGACGGTGTATATTTTTTCTGGTTGCAAAAAATATTCTTCATCGTAATGCGAGGATATCTTCCTCTAATTCACAAGTTCATTGTGTTTCTTATAGACAATGTAGTCGCATTAATTCTTGCTCTGTGTGTGTTGATTGATATGACAACCTTGGAGACGTGTGTCATGGTATTTTGTTGCAGTGAGAGGTCCATTATGGTCCTCTCTCCGTTGGGTCACTACAGTTAAAACTAGAAGTCCTGTCACGTCTAGTGCAGAAAACGCTCGTTAGCTAATGCGCTATCTAGTGCAGAACAGTCAAGTAAATCTCGTTAAACATGCGATAACTTCTGCGCTATGTAACGCAGAACGTAGTGCGCTATTCCCGAGGTCATTAACATCGATCTCCGACACATATCATTAGGAAAAGAAATGTGTGGTAAGTGGACTCAGACATCAGTTGATATTATTTCGAATCAGGTTCGCCGGGTAAATAGTCATGACAATGAATGAAAAAACGCAGAAAAAAATGTCGAAATGACCAGTTTTAATTTTCACAAGAAGCCCGGACAGTGAGATCAAAGTCATTGCCAAATCGGATATAATCGTCTTTTAAATGATTTTATTCCGTGCTATTGATGAACAAGGGGACGAGACTTGTGTGAGATGTGTATGTACGAACTGCCCGGCACGTGATCGTTTTGAAATAACCTAATAAAAATGTTTTGACAACAACATTTTATCAAATAATTAATATCTCTGACTCTGTTCGACTTGGAAAATATGGATAAATTTGTTCGTAAAATCACCATAAAAAATCATCCAAATACCGTTAATACCGCTCAGTCTCCGTCTGAATTTCAACAAGTAATTCGCAACAAATTTTCAATATCATTTAAAACCTTCTCATTCCAATATAAGGCCTTGTTCATATCACTTGCTACACCAAATAATAACAAACACAGTGAGGCCGCGACTTGCTATTCAGTACGATGGGAATCACCCAGAGACTCCCCTAGCCGAATCGATCCGCATCGTTTTGATCCGAACCCCGTCTCCACTATTTATTTGACCCAAACCCATTTTCAGTGGCAAGGCCGTAAGGCTGGCGAACGATTTCACCCCGCCCGTCCCAGAGTCAAACCGTCCCCAGAATATTTAGACCGACACCTCCCCCCCCCCCCCCCCCAAGATTTTGAAATAATGACTGGGTGGTCACAAGCTGGGTTTTTCAGGCGGTAGTTGTTCTTGTTTTGGCAAACGGCGCGCTTTCTAACATAAGCTATAAGCTTTCTGTCGAATCCCTACCTTACATAGCAACCCATATCTATGTGTATATCTTTGTTATTTTGTGCTCTGTTGTATTATGTGTTGTATACATCGTTTAGCTTAATGTACACAAATAACAAATTCTTGAATAAATATTGTTTAAACTAAACGGCGCGCTTGTTCATATTAGTCTAAGGACTAAATAAACAATAATTTTTCAATGTTCATTGAAAAACGCCCTTCCCCTTCCTGTGCAGACTGGTTAAAAATAGGTCATAAGCCAACACGACTTACTTGACCCCCCCCCTCCCCCCCCCCCCCACACCCCCGATCTTCAACTTTTCCGAACCGTCTTGTCCTTCTCACCGTAAGTGAAGTGTATCTTATAAAATTATCAGTAAACAATAGGGATGAGACAATTTAGCTAAATTGTAGGTACAATTTATTAAATTGTAGCTACAATTTAATAACTAAAAACAATGTGAAGCTAATAGGCTTCCGTAGATGAGAATGCTTAGCAACAAAATTCGCTGAAATTTGCAAAAATTCCGTTTTCAAAATAAATTTGTAAAAATCAGGGATTTTTTTTTAAATATAAGAACACAGGGTGAACGAACCTGTTGATTTAGAAATATTTAATTTCTAAAAATTTCAGCGTTTGGGACAGGAATTTCAATCCCTTTAAACAAATAAAACAGCCGGAAAAAATGTTTTTTTTTATTTTAATTTTTTATCCCAAACGGATTTTTCTCCGGATCAGTTCTTTTCAATCATTCTTCATCATTATTCTTTAATCACTGATGATAAAATAACATAAATATAAATTTGACACCTAATTGTTATTATAATAATAACTCTTTGGCCAGCCGCTGATTTGTCGCGGTCCTCATAAGAGAAGGCCATCATTCCCCCTGCACCCCACCCCCTCTTCCCCTCCTCTCCTCCCAGCATTCAGATATAAACTGCTTAATAGTGTCCCTCACTTCCTCTTTTTCAATTTCTTCAATAAGCATTCCTACCCTCTCCCTCGTGTCCCCCTTCAGCCTTCTGTCCTTTGTTTCTTCACCCCACTTCTGCATTATTCTTCCAGTAAATTTTATTCTATGAGGTATATACTGTGGGCATTCCAAGAGAAAATGTTCCAGGGTCTCCACTACTCCAGAGTGGCACATTTGGCATCCCTTTTCCCCATCTCTCCCAATTTTTCCCCGAAGCTCCAGTGATCTTGATCTCAGTTTGAACAGCAGTGACCCTCCAAAGGTGCCATCTAGGTACTTCTCAAAAGCTGGCTTTTCTTTATATTGTAACCCCTGCAGTGATCTTTTCACGCTAACCCCTGCTCGCCAGTTTCGATTGCAATCTTCCATGACTCTCTCTTTGACAAACCTTTTGCCTTCTTTCATTCCTACTTCTATGTTTGTGACCTCTATAGAGTAATTGTCCATTAGTTCCCTCACATGTTTTGACCACCCCGTTTCTATATTAGAATTCCAAATGGTATCGAGCATCAATTTGCACCACCGGTTGTCAGGCAGGTTTCTCAAGTAGTTAAAGTAACACAGTTTTCCCAAATCTACCCTGTCCTTGATTTTCATCCACCCAAGCTCCCCACTTACTGCTTCCAAAGCTGCAGCATTACTCGAGCCTGTTATCCATCTGCCGGCATCATTCTGAGTACTTTCCAACTTCTTATTAACGGTTTGGTTTAATGGAATCACGTCCGTGCCATACGTTATACTTGGTAAACCCACCCTCTCCCACAGTGTTTTCCCCACAAAGACCTTGTTGAAACTATTTTTCCCTAAAAGTTTTAGTTGGTTCAGAATTCTTTTCCCCTTCAGAATCAGTTTGGCTGAGTAATTTCTGTACACCCCTCTTCCCGTTATATTTATGCTTACCCCTAGATACTCATACTCTCCCGTTTCTCCTACAGTGATTTGTTTGCTTTCCCCTTCGGGGATTGAGAACTCCCCCACTCTCCATCTCTTCGTCATATCTACCTTGCGTCCAACGGGTATTACCTTGCTTTTATTTTCATTTAGTTCGAGCCGCCAAGTGTTCCCATATCTACCAACAATTTCCAGCAGTTTCTCTAGCCCCTGTTCAGTTCTAGACATTAACACCATGTCGTCCGCAAAGAATAAGCCTGGTATCTTTATGTCTCCAACATTTACCCCCTCCGCACTCTGAATTAGTTCGTCCCCTAAATCTTTAACATACAATGCAAACAAAATCGGTGAAAAGATACACCCCTGCTTGAGGCCTATATCCATAGGGACTCGTTTTGTAGTGATACTTCCTAGACTGAGTTGGCTTTGCACATCTGTATACAGTGCTTTCATGATTCCCACAAAGTCACCCCCCAGTCCGATGCCCTCGAGCTTTCGCCACATACCTTCCCTCCACACTCGGTCGTACGCTTTTTTCACATCTAGAAATGCCAGAAACATCTTTTTCTTTTCAGCCTTTGTTGATTCTATCAGTTGGGTGAGTGTAAATAGGTGATCAGTGACTCTTCGTCCTTTCCTGAAACCATTTTGAATTTCTCCTAAAAAACCTTTCTCTTCAATAACTTCCTCTAGTCTACCGTATATGACCTTACAGAATACTTTTCCGATGTTACTACTAACTGATATCCCCCTATAGTTATCTAGAACTTCCTTATCCCCCTTTTTGTGTATGAACGACACCTTACTTTCCCTCCACTCTCTGGGGACCTCTTGCTTTCGCAGAGCCAGGTTGAAAAGGTTTGTCAAGACTTCAATAAGTGCCTCCCCTCCATTTTTGAGGAATTCGTTCGGAATTTCATCCGTCCCTCCCGCTTTACCATTTTTTAATTTCGAGACCACGTTCCGCACTTCTTCTGCCGTTATTTCGCTACAAACACGATTGGATAGGTTCTCCTCCACCAGTGTATTTCTTTTTGGTGGGGACCCACTGCCCCATCGCCTATCGTTTATCTTTTCCCAGTGCTTGACTAACTCTGAAGCGATACGGCCTTTATCTTCTGTACTTTCCCCATCCACTTTGATACTCTGTACACTACTTTTCCCCCGTTTATTTACCCAGTTCCAAAATACGTTTGAGCTCGAACTCCCCGTTTTCTTTATTGTTCTGGCAAGACTGCAATTGCGCTCCTTCCTATTATTATTCTTTATCTCATTCACCTTTTTCCGTGCCAGTTCATATTCTCCTTTCATTAATCTCGTGTCATTGTTATCCACCCCTTTAAGCTTCCTACTTCTTCTGTAAGCAGCGCATTTTACCTTCCTTTCTTTTATAGCCTTTTTCAGTCCCTCGTTAACCCTGTATCCAAGCTCTCTTGTTGGGACCCTCACCCTTCCTATACACTCCTTCCCTGCCTCTGTTAGGCTATTTACTATGCCATCTGAAATACTCTGGACATTTGCATCCCTAGGTATACAATCAAGATTTGGTTTTAGTTTTTCCCGAAACTGCTTCCAGTCGGCTCCTTGTTTTAGTCCCCAAACTTCCTTGAAGGTATTTCTGTCTCTATTCGTCTTTTTGCCCATAATCTTAACTGTTATCAGGTTGTGATCACTACCCAAGTCATTTTTTCCCTTGTCATCTATTTCTACATCTATAACCTCCCTCCATACGCCAATGTCAGTGAGTATATAATCAATTATTGTTTTCTTATCGTTCCTCTCCCAGGTCCATTTACCCTTACATTTCGCATCCCTGTTCAGGATCTTTAAACCAAGCTCTTTTGATAGGTCCAACATCTTCCTCCCATTCGTGTTAATTTTCCTATCACCTCCCTGTATGCCCTCCTCCTTATCCCCGATGTGCCCATTGAAGTCCCCCATTAGGACAATACTCAACCCTCTGCTACCAAGCTCTGTGATATTCGATCTAAGAGTTGTATATATTGAATCATTCCACTCGGGCTTACTTCCCTCCACTGCTAAGTATACAACACCAACGGCAACACTCCTGCTTCCTAACTTGATTTTTGCCCATACTATTTCGTTGGATACTGGAATCTGAGTCCTTGCTTCTGTGAGATCTGTAATCAATGAGGGCTGTAATTCCTCTTTAGCGTAGATGCCAACACCCCCACCCCGTTTCTGACCCTCAGTTCGCCCAACTCCTATCCACACGCAACCCTTTATCTGATCAACCCGCTCATCCCGTCGTATCCACGTCTCACTTAGACCCATTATATCGAAGTCTCCTTCGTCCATCATTGTTGATATTTCGCTTACTTTCTTGTGCAGACCCTGGATGTTGCAGTACCCAAACTTAATGAATCTTTGTTTTTTTGTCATCACTGGCACATTATTATAACCCTGGTATGTCCCTGTATTGTGCATGTTTGTTGTTCTTCCTATGTTCCCAGCATTTGTGCCCCTCTGGGTTATCGGCTGTGGTCCCCTACCCCCCTTTTCTCCAAAAAAGGCCCAGCCACCTGTAGAATTTTTTGGCCCAGCAGGTCTGTACCCATCCTACTTAAATGCAATCCGTCTCGCCCATACAACTCTCCTTGTCCCCAGAATGAATCCCTGTGGTCAATGAAATGTACTCCCAAGTCTTTGCAGTGCTCTTCCAGCTCCTCGTTTAGTGCCATAATCCGTGAGTTCCTCTCATTCCCACCACCCATAACGGGGAGCACCCCTGAAACGATGATCCGAGCATTCCTGCTAAGTAGCTTACTAATTAGGTCCTTGTATGTGTCCACCAAACGAACTGATTTCCTCTCCCTGATGTTATTGGACCCCACATGTAATACCACTACCGGATCAGGCCCCGACCCAGCTACAATACCGTCCACTCTATCCCTCAGGTCCTCCACTTTAGCCCCCGGAAAGCACAGAACTGTTCTATTTTTACTGTCCGGACCACAGACAACCTTGTCGATCCCCCGAACTATGCTACTTCCCGCAACCACCAACCTACTTTTGGCCCTCGCCCTATTTATCTCCTCTAGTCTCCTATTGTTTACAGCGTCCTCTTCCTCTCCAACAGCCCCACTCGGAATCAATATCGGTATCGGTATCTTTGACCTAGGATTACTCCTATCCTTGTCCCTCCGTCTCTTTCCAGGCCCTGAACTACCTGGACTACTCCCCTGGTCTTCCCCCGAATCCCTCCTCCTTTTTCCTGGCCTAGACCCCAAGCTACTATCTGTTGCAACTACCTCCACCTCCTCCTCTGTCTCTTCCGAATCGAGCACATCAAATCTGTTTCTGGTGCTGCACTCCCCACTGCCTTTGGACTTTACACCCCTATCTACCTGCTTCTCTGGCCCCCCTTTCCTACCACTTTTGGTAGTCCATGCCAAACACTTTACAGCATTGCTCCGGCCTGGGCCCCCTCATCTGTCCTACGTACTTTTCTAGCAGCCCCCACCTCATCACCTACCTCATTCACATCAAAGGTTCTACCCCCATGTTTCCTCTTGGAACCACCGACAACCTTCCATCCTTCTCGGAAAGCAACTTTCACAGGCGTAACTCCAGACAGCCCCGCCCTACCAAGTTTTCCCTTCAGCTCAACAATCTCCCCCTCAAACTTAACAATTGTCTCAAGTAGGCGGAGGATTTCCTGACAGTTTGCACATACCTCTCCATATCCCATCGAGCGACAGTCCCCATACATCATAGAACACTGTTTACAAACTTCAAGCCCAATATCGCCATCGGTGGCCCCACCAACCCGGCTCTGACCAACACCCCCAGTGACCCCAGTGACCTCTGTCTGCACACCAATACTTACCCCGTTGGCACCGTTGACCTGGACCGCGATATTACACGTATTTACCTCCATACTTACCTCCGTCTGAACAGACTTGCTCGCCATCATGAAGACAAAATTACGCGATCGGACAGGGGAAATTGTAAACACGCGACAAAAGGCAACACGACGAACCGTTCGACAACTTAGCGCTCACAGTTTTATTTAAGACCTCCTAACTTTGTCTCAGTTACTATACTAAACTAACTCCCCACAAAGTTGAATAAAATAACCTGAAAATGAAATATATATGATTAGTAAACAATAAAAATACTTAATTTCGATTCGTAACCAAGGAGACTTCTTCTGTATACTTGCGGATCGAACCAATTAATTTTTTAATGATGCACATTTCCAAATTGAAGTCATAAAACGGGAGCTTAGTATATTGACAGGAGTGTTTTCAAAGCTTATTCACACCTTCTGTTGTTCAAAAAACGCACAGATGGTAATTGCCAACATTCCTGATTGCTACCTGAAAAACTGCCGCAGAAAATCCTCCCTGTTCAGTCCACAATATAGCGCAATCCTCTGATGTAGCCTTCAGCACCAATAAATAATAATCATATTTGTTCCATAAATGTGGAGCAAGAAAGTTGAATAATCAAAAGAACTGGTGACAATTTATGAAAATTAAAACTAACAACTTTCAAGTGTGCAGAGTAAAAACTTCACCGTGCACATGGTTTAATGGCAGTTCATTGTAAACGAACTGTACGCCTATATTAGAGATATGATAGGGTCTTGTGTGGGATGGGTCTATACAATTCCCCTCCCCCACCCACTGTTTGGAATATCGGACTGAAATCCTGCAAATTTCAACTCGAGGAAACACCACTTGGCACTTGTACTCATCTACTCGCCAGATGACCCGAGTTATTCTTCTCCTTATAATTGGGGTGTCTGCAAATCACTCCAGGGGTGGACTATCCACACGAATGATATTCTCAGTTTCTGTGACAAAGCAAACACAAGGAACTCACAGTATGGTTCTGTTGGTTGGGTTTTTTTATATTGGTTCGAAGCTCACTTGAAGTTGAGAATGTTTCTTTCACATAACACAATCCAGAATGCGTGGAAATTCCACTTTGTTGGTGTTTCAGTACAAAAGCATATACCATGTACCGTGGATGGGTTTCTGACACGTCACAGAATATCCGCAATCAGAAGTACAGTCGTTAACGGTGTACGAGAAATTCACAAGAACGATGGGTCGAGTCACCTGTGGTATGAAACAGAGATGAAGTTTTAACGTCTCAAACCACGTGTCAAGATGTGGACGAGAAAATTGTTCACAATGTTCATGCTCACTGAGCTTTCTAAAACATTCTTTCAGATATTTTTCACGAATAAATAGTTGTTACAGGCTTTTGATTGCTCTCAGTCATTTGGAAATGCTCTCTCACGACATATTAACATATCAAGTGAAATGCGTCAGAATATCAATTCACCCCAAAAAAGCCGCCCGCGGACAGAAAATAAAAAAAAACAACTGATTTTAATTGATTTCTAGCATGAGCATGTGGACATTTTTCAGTTGCCCTTGCTTTTTCAACACTCCATTAAATATTGACAACGATTGTTTGAAATGTTTCATGGATATCTTTCAAAAATAAAAATAAAATATATGCAAGTCAAGCCCAAGGGTTTAATATTCTATTGCGGTTGCCAGTAATTGAGAGAAATTTAAAAATGCCGTACTATGAATTTTAAAAGGCCAAATTTAACTGACCACATATGGAAGAGTAGGAATGTAGGTCCCAGAAAAAGTGTTGTGAAGGATAGGCCCGCCCTTATCAATCATAAATTGTTAACACCGCATGCCCATCGATTCGAACCATGCAGTGGTGGAAACTTGTGTTAGGGGGAGGGGGGGGGGGGGGCAGATATAAAATCCCCCCGCCCCCCATCACACGAACTCACACAAAATAATTACGCATCGACGTTTTTAATCTAACTCATAATGTTAACCTTGTTTTACCTTCAGTGATCGAAGGTGCACGTGGCATTGGCCACCAACCAAATTTGAGAATTCTTTTTACCGTTTACTTAAAAAAAAACGAAGCTAGCGTGGGGATGAGGAGTTGTGGTGTGTGAGGAATTGGCAGTTTGCTGCTCATGCTTTCCTCTGTGTGGGGATAAGGGTACATGAGGACTTGAGGGTTCTGCCCCGGAAAGGGAGTGTGTGGGGTGGGGGGGGGGGGGGATCTTTTTTCTTTTTGTTGATTTTCAAAGTTCTCGACGAATAATTAATTTCTTTTTGAGCTTTCACCCAAATGCATATTTTTTTTTACAGAACACCAACTATCTCTTGAAATTGAAACTTTCTTTATAAATATCTGAGCATTCCGATTTCTTAATTCGCTCGCAACACTTTCGATACACTGTCAGTTCGGTAGGCTGTGGAAAGCGTTCTTTTGTTTCCAACCACGCTTGTTTTCTCATAGTTCCTCCATAAGAACGGCTGCGATTCATACATACTAGGCTAAAAATTCTCGAAATAAAAACGTCATTACTTCTACCTTCTCAAGGTTTAGCAGTCTTGAATCAACCAGCATGATTTTCTCATCAATCTTCGAAAACAAAAATCACGCAATGCGCGTTTTTAAATACTTCTTGTATTGTCGCGAAATGAATTGATAATGAGAAGTGTGTGTTTGTGGGGGGTGGGGGGGGGGGGGGGGAGCAGATGAATGAACATCATTTCGTCCTCTTAGTATCTAATTCTAATATTTAATTGCCACCTCATGTCAGTAGGACGTGCGACTTAATAACTGTTGATTGCCTGTTTCAAGTACTGAATATCAGTCAGCCGTCGCGCGTTACAATTCTGCAGAAATCGCGATACACTACCGTGCATCAGATGTGATTCTCTGATGATTTGCTGCGCTAACCTAACGCGCTATTATTTCAAATTAGTGCAGAATACGGGACAGGACTTCTAGTTTTAACTGTATATATTATCAGTTTCTTTTTCAGAACTCAGAGTGATGTTCCGTGATGTCTTCAATAACTGTGTCTCCGTCGTTGCAACATTAGGGCTAGCGGGAAGTGCTCAAGGTATTACGACAATTGCTGGGAGTTAGCTAGTTCTATCGAAGGCATTGTCGCCTGCTAGTCCGCCCGGTGTCGCGTCCATTCACCAGGAAGGAATGGTACAGCACCTGGGTTAGTCCGTTGCAGTCAAGAGAAGCAGATTGGGTGATGCGAGCACTATAAAACTTCAGATGTGCACACCCAGCAACGACGGATCCGAGGATAGTACGGAGGAAGCCTGTCAGTCCGATAGCTAGCACGTCCAGGTCCCCCGGACCACGAGCGAGAGAGGCCCACTCTCTCTTGCATCAACATCTGCACTGCGATGTTGTTGTATGTTGTTCGCTTAGTCGGAGCTTAAGTTCACTCCTCCTGTTTGGGACGCTCCGTCACATGACAGTCCGACGCGGCTGTTATATTGGCTTCCTCATCCTCGTCAACACACACGACCACACCTTGGCTATGTGACCACAGATTTCCAGGGGACGTTCGCATATTATATAAATGCAGGATTGAACGGCCCTGGTGCTCTTGCTTCACCGACCAAGGAATACACGTCGACCGGGTCACTCCATCTGCTAGCCAAGGATACGAGACCTTTCCAGTTGGGACGCTCGCATATTATATAAATGCTGAAATGAACGTCCTGGGAGCTTCCATCGGATATTTCACGTAGCACCGCGGCTCCACAGGTCTCATAGGGTAACATGAACTAGATATTGTGACCGTGATGTCTTCGTTGAGTGTGCTTCTGTTGTCACAGTCAAATGAAGAGTTAGCGGCAAAAGTGCTCATGTAGATGCGTCAATTGCCAGGAGTTTCCTAGTACGATCGATGGCGTTGACGTCTGCTAGCTCGCCCGGTGTCGCGACCATTCACCGAATAACTCAGCACCCGGGTTCGTCCGTTGCAGTCCAGGAAGGAGATTGGGGTGATGCGAGCACTATAAAATACAATGTGCACACCCAGTGACGACGGATACAAGGATGGTTTGGAGGAAGCCTATTAGTCCGGTTCCTAGCTCGTCCAGGTCCATCCGGGCTGCGAGCGAGAGAGGTCCCTCTCTCATGTTACATCATCTGGGTTCAGATGTTGTGGTACAAAATGTTCCTCAGTTCGAGTATACGTCTACCGCTCTGGACGCTCCGTTATATAGACAGTCTGGAGAGACTGCTCTTTCGGCTTCCTCATCCTCACGGCAACACACACGACCGCACCTTGGCTATGTGACCTGTGATGTTCAACCTACATCGCCGATCAGGGATTCTACGGCGACCAAGTCATGCCATCCGGTAGCCAAGGATACGAGGCCTTCATTCTCCGGACGTTCACATATTAGAGGTATGCAGGAGTGAACATCCAAGTAGCTTCCAGCGGCTAAATCCTATAAGACCGCAGTTCCACAGGCCTCTGTTGTGGATATGCTATCGCAGATAGCACAAATTATCGCAGCATCCCAGCAACCGGCAGTAACTCTGCCAGATCAGGAATTATCCAACGAAGCTAGGTTGGTACATTCCGCTGCATGTTCAGGCACGGACGACCAAGAATTTCAAGTGGTCCAACAGGATGGTGAAAGTGATACGGATGAGTTGTATTTTCCCTTTTCGGAACAACATAATTGCCGCAGAGTTTTTTCTGTATACCCTCTATCCTTCTCTCTCAAAACTGCCCAGCAGGAGTGGCATCTTGGCATCGCTCCCACCTAAAGACACACAATCTTGTCTTCATGTGTAAACTTTCACTACATGGACCATTGATACACACACTGACATTATCCACTAATCTTTTATTTCCGATTTCACATGCTGGTCTACGTGGGCCTTGCTCAACCACAAAAGCATCAAGGCAAGCCCTGTTGCTGCTATGCTCTTTGTATGCACTCAGGAGATATCATGTGCTATTTGTGGGGTTGGGTGTGACACATTGATTGGCTCTTCCTCAACCACTTGGATGGACATGACCACTCCTACCACCCAACTATGATTATTGGGGGAATTGTTCCAGTCGCTTTGCGATCTCTGGGGTCGTACCCACACCGATCTTTTTGCCACCCATTAAAACCATCGGGTGGACACTTTCGTGTCCCCTTGCCCAGATCTTTTGGCTTTCGCAGTGGGCACTTTGTCATTCGATTGGAATGATCTAGTCGGCTGTGCCTTCTCACTGGTTCCGATTCTGCCTCAGGCTATAGCCATATGAACCTGCAGTAACTGTTGTCGAATTATTCTGATTGCTCCCCTGTCGCCTCAACGAGTGTGGATCAATCAGCTCCACTCTCTGTTGGCGGCGGTTCCAGAACATCTCCCTCTATGTTGCGACCTTATTTGCCAAGGTCACCCATGGAGGTTTCATGACCCGACTTCATTGTGCCTTCACGCATATCTTTTGCCAGGGCCTGTCTCTTCCATAGAGGTTTTTAGTTCGCCGACTGAAAGTCAGGGTGAGCTTTTCTTATCACTCTTCGTCCGTCGTCCTGCATGAAGGTGGTGTTTGAGCCTCTTTCTCCTCAACCACTGGCCACATTTTAATTAAATTTCATGTAAGTAGTGGTTATATAGGGGCATTTTGATTTTTATGCAAATTAGGTTTCGGCTCATATTGAGCAGAGGGGTGGGGAAAAAATGGTCAAATGTTTGGAAAATCTTCTTCTAATGAACCACCAGTAGCAGAGACTTGATATGTGGTATGCAGAGTCCTTTTGAGGTTTAGAATCAAGTTTGTTCAAGAGAAGTTTGTCGGGCATTCGTTATGGGATGGACAAAAATTTTGGCCACGCCTAAAATTTCTATTTTCAGAACTGTGAGGTCGATTTGAACCAAATTTGATATGAGATGATAATGGGTCATAAGTAGTTGATTGATGCAAAACATTTTTTTGCTCATTGCCCCGTGGGAACCTCGGGAGCTGAAAATAGGAAAAACCTTAAAACTGCCATATCTCCAAAACTACACGGCACAGAGAATTCTTATTTTGTATAAAGCTTACTTTTATCCAGTAGAATAGAATCAGTTTGACCACAAGGTACTTTTTTCAGGACTTTGAAAAAGTGCCGAGTCAGCACTTTTCAACACTGCAGGCAATGGTAAAAACATTAAAAAATCTTCTTCTCCAGATCCAGCAGGCAGAATCTTTTGATATTTGGTATGCGGCATTGTGGGGTGAATCTGATTCAAGTTTGTTCATATCGGCTCCCTAGATTCATATTTGGGCTCACTATAGAAGCTCAAATTCGAACTTAGTGCATTTCAGGCAAATTTCTGAAAAAATCTTCTCCAGATCCAGCAGTCAGAATCTTTTGATATTTGGTATGCAACATTGTAGGGTGGATCTGATTCAAATTTGTTCAAATCGGCCCCCTAGGTTCATATTTGGGCTCAGTATAGGAGCCCAATTTCGAACTTAATGCATTTCAGGCAAATTTCTTAAAAAGTCTTCTTCTCCAGATCCAGCAGGCAGAATCTTTTGTTATTTAGTACGCAACATTGTGGGGTAGATCTGATTCAAGTTTGTTCAAATCGGCCCCCTGGATTCATATTTGGGCTCACTATAGAAGAAACAACTCCACCTCCTATCAGAATCAGGGCTCTTCATTCTGCTGAGGGTAATCACCCTTTGCTCTGTCCGGTTCATGCACTTCACATTTATCTCCAGATGCAGTTCATTAGGAAAGACAGGAAATGATTCTTTCTGTCTCATATTCCTAGTTGACAGAAGATCTCTCCTCAGTCCATTTGTCGATGGATTTGTCTTGCTATTCGCACAACCTACGCTCGTCTAGCGACTGACAATTGCATTATCAATCGTATTTCTTATGAACCTACGTTACAATTGTTTACTACTGGCTTGCACTACAGTGGAAGAACCTAACTCGGATAAAATACTCTCTATTTTAATCTTTCCCAAGAGATTTGGGAAAGAAAAGTGGTGTAAAAACACCATTAAAAAATGAGCCAAAACTGGGTCGAGCACCACACCGGCGTAACCCAGTAAGGGACACTCTTCTCTTAGTACAATTCCACAACTTCCGTTAACCAGTGCGCAAACAGGCATTAAAACCATTCTTCTTTTGTCCGTGCAACATGGTTGATGTGTTGCCATCTTTGCATTATGATACAGTGATAATTCAAATCATTGATTATGGTTTTCCTGTGACTGGATTATGGATCTGGAGATCGTGTAATAACAGGACTGTGTTTTATATATTCTCATTAATATTTTCAACCACATTCTCATTGTATATTATATATTCCATTTTCGCGAATGTTTTTTTGACATCGTGTCAACGCGGTTCGGCAATGAAATTTTCGGTTGATAAATTTTTATTGTTATTGGAGTTAGGTGTCAATGAGGGACTGTCTGGACAGGATTTTTAGCTCAACTTTGGCGAAGCCAAATTTGAGCTATTGTCATGGCCCGTCGTCTGTCGTCCGGCTCGGGCTAGAGGCCGTATTTATGAACCCATCTTTACGAAACTTCTTGGGTACCTTTGTTATGACCGTGGGACGAGAACGAGTGTTTTTGGGTGCGGTCCGAAATTCAAGATGGCCGCCAGCTGCCATTTTGTACCGACGATGCAGAAATCTATTTTTTGTACAGAACTTCCATATGAAAGCTCTGATTTGAATAATTTTTTGTATGAATGTTTAGTACCATGGGATACATCACATATAATACGGGTTTTTTTCTCGTGAGTAAATTGTGCAAATTAGACTAATTTTGATGTTTTTTGGTGTTACTTTCAGCACTGTAAGTGCAAATGCCAATACGACTCGGGCTAGAGGCTGTATTTATGAACCGATCTTTACGAAACTTCTTGGGTACCTTTGGTATCACCGTGGGACGAGAACGAGTGTTTTGGGGTCCGGTCCGAAATTCAAGATGCATATGACTGATGGCAGCCATTTTGTACAAAATTAGGTGCAATCAGATTTTTGCACAGAACTTCCATATGAAAGCGCTGATTTGAATAATTTTTTGTGTGAATGTTTAGTACCATGGGATACATCACATATAATACGGGTTTTTTTCTCGTGCAGAAATTATGCAAATTAGATGAACTTTGATTTTTTCATTGCGACTTACACACAGTAAGTACACATGTCAATACAGCTCGGGCTAGAGTCTGTATTTATGAACTGATCTTCACGAAATGTCTTGGGTACCTTTGTTATCACCTTGGGATGATAACGAGTGTTTCTGGGTGCGGTCTAAAATTCAAGATGGCTGTCAGTGGCCATTTTGTACCGAAATTAGGTCTAATCAGTTTTTTGTACACAACTTATATACGGCTCAGACTAGAGGCTATATTTATGAACCAATCTTTACGAAACTTCTTGGGTACCTTTGTTATCACCGTGGGATGAGAGCGAGTGTTTTTGGGTGTGGTCCGAAATTCAAGATGGCCACCAGCAGCCATTTTGTACCAAAATTAGTGCAATCAGTCTTTTGTACAGAACTTCCGTATGAAAGTTTTGATTTGAATAAATTTTTGTATGAATGTTTAGTAACATGGAATACATCACATATTGTAAGGGTTTTTTTTTTCGTGCAGAAATTATGCAAATTACATGAACTTTGATTTATTCAGTGCTACTTACACAATGTAAGCACACATGTCAATACGGCTCAGGGTAGAGGCTGTATTTATGAACCGATCTTCACAAAACTTCTTGGGTACCTTTGTTATCACCTTGGGACAAGAATGAGTGTTTCTGGGTGCGGTCCAAATTTCAAGATGGCTGCCAGTGGCCATTTTGTACCAAAATTTGGTCCAATCACTTTTTTGTCACAAGTTCTATACAGCTCGTATTTATGAACTGATCTTCACAAAACTTCTTGGGTACCTTTGTTTTCACCTTGGGACAGGAACGAGTGTGTTTTGGGGTGCCTTTGTTGCCACTGTGCTATGAGGTCAAATATTTTGGGGTTGAGTCAGACCCACTCTGGGACGCAAAGATTTCTTTTCTAGTTTAGCATCTGACTGTAGCCCACCTTTACAATACTTTACCTATACATTTGTTACAGGCAATGGTCAGTATTTATGTACAGACCATTACAATACTTTATATGTACCTTTGTTATCAGGTCATTACCTAGATGTTTGTCATTGCTGTGTCACATACTATACATGTACATGTCTTTGTCTTGACAAGTTGAGCTACAGTGTCATTGACACTTTCATTTCACTCTGTTGAGGGCTGAATTTCTGTTTTTTCGGTCCATGTCAGCCGTCTGGGTTCAGTCGTGTACCCACCGTTTTTTTTCTGCCTTCTTCTGTCGTAGTTGAGGGTGTTCTTCTACTTTCTGTATCTGTTGAGTTCACCTTTTTCTTCTACTGCTCTCACCTCTGTTATTTCCAGTTCAGTTCCTTTAGGGCAATTCCTTTTACCCTCGCCTTTGGTGCGTTCTCATGGCTGTTCCTCCCGCACCCGCGGTGGGTGTGGAACGCTGTTGTTTCGGGGCCTCCCGACTCGACCACATCTGGTGTGAGTTATACCCCCTCTGTGGGAGATGTGCAGCTCCTCTCGCACCCGCAGAGGGTGGGGAACACTGTTGTTTTGGGGCCTCCCATCTCTACCACGTCTGGTGAGAGTTACTCCCCCTCCGTGAGGGATGTGCAGCTCCTCCCGCACCCGCGGTGGGTGTGGAACACTGTCGTTTTGGAGCCTCCCGACTTGACCACGTCTGGTGAGAGTTTCGTGGGGGATGTGCAGTTTTTTTTACCGTGGTGGATACTGAGGGAGCTGTTGGATTTCTGGTGAAGAAGTGCCTGGTTCTGGGACTATGCGCCCTCTCCAGTCGACATCTGAGGCTGTCACTAGGGTTGTGACTCCTCCTTTGGAGGCTGAGCTAGGTTTTTTCTGCCAGTTCCAACAGCTCCCGTCGTATCTGCTGCTACAGTTGTTCTGTCTACAACGTCATCGGGCACTGTTTTTAGCTGGCCTCGGCTTATCCCTGCAAGGGTCTGCAGGGTTGTCTGTAGTGTGGTTGTGCGGTATCGGCCTCAGCCTTCCCTGACTTCAACTCGGCGACGTCGGAAATGGTTGCTGACTGAAGCCTCTGCTGTGTCCTCTCAGCCTTTGAGCACAACAGTTTTATACCTGCAGTGGTCTGCAGCAGTGTCTGGTAGTGTAGACGTGGGGTATCGGCCTCAGCCTTCCCTGACTTCAACTCGGCGAAGTTGGAAGTGGCCGTCAGCCGAACCCTCTACTGTCGTCTCTGCTCCATCGAGTACCACAGTTTTGTAATTGGCATTTCCATCCACTCATTCTGGTCACACGGCCAGTTTTGCAGGACCAACGCCTTCTGTGCAGCCTGGACCTTCTGCCCCACAGAGGTCTGCGGCAACTCTCCTGAGTTCCCACTATGTTGATCCTCGAGATGTGTCGTACCCCTATACACGTCTGCCCTCAGATGTTTCGGCTGCTGCCCATCACCCCGCTTCGGGTGTATTGGAGGATTGTGACCCTTCGCTGGTTAAGAGGGTAAGGTGTGAAGCCACTTTGTCGGTACGGGCAGTGAGCTTAAGGAGGCCCTCTCCTTACTCACTCAAGTTCTGTCCAAGAGCCTTCCCGTTGCTTCCAGTGAGGCAGTGAGTGGTTTCCAGCCCCCCCCCCCCCCCCCCCCCATTGGAAACAGGCCGCTTTCTGATCCCCCTGGTGTGTCTACGCTATGGGTGGCGTCGGCTGGTTTGCCCACGATGGGCTATGTGTCTTCCGACTCCGGGGAGAAATCAGACATCCTTGATGTCGAGAACCTGCTGTCTTCTGACTTGGGGGCAGCTCTTGACTTAGTGTTTGGGTTCCTTCCGGATCTCAAACCATCAAACCAGCAGACAGTGTCAGCCAGGCCGCGATCATCGGTCGTGCGCCTACAGCCTGTGGAGCAATCTGCTTCTGGGCATCTTTGACCATGCCAGTCAGTACAGGTGGTTGAAGCATTTTCAGCCTTGGACTCTAAGCTGAGTTCCAAGGCTATGGAGGCTCCGTTCTTCACCAGGGTGACATCTTTTTGCCTCCGGTGCATTATCGTTACTACGATTTCGCCAATCCGTCAGTCTGCCAGACTTATACGGTTTTGGATCAGGACTCCAATTTCCTCGGGCTTTCCAAGCCCAAGTCTGCCGTCATTCCTATGATGACTCTGGAGTCCATATTGGGCTTATTGAGAGAAATGCAGGGCCTGCTTTCTCTCTCCGATCACGTTGTCTCTGCCTTAGCTGCCCATCTGCCTCCAGATAGGTTTGATGATGTACAGACTCCTTTGCGTGTGCTGTCCAAGGCGCCCATGCATCTTACTCACACGCATGCCTGTAACATGGCTATTTTGGAACTAGTTCAAAGGGACTCAGCTGGACACAGGCTGATTCCTTCCTGAGGGGCAGTGTGCTGCTCTTCGATCTGCTTCTTTGGCAGGTCCGCAACTGTTCCGTGTCGACAGTCTGGAATGATGTCCTACGTCATTCCAAAGATCAGCTGCTGCCTTGTCAGCTTGAGCAGCCTTCTAGGGGAGGCAGGGACCATTCAAAGCCTAACAAGTTACCTTCGGCTTCCTCTGCGAAGCAAAGGGCTGATCCTTCTGCCACCGCTTCTACTTCTTACTCACAGGGTAAGTGTAAGCGTCGGCAGGCTAGAGGGAAGTCTCAGGATTCTTCATTCAGCACAGGAGGTGGTTTCTCCTCTCGCAAGCCTCGTCGGGGCTCGAACTGAAGGTCCTCACCTTGATTCGTTCCAGGTTGGAGGAAGGATAGGAGAGTTCGCAGACCGTTGGGCCACCATCACATCCGATCCTTCGGTGTTAGTTGTTGTTCGGTCCAGGCTGCGAATATCCTTCGAAAGGCACCCCACTCTGTCCAGAGTGCCTCTGCCAGCCACAGTTCCTTCAGACGTTTTACATCGCCAGCTTTGGTCCACGGAGATAGACAATCTCCTGGCCAAGGGGGGGCGATCAGGGTCGTCAAGAACATTCAGTCAGTGGGGTTTTAGTCCCGCCTGTTCTTGGTGCCAAAGAAGGACAGCCAACTCTGACCAGTTATCGATCTGAGTATCCTGAACCAGTCTATCATTGCTCCCAAGTTCAGCATGGAGACTTTCAGGTCGGTCCGCCGTTCCATTCACCATGGAGATTTCGCTTCCAGCATCGACCTGTGAGACGCTTACTTTCACGTACCAATTCATCGGGTGTTGCGGAAGTATCTCAGGTTCGCTTTTCTGGGGCAAGTGTACCAGTTGAAGGCCAGGCCTTTCGGTCTCAACCTGGCTCCTTGGCCTTCACCCGACTGATGTCGGATGTGATAGCCTTCCATCGCACACAGTCCAGGGTGACTACTTTGGCATATCTAGACAATCTCCTCCAGAGGCATTCCTTTGCTGCCTTACTGGAGTTATATGTCGACACTCTGTTGAGCTTGCTCACGTCACTAGGATTCAGAGTCAACAAGGAGAAGTCGGATCTGGTCCCTTCTCAGTCGTTTTGTCATCTGGGGATGGCCTTCCGCACTCTGTTCAATACTGTGGCGGTTCCCCAGGCCAGGGCTGTGATTCTCTCAGCTTTTGAGCTGACTCTGTCCCAGTCCACATCCGCGGCAGCACAGAGTATTCTCCGGCTGCTCGGTCTCTGCGGTTCGGTGACGGATCTCATTCCTCTAGGTCGGCTGATGTCCGACCTCTCCAACACTTTCTGCTCAGTCGTTGGAGGCCGAATGTCAATTCTCTGGATCTGGTGCTTCAGTTCCAGAATCTCTTCATACCCACCTTCTCCACTGGACGAATGTTCAGTGGATCATGCAGGGTGTCCCGTTGGACTTACCCATGTCTGATCACATTCTAACGGCAGATGCCAGTGATCTCGGATGGGGTGTGACGTTGGATCCTCTAGGTCTTTCCCTTCACGGATGTGGGACCAGGATTGGGCATCTCTACACATCAACCAGAAGGAGCTTCTTGCTCTTCTTCTGAGTTTCAGGCAGTGGATCCCTCACCTGTTGAATTGTCATGTCCTTCTGTTGTCCGACAATTCGACAGTGTTTGCATACATTCGGAACTAGGGCGGCACGCACTCGGTTCCAATGTACAAATTGGCTCTGGATCTTCTACTGTTCACTCAGGATGTCAACGCCGGTGTGGTTGTTCTTCACATTCCCGGTCGTCTGAACGTCCTAGCCGACTCCCTGTCTCGACGTGGCAGGTTCTTTTTCACCGAGTGCTCCACATGGCGGTGTTCCATTGATCTCTTTGCGACTCGTTGGAACCATCAGGTGGACACTTTCATGTCCCCATGTCCAGATGCTCTGGCTTTCGCTGTGGACACTCTGGCCCTTCTTTGGGACGGTCTTGTCGGCTACACCTTCCTGCCAGTTCCGATTCTGCCTCAGGTTCTAGCCCAGATATGAACCTGCAGTCGTCAAATCCTTTCGATCACACCCTCTCTGTTAGCGGCGGTTCTGGCATGTCTTCTTCGTCGCAACTTTTTTTGCCAAAGTCGCCCGAGGAGGTTTCAAGTTGACCCGACTTCATTGTGCCTTCGCGCATGTCTTTTATCGGGTCCTGTCTCCTCCGTAGTGGTTTTTAGAGACAAGCAGTGGAGTTGCTTTTATTCTTCAAGGAGGCACTCACTCCACTGGTTTAGCCTCTGTGGCTCAGTCTAAAGTTCTTCTGTCGGTGGTGTGCAATCACTCTGTTGCTTCTGTCACTTCTTCGCTCACACCGATTGCAGAGTTTCTGGTATATGTTTGTTTCTGGGGGTCTCCAGCAATGGGTACACGTCCATGCTTCAGACCTTTTTCATATGTGGTACCGCATTGTTTCGGCACTCATCCTTGCCTCTCCAAGCTTGTTCAGCTCTTTTCCTTGAAAAGGCCTAGGACTTTGCAGTTTACTCCAAGATGGACACTTTCTTGGGTGCTGCTCTGCTTAGCGGGAAGGGGGAGCATTCGTGCCTTTATCCTGGATGGATATGCGTTTTCTCACATGCCAGATCTCTCCTGCATCCATTTTTTGATGGATTTGTCTTGCTATTCATGTAGCTTCCGCTCGTCTAGCTACTGGTGATTATATTACCAATTGTTTTTTTCTGCCACGAGGTCCGTGCATTGTCTTCCTCTCAGGGCTTTTACTAACTCTGTCATGTTGTCGGATGTTATACTGGCAGCCTACTGGAGAAATGCTACCTTCTCCATTTATCTGCGACAGTTGCAGGAGCCGACAGAGGACCAACCATTCAGCTTTTTACAGGGTCAGTTCCAGCTCCGTGCTGTTACTGCCCTTTCTGTCTGTGCGTCGCACTTCACCATACGCCTCATCTTTCATTATCTTTTACTAATGTTTGTGATGATATGGTTTGATAGGCCTAGGGATCTCTTCCTCTGTCCACGGTTCCAGTGCAGTTGAGTTATGTGTGGTTTGGTTATATGATTCCCTCCATCCTATTGTCTATTCAGCCTGTAGTAAACAATTGTAAAGTAGGTTGATAAGAAATATAAATTTTATAGTAAATTTCTTTTCTTATTATACCTACCACAATTGTTTACATGGAGGAGGGTTGGTTATGTGATTCCCTCCTCCTATTATCTATTCAGCCTGTAGTAAACAATTGTAGGGTAGGTTGATAAGAAATTTAAATTTTATAGGAAATTTCCTTTCTTATTATACCTACCACAATTGTTTACATGGAGGCTCTCCCATCTTCTTATTCAGGTAAGAATCCTTCCTCCCCACTGATGACATATGTCCAATGTTGGCGAATTCAAAAGAATGAGTCATTAGTTACACATCTGCGCAATGGTACCGGAAGCTGTGGATCTGTACTAGGAGAAGAACATCCCCTATTGGGTGTGCACTGGTAGCACTCGACCCAGTTTGGGCTTATTTTTTCGTGGTACTTTTGCACCACTTTTCTTTCCCAAATCGCTGGGAAAGATCAAAATAGAGAGCATATTTTCCAAGTTAGGGATTTCCCCTGTAGTGCAAGTCTGTAGTAAACAATTGTGGTAGGTATAATAAGAAAGGAAATTTACTATAAAATTTTAATTTTCAAAACTTTATTATTAGTTTTCAAGGCATAAAATAACATGTCACCAGCTTATATAGAAGAACTCATCAATACCAAGAATATGTGTTAATACAACCTGAGGCCTGATAGTAAACTGCTACTACAGGCTCCAAAAATAGGTGTAAGACATTTGGTGGTCCTCACTTGTGGAATAATTTACCTGATCATCTGAAAAGACTGTTAAATTTCAACACTTTCAAGAAAGATCTCAAAACTTTATTTCAAAAAGCCTATAAGTGATGTTCTGGACTGTAAAAATGCTGTATATATTCTGCTTGTAGATTTGCACAAGTTTGGTAACATGTACATGTACAGCGCCTTAGAATAGGATTCATTATCCATTAAACTATAATTTTGGCACTATATAATGGGTATATTATTAGTCTTAGGACTCTTGTTGTATTTTTGCATAATTTTTGTAAGTTTGAAATTAACATTTGGCCTGGTCTTATGTAATTAACCCTTACAAAACATAATGGCCAAATCCACCCAGCTTTATTCACAAAAATCACTGTTCAGTTGTCTAATTTTTTTCCCCTTTTTGTCTCAAAATCATAGCTCAATGATCATAGCTCAATGGTTGATATGATAAAAATGGAAGTAAGGCCTAAAAAAGTCAAATATCTGTTTCTCAGGCCCTCCCACATCGTCCTTTAGTCTGGCAAATACTCTCATTTTATATCCAATGCAAACTTATTTTTGTCTCCCGCTTTTTGAAAAAAAACGGGAGATATTAAATTTGGGGTGTCCTTCCATCCTTCCGTGTTTTTCATTTCTAGACTCTAACTTTCCTTACAGTTCAATGAAATGTGGATAGTAGATCACTTTCATCACTTGTAGGTCCAAGTTTGAATATGGGCATTTTCCGCGCATATTTAATTAGGTTGCTGAAATTTGATTGGCTGACGGTTTCCAGACTCTAACTTTCCTTAAAATCAACCGATTTAGATGAAATTTCATATATGGATTACTTTTATCAATACCTAGGTCAAGTTCGAATGTGGGAAATTTTGTACCAAAAATCTGTCTGCCTGCCTGTCCGTCTGCCAATGCATCAACCTTCCTCGGACTAAAAGCCGAATTTATGAACCGATCTTTACGAAACTTCTTCGATATCTTTGTTATCATTGTGAGACCAGAATATGTGTTTTGGGGGTTGGTCCAAAATTCAAGATGGCCGCCAGTGGCCATTTTGTTCCAAAATTCGGTGTAATCAGTTTTTTATACAGAACTTCTATATGAAAGTTCAGATTTGAATAAATTTTTATATGAATGTTTAGTAACATGCAATACGTCACATATAGTACGGGTTTTGTTCTCGTGCAAAAATTATGCAAATTAGGGAAACTGATTTATTCAGTGCTACTACTAATGCACCGTTAGTGCACACCTTCCGTGTTTTTCGTTTCCAGGCTCTAACTTTCCTTACAGTCAGTTGATTTCGATGAAATTTGAGTAGTAGATAGCTTTCATCAATTATGGGTCCAAGTTTGAATATGGGCATTTTCCACGTATATTTAATTTGGTTGCTGAAATTTGATTGGCTGACAGTTTCCAGATTCTAACTTTCCTTAAAATCAACCGATTTCGATGAAATTTCATATATGGATTACTTTTATCAATACCTAGGTCAAGTTCGAATGTGGGAAATTTTGTACCGAAAATCTGTCCATCTGCTCCGTGCGTCAATGCGCCTCGGACTAAAAACCATATTTATGAACCGATCTTCATGAAACTTCTTGGGTCTCTTTGTTATCATTGTGAACGTCTTGAGATGCATTAATTCCCCTTGAAACTGCTGTCCAGTGGGCGACATGAATTTACTGAATTTGCTTGTTAAAAAAATATTTTACCCCTGTTAATAAAATTGATAAATTTGTCGCTTAGGTGAGAGAAGGCTTTGCAATGCTAAAGCACTGCAAAGCCTTCTTGTGCTCAAGAGCCAAAATACACCACCACCCATGCTATTCTGTTGATTACGAGGCCTAAAACATAAACCAAACCAAGAATAAGAACTTTTGTGGCAAAGAAATAACTATAAAAAATAAAATTAAAAACCACCCGCCCACCTGCATGTAATTTTACAAAAAATGGCCTGAGAAACAGACAATCTACTTTATGGGGCCTTACTTAATTAAGTTTCCATTTTGATAACCTCCATTATACCTAGTACATGTATGTAGGCACATTTTATGAACATACAGACACCTTTTTTCTTTCTTTCAGATTATATTTGGTTTTGCAGCATTATCTGATTTGTATTGGTTGGCATGTTTAGGGAGATTTGTGTTCGGGTAATTAAACTTTCTTATCCTTTTAAATTCCGTATAAGGCGTGGTGGCTCAGTGTTTGCAACAATGCTCTTCAAACCAAAAGGTTCATGGTTCGATCCCTGCCAGCGGAAATTAGTTTTTAGCTCACCGAAGGGAGCTTAACTTATCACCGGCCGTCCGGTGTCCGGCGTCGTGAACATTTTTCAAATGACTTCTCCTCTGAAACCACTGGTCCGATTTTCACAAAACCAAATGAAATGGCCACGTCCCATCGGGGCTCTGTATGGGGCATAACTCTGATAGCACCATATGAAT
Organism: Pictodentalium vernedei; assembly: GCA_031216915.1. NCBI lineage: Eukaryota > Metazoa > Mollusca > Scaphopoda > Dentaliida > Dentaliidae > Pictodentalium > Pictodentalium vernedei. The sequence goes on along the minus strand of CM062290.1, from coordinate 300,109,329 downwards.
TATAGAAAAATTATTAAAAAATCTTCTTCTTCAGAACCAGTGGGCAGAATCTTTTGATACTTGGTATGCAGCATCATGGTATGGGTCTGATTCAAGTTTGTTCAAATCGGCCCCCTGGATTCATATTTGGGCTCACTATAGAAGCCCAAATTCAAACTTAGTGCATTTCAGGAAAATTTCTTAAAAAATCTTCTTCTCAAGATCCAGCAGGCAGAATCTTTTGATATTTGGTATGCAACATTGTATGATGGATCTGATTCAAATTTGTTCAAATGCCCCCCCCCCCCCCCCTGGATTCATATTTGGGCTCAGTGTAGAAGTGTAGAAGCCTGAATTCGAACTTAGTGCATTTCAGGCAAATTTCTTAAAAAATCTTCTTCTCAAGATCCAGCAGGCAGAATCTTTTGATATTTGGTATGCAACATTGTGGGGATGATCTGATTCAAGTTTGTTCAAATCCGCTCCTTGGATTCATATCTGGGCTCAGTATATGAGCCCAAATTTGAACTTAGTGCATTTCAGGCAAATTTCTTTAAAAATCTTCTTCTCAAGATCCAGCAGGCAGAATCTTTTGATATTGGGTACGCAGCATGCTTAGGGGGGTGAGATTCAAGTTTGTTCAAGCCAGGTCCCTGGGTTCATATTTGGGCTCACTGTGGTAGCCCGAATTATAAATTTGTTCAAAATGAGGAATTTTCTTTAAAAATCTTCTTCTTCAGATCCAGCAGTCAGAATGTTTTGATATTTGGTATGCAGCGTCTCTAGGGGGATGAGATTCAAGTTTGTTCAAACCATGTCCCTAGGTCCATATTTGGGCTCACTGTGGGAGCTTGAATTGTAACTTAGTTCAAAATGAGGAATTTTCTTTAAAAATCTTCTTCTTCAGATCCAGCAGTCAGAATGTTTTGATATTTGGCATGCAGCATCCTTGGGGGTGAGATTCAATTTTGTTCAAGCCATGTCCCTAGGTCCATATTTGGGCTCACTGTGGAAGCTTGAATTGTAACTTAGTTCGAAATGAGGCATTGTCTTAAAAAATCTTCTTCTTCAGATCCAGCAGTCGAAATGTTTTGATATGTGGTGTGTAGCATTCTTAGGTGGGTGAGATTCAAGATTGTTAAAGCCAAGTCCCTGGGTTCCTATTTGGGCTCACTGTGGGAGCCTGAATGATAACTTAGTTCAAAATGAGGTATTTTCTTTGAAAATCTTCTTCTTCAGATCCAGCAGATGAATGCTTTTGATATTTGGTATGCAGCATCCTTAGGGGGGTAAGATTCAAATTTGTTCAAGCCATGTCCGTAGTTCCATAAAATTTGTCTCTCATGACTTCATTCCTTTGTAGTGTTGATGAACCATGTCTAACTGAATGTGACCCCAAAAACTTCTTTGAACCACTTTGTTTGAATCACTTTGCCCGGTGAGCGATTAAGGCCCCTTGGGGCCTCTTGTTTGGTTTTTTATGCGTTTTGGTCAATTTTAAGAAGAAAAAAAAATTTTAGGCTGAAAATATTTTGTTTGGGACTTTGAAAATTTCCAAACAAAAATAAAAAAGAATCTGTTTTTATGTGTTTATCTCAATTTTTGAACTTAAAAGTGCAGGAACTGAAAATAGAAGGAAAATCCTGTGTATTATGTGGGCACAATCGCTTCATCTAGTTGGTATATGCTTTTCTTAGGAGGGGCGTATGCAGCTTATTCAAGTCAAGTCCCTGGTTTGATATTTAGACTACCATGTCAGGTGAGTGCCCTCAGGCCCCCTGGGGCCTCTTGTGTTCAACTCAGCATGCCCAGCCCCATAGGGAGGGGATGGGGAAAAATGCTCCAAAATATTTTTAAAATCTTCTTCTCATGAACCAGTGTTTACAATGACTTGATATTTGCTATGGAGCTTCCTTTTGAGGTGTAGAATCAAGTTTGTTCAAACGAAGTACGTGAAGCAATATTTGGCTTTTGATGGGAGGGGTAAGATTTTTGGCCCCACCCAAAATTTCTGTTATCGGAACCCATGGTCTGGTTTAAACCAAATTTGGTATGTGGTATTATTGGGTCATAAGTACTTGACTCATGCAAAAAAAAAAAAAATTCCTGCATCCCCATGGGAACCCTTGGAGCTAAAAATAGAAATATTTTCAAACGCCCATATTTCCCAAACCACATGGAACAGAGACCTGTTATTTGGTATGAAGTATCCTTAGGACCAGTAGAATTGAATGGTAACAAAAATTGCCATCAGTTATGTTAGGGTGTTCTGTAATGGGCATCGAACAAATGCTGAGTCAGCATATTTGCAAAAGTTTTTAAAAATCTTTTCTTCAGAACCAATCATCAGAATCTTTTAATATTCGGTGTAGGGGGATCAGGTACAAGTTTGTTAAAATAAAGCCCATTCGTTCATATTTGGGCTTAATACAGGAGCCCAAATTATTAACATAGGGTACTATGGGGAATATTCTTTAAAAATTTTCTCTTCAGAACCATCAGTCAGAATCTTTTAATGTTTGGTATACATCATTGTTATGAGGGTCACATTCAAGAATGTACAAACCAAGTCCCTAGGTTAATATTTGGGCTTCCTACGGAAGCCCAAATTTTAACTTTGTTCAATATGGGAGATGATTTTAAAAAATCTTCTTCTTCAGATCCACCAGTCAGAATGCTTTCATATTTGGTTCAAATCAGATCCCTAGGTATATATTTGGGCTCGCTATGGTAGCCCAAATTTTAACTTCGTGCGATATGAAGACAATTCTTTAAAAACTTCTTTTTCAGATCCACCAGTCGGAATGCTTTCATATTTGGTATACAACATCTCTAGGGGAGGGAGCGGGGGGGGGGGGGGGTTGGGGGGGGGGCAGATTCAAGTTTTATCAATTCGAGTACCTGGGTTATATTTGGGCTCCATATGGGAACCTGAAATTTTACTTAATACAATATGAGGGAATTTCTTCAAAAATCTTCTTCAGATCCACTAGTCAGAATGCTTTCGTTTTTTGGTATACAACATCTCTAGGGAGGTCAGATTCAAGTTTGTTCAGATCGGATCCATAGGTTAATATTTGGCCTCGCTATGGTAGCCCAAATTTTAACTTAGTGCAATATGAAGAAATTTCTTTAAAATTTTTCTTCTTAGATCCAACAGTCAGAATGCCTTCATATTAGGTACACAACATCTCTAGGGAAGTCAGATTCAACTGTGTTCAAATTGAGAGGCTGGGTTAATATTTGGACTCCCTATGTGAGCCAGAATTGGCCATGTTGCTGAAGAATTATAAATTTTGTATTTTGTACCCTCTAGAGGTGTGTAACTAAGATTAATCCATATAGGTTGTATCAAGGGGCTTCATAGGGGAGCTCAACATTTTACATTATGATCACCTGAAGAAAAGCCATGATGCCTGGATTATTTTTGTCACTCCTGTGGGGCTCAAGGATTGACAGTGTATCCTATGGAAATAGATTGCTTAATGTAGACCCATTCTTGGACTCTGTTTATATTGTGTTGTGTTCAAGATGAGCGCTTCAGGCCCCGTGGGGCCTCTTGTTCAACATTGCAGTTGAAAGTCGTGACAACAGGTTTTCTGTAATTGTTTCTGTTCTGGTTTCAGTTTTGATAACAACTTAACAGAACCACTTAACTTTAGTATTATCTTATTTCAGCATTGGTGGAGAATCTCTAGCTGTAGCACAGAATACCTACGCTGTAAAATGGTTTTCAGGGAGGGAGTTGAACATGGTGTTCGGCCTACAATTGAGTTTTTCAAGAATAGTAAGTACACTGATCTCAGTTGTTAATGTTTCATATCACCTTTTCAGCTGAATAGATTGTCGGAAATATTTTTTAACAGTGACCAGCCCACAAAGTAATCTTATGGAGAATTCACTTCTCCCTCCACAGACTTTAGGGAGAAGTCAAATGGAAGCAGGAACAAGTGAGCTGGAAGGGGAGAAGCATGATCATGGTCTTACATTACTGCTTCATAAATATAGCTATCTCACATGTAAATAACTCACTGAAGCTAAGTAGCAAAAAGCATGCATGTTTAGACATAAAAAAGTTGAAAATATGTTTCTCAGGCCCTCTCATATGGTTCTTTTGGCTGCCGCATGTTCCCTTTTTATAACCAATGCAAACTTAAAAAAAATAAAAATTAAATTGTTTATGTCTGATATTTTACCCAAGCTAATAAACTTGATAAATTTGTCCCTTGAGTGCAACAAGGCTTTGCATTGCTTTAGCATTGCAAAACCTTGCACTCAAGGGATGAAGTACACCAGCAACCATGCTATTCTGAAGATTATGAGGCCTAAACATAAAACAAACCAAGAACATGAACTTTTGATGGCAAAGAAATAATTACAAAAATAAAAAATAAAATAAATCAAGCATTACACAGTATTTTTTTTTATTGAAGAAAGGGCAATAACTCCCATAATTTTCATCAGATATTGCTCCTCATTGAACTTGACGTAAACATTGTTACTATAGACACTACTGCACATATGGCCATTAAATGGACCATTCAACTATGCCACTAAAAATTCCATTAAATATGCCATTAAAAATATCTCTTAATTTGGCCTTCTCCATAAAAAATAAAATAAAACAAGCATTACACAATATTTTTTTTATTAAAGGAAGGGCAATAACTCCCATAATTTTCATCAGATATTGCTCCTCATTGAACTTGACATAGACTTTGTTACTATAGACACTACTGCACATATGGCCATTAAATGGACCATTCAACTATGCCACTAAAAATTCCATTAAATATGCCATTAAAAATACCTCTTAATTTGGCCTTCTCCATGGCCATGTCAGGGAAGGGAACCAAGGATTGATATCTATTTTTCTTCACTGTGCTAATAATTGAAAACAAGAGGCCCCACCTGACATGGTAGCCTAAAATATCAACCAAGGGAATTGATTTGAACAAGTTGCATCTGCCCCTCCTAAGAAAAGCTTATGCCAAATATAAAAAGATTTTGACAGGTGGATCTGAAAAATAAAGATTTTTAAAAAATTTTCCTCGCCCAAATATGAATCCAGGGACTTGGCAGGAACAAACTTGAATCTAAACCTCCCCAAGGATGCTGTAAACGAAATACCAAAAGATTCTGACTAATAGATCAAAGTTATAATTTGGGCTCCCATAGGGAGCCCAAATATGAACCCAGGGACTTTGTTTGAACAAACTTGAATCCCCCCCCCCCCTCTAAAGCAGCCCTGTCAATTCACCTTCAGCAATCAGCAGAGCCAAGGAACATGCCAAGGAAAGGAAAACTATCCACAGCAAAAATACTGCCGAGGATGGCTTCTTCAGAAAGCTTTGTGGTGGTAGAAATTGCACAACTTCCAGGTTAAACACAAGGAACCAAACCATGTAGGTTACACTATGCTGTATTGCTAATCTTACAATTTACGGTACAAGTTGCAGCATAACCACTAGAAACTACATGTCCTGCTTCTTCTATGTTGATAACACCAGACTCTGACATCAGTTTCAGAAAAGCTGTTACAGAGCTTTCCAGAAACTGATGTCAGATTCTGGTATTATCAACATTGAAGCAGTGAGATACTTAGTTTCTGGTTATGATACTTCTTATTTTGACTCATACCATACATATTGAGCAAGTCGCCTGCATTGATTTTTAGCTCAACTTGACAAAGTCAAGCTGTGCTATTGCCATCACTTCTCGTCCGTCGACGTACGTATGTACGTACGTTAGTATGTTAATACGTACGTCCACTATTTCCTTTGGCACACCTCACAGGTCGCATTTATGATCAGATCACTTTGAAACTTGGTATGCTTGTTTGGGGTGACCTCTAGATAGGAGCTATCAATTTTTTTCAATTTCTGTCAAAAAATGTTGCCGCAGCCAACATTCTTAGAACTTAGTTTAGTCAAACCTCAATATTTCCCTTTGGCACACCCTACAAGGCACATTTATGATTGGATCGCTTTGAAACTTGGTATCCTTGTTAGGGGTGACCTCTAGATGGGAGCTATCAATTTTCTTCAATTTCCGTCAAACTATGTTGCCGCGGCCAACGTTCTTAGAACTTAGTTTAGTCAGACCTCAATATTTCCCTTTGGCACACCCTACAGGGCACATTTATGATTGGATTGCTTTGAGACATGGCATGCTTGTTTGGCGTGACCTCTAGATGGGAGCTATTGATTGTCTTCCATTTCCGTCAAAAAATGTTGCCACGGCCAACATTCTTAGAACTTAATTTAGTCAGACCTCAATATTACCCTTTGGCACACCCTACAGGTCACATTTATGATCGGATTGCTTTGAAACATGACATGCCTGTTTGGGGGTGACCTCTAGATGGGAGCCATCGATTTTCTTCCATTTCCGTCAAACTATGTTGCCGCGGCCAGCGTTCTTAGAACTTTTATGATCAGATCGGTTTGAAACTTTGTATGCTTGTTTGGGGTTTCCTCCAGATGGGAGCTATCGATTTTCTTCGATTTCCGTCAAAAAATGTTGCAATGACCTTCGATGAACTTAGTAAAAACTTAGTGCAGTTAACATCAATATTTCCCTTTGACACACCCTGCAGAGCACATTTATGATTGGATCGCTTGCAAACTTGGTGTGCTTGTGTGGGGTGACATCTATATGGGAGCTGTTGATTTTCTTCCATTTCTGGCAAAAAATGTTGCCGCTGACCTTTCAACTTAGTTTAGTCAGGCCTCAATATTTCCCTTTAACACACCCTTCAGGGCACATTTATGATCGGATCACTTTGAAACTTGGTATGTGTATTCGGGGTGACCTCTAGTTGTGAGCTATTGCTTTTTTTCATTTCCATAAAAAATTATTGTCGTTATCACCAGCTTTTGAACTTACTGCATTTGTGCATCAACTTATCCCTTTTGAACTCTCAGCAGAGTATATTTATGAATTTCCATACAAAACCCCCCAAAAAAACACTGCCACAAGCAATGACCTTCTACTTAGTGCATTTGTGCATTAACATCTTCCTTTGGCATGCCTCATAGGGCACATCCATTATCACGTTGTATTGAAACTTTGTATGCTTATGCAGGGTGACAAAGATAGGAGCTATTGATTTTCTTTTCATTTCCATCAAAGACTGTTGCTGTTAGCAACAATCTTGGAATTTGTTGCATTTGTGTATCAACTTTCTTTGACATGGCCTACAGGCCACATTTATCATAGGATTGTTTTTGAACTTGGTGTGCTCATTAGGCATGACCTTTAGATAAGAGCTGTTGATTAGCATTCATTTCTGTGAAAAAAGTTGCCATTTACAATAACCTCTGAACATACTGCATTTGTGTTTCAACATTCTTCCATTAGCCAGTCTTACTGTTTACATTTAAAAATTGCATGGATTACTCTGACGTTGTGCACACACAATGTTGTTATGTTGAAATTTCATCAAATAACATTGATACTAATGATTTTCAATTTTGCCGTTTCATTTATAACTTACCAAGTTCAAGTTTGTCAAGTTGAGCTACAGTGTCATTGACACTTTCATTTTCTCAGCATTCACATGGTTCATGATATTGGCATGATCTAATTGAGTTAAAGATTCTGCACATTGATTGTGATTATATACACATGTACCTCGAACTACATTCACATGTTAAAGTTGCTTAAAAGATTTCTTTTCAACGCATACTATATATACATGTACATGGCAATTGAGACTATGCCCTGTCCTCTAATGATTTTTACACAATCGAACAGGCTTCACAGCAATTGCTGTAGAAGCACCAGTTTTCCAGAGCAATTTTGTTGCAGAGGAAACAAGGATGAATTACCAGGACTACCTAAGGATGCTAGATCAAGATTCTGATTGGTGGATCGGAAGAAGATTTTTAAAGAATATTCTTCATATTGCACTAATCTGAACATTTGGGCTCCCATAGAAAGCCCAAATATGTACCCAGGGATTTGATTTCAACAAACATGTGAATGAATCTTCCAAAGATGTTATGTGTGAAATATGAAGGCCTCTGAAGCAGTGGTATGGGAGAAGAAGATTCTTTAATGTTTTTCCCATTAGTGTTAAAAAATGATGACTCACCATATTTATCCTGACTGTTTATAGTAAGGGCTATAGTCATGACTTTCGTCCGTCTCTCCATCTGTCTGTCAACACTTAGAGTTTTGGTTAAAGTTTGTGGTTAAACTTTTTTACTGAAGGTTCATGTGGGGTTTTTTTTCATGCTTAGTCATAACTTTTGTCTGTCCATCTGTTAATATTTGGAGTTTTGGTTAAATTTTGTGGTTAAAGTTTTTTAGTCAACCTTAAAGTTTTCTGGTTTTTAGCTTAACTTGACATAGTCAAGATAAGCTATTGCCATCACGTGTGTGGAAGTCTGTTAGTCTGTGAGTCTGTTAGTCTGTGAGTCTGTGAGTCTGTTAGTCTGTGAGTCTGTGAGTCTGTGACGTCTGTTCACATTTTCCTTTAGCACGGGCTACACCCCGCAGTTCTTGTCTGATCGTCACGAAATTTCATATGCAGGTTTGGGGTCATGTCTAGATGAGAACGTCCTCTTTTGGTCGCAATCGGGCAACCGGTATGGCTGCCCGAACCCAAAACCCGAAAACCATTAGCACAGTCTACAGGTCGTATTTATGAAGGGATTTCATTGTAACTTGGTAGGATGCCTCTGTATAATGCCTAGATGAGAACGTCCCCTTTTGGGCTTGATCTATCAACCGTGATGGCTGCCCAAGCCCGAAACCCCAAAACTTTTAGCACAGACTGCAGGTCATGTTTAATGTGGAGGGATTTCATTGTAACTTGGTAGGATGACTCCTTATGATGTCTAGAAGAGAATTTCCTGATTTGGGCATGATCTGGCAACCGTGACGACTGCCCGAGCCCAAAACCCGAAAACCTTTAGCACAGTCTACAGGTCATATTTATTGATGAATTTCATTGTAACTTGATGGGTTGACTTCATACAATGTCTAGATGAGAAAATCCCCTTTTGGACTTGATTGGGCAACTGTGACGGCTACAAGGGCCCGAAGCCTGAAAACCTTTAGCACAGTCTAGAGGTCATATTTATGAAGGGATTTCATTGTAACTTGGTAGGATGACTCCAAATAATGTCTAGATGAGAACGTCCCATTTTGATCGCGATCATGTAGCCTTAATGGGTGCCCGAGCCCAAAAACCTTTAGCATAGGCAAAAGGTCATATTTATGGAAGGATTTCTTTGTAACCTGTTAGGTTGACTCCATATAATGCCTAGATGATGAAATCCCCTCCTGGTCGTGATTGGTCAGTTGTGATGGCTACAAGTGCCCAAAGCCCGAACACCTTAAGCACAGTCCACAGGTCATATTTATGAAGGGATTTCATTGTAACTTCTTAGGATCACTCCAGATGGTGCCCAGATGAGATTGTCCCCTATGGTTGCGATCATTCAACCATGATGGCTGCCCGAGCCCAAAGCCCGAAAACCTTTAGCACAGTCTATAGGTCATATTTATGAAGGGATTTCATTGTAACTTCTTAGGATCACTCCAGATGATGCCCAGATGAGATTGTCCCCTATGGTTGCGATCATTCAACCATGATGGCTGCCCGAGCCCAAAGCCCGAAAACCTTTAGCACAGTCTGCAGGTCATATTTATTAAGGGATTTCATTGTAACTTGGTAGGTTGACTTCATATAATGTCTAGATGAGAACGTCCCCTTTTGGACATGATTGGGCAACTGTGGCGGCTAAAGGTGCCCGAAGCCCGAAAACCTTTAGCACAGTCTACAGGTCATATTTATGAGGGGATTTCAATATAACTTGTTAGGATGACTCCAAATAATGTCTAGATGAAAACGTCCCATTTTGATCGCTATCATTCAGCCTGTATGGGTGCCCGAGCCCAAAAACCTTTAGCATAGGTAAAAGGTCATATTTATTGAAAGATTTCATTGTAACCTATTAGGTTGACTCCATATAATGCCTAGATGATGACATCCCCTTTTTGTCGTGATTGGTCAGCTGTGATGGCTACAAGTGCCCGAAGCCCGAAAACCTTGAGCACAGTCTACAGGTCATATTTATGAAGGTATTTCATTATAACTTTGTAGGATCACTCCAGATGATGCCCAGATGAGATTGTTCCCTTTGGTTGTGATCATTCAACCATTATGGCTGCCCGAAGCCCGAAAACCTAAAGCACAGTCTACAGGTCATATTTATGAAGGGATTTCATTGTAACTTGGTAGGTTGACTTCCTATAATGTCTAGATGAGAACGTCCCCTTTTGCACATGATTGGGCAACTTTGACGGCTAAAGGTGTCAGAAGCCCAAAAACCTTTAGCACAGTCTACAGGTCATATTTATGAAGGGATTCCATTGTAACTTGGTGGGATGACTCCAAATAATGTCTAGATGAGAACGTCCCATTTTGGTCATGATCATTCAGCCTTGATGGGTGCCCAAGCCCAAAAACCTTTAGCATAGGTAAAAGGTTATATTTATAGAAGGATTTCATTGTAACCTGTTAGGTTGACTCCATATAATGCCTAGATGATGACATCCCCTTTTGGTCGCGCTTGGTCAACTGTGATGGCTACAGGTGCCCGAAGCCCGAAAACCTTGAGCACAGTCCACAGGTCATATTTATGAAGGGATTTCATTGTAACTTCTCAGGATCACTCCAGATGATGCCCAGATGAGATTGTCCCCTTTGGTTGCAATCATTCAACCATGATGGCTGCCCAACCCCGAAGCCCAAAAACCTTTAGCACAGTCTACAGGTCATATTTATGAAGGGATTTCATTGTAATTTGGTAGATTGACTTCATATAATGTCTGTATGAGAATGTCCCATTTTGATCGTGATCATTCAGCCTTGATGGGTGCCCGAGCCCAAAAACCTTTAGCATAGGTAAAAGGTCATATTTATGGAAGGATTTCATTGTAACCTATTAGGTTGACTCCATATAATGCCTAGATGATGACATCCCCTTTTGGTCGTGATTGGTCATCTGTGATGGCTACAAGTGCCCGAAGCCCGAAAACCGTGAGCACAGTCTACATGTCATATTTATGAAGGGATTTCATTGTAACTTTGTAGGATCACTCCAGATGATGCCCAGATGAGATTGTTCCCTTTGGTTGTGATCATTCAACCATTATGGCTGCCCGAGCCCGAAGCCCGAAAACCTTAAGCACAGTCTACAGATCATATTTATGAAGGGATTTCATTGTAACTTGGTAGGTTGACTTCATATAATGTCTAGATGAGAACATCCCCTTTTGGACATGATTGGGCAACTGTTACGGCTTCAGGTGCCCAAAGCCCAAAAACCTTTAGCAACAGTCTACAGGTCATATTTATTAAGGGATTTCATTGTAACTTGGTAGGATGACTCCAAATAATGTCTAGATGAGAACGTCCCCTTTTGGTCGCGATCATTCAGCCTTGATGGCTGCCCGAGCCCAAAACCCCAAAACCTTTAGCATAGTCTCTTGGTCATATTTATGGAAGGACTTCGTTGTTACCCGTAAGTTTGACTCCATATAATGCCTAGATGATGACATCCCCTTTTGGTCGTGATATTTATGAAGGGATTTTATTGTAACTTTGTAGGATCACTCCAGATGATGCCCAGATGAGAATGTCCCCTTTTGGTTGCGATCATTCAACCATGATGGCTGCCAGAGCCCAAAGCCCAAAAACCTTTAGCACAGTCTACAGGTCATATTTATTAAGGGATTTCATTGTAACTTGGTAGGTTGACTTCATATAATGTCTAGATGAGAACGTCCCATTTTGATATATATATATATATATATATATATTTATGAAGGGATTCAATGTAACTTGATAGGATGACTCGTTTTGGAATAATTTCAGTGTAACTTGGTAACTTTTGTTGATATATGTTAACTGTGAGGGCCACATACATTAACTGTGAGGTCATATTAACCCACCCCTCAGCTCTTTAGTACAGTGTACACTTCATATTATTTTTATCATAAACATAGCATACAGGGAACAGAAATGAACATATTCCCAATTATCACAATTCTTGTCTTATTTCATAATCCTTTCATAAACATTGAACATTATCCTTTTCATCAAACACAACACAAAAGTTAAGCTACAGTGTCATTGACACTTTCATTTTTCTTTTAAATTAATATTACTATTGATTTTATAATTCTCATTATGTTTTTTTTTTAGCCCGACTTTTTACATGACTTTCGTCCGTCTGTCCATCCATCTGTTAACATTTAGAGTTTTGGTTGAAGTTTTTGGTTAAAGTTTTTAACTGAAGGTTCAAGTGTGTTTTTTTTTCTTTTTTCTTCCTGTTTAGTCATGACTTTCATCTCTCCATCTGTTAACATTCGGAGTTTTGGTTAAAGTTTTTGGTTAAAGTTTGTTTTTTTTTCTTTTAAATTAATTTTACTATTGATTGTATCATTTTTTTTATGTTTCATGTTATTTTGGGAAATATTTAACCCTTTTTTTGTATGGCAACTTAACTTAACTTCCAGGTTAAAGTTTTTGGTTAATTTTTTTTTTTTTTGGGGTGGGGGGGGGTGGGGGGGGGGTTTAAAATTACACCTTTAATTCTTCAAACAGTTTAGTGGAATGTCACTTTTTATGTGTACCCATACTATGTATGGTACACATAATGCCGGCATCTGGGATGGCCATCCGTCGTTCGACCATCTTTTGTCCATCCATCCATCCATCTTTACGGCCGGTGTCCATATCCATTTCTTTGGCATTCGATAACTTGAAAAATATTGCTTGGATTGTCAAGTTACTTTATATTTGTGTTCAGGTCAGTGATGTGCCGAGCTGTATAGTTTTTGGTACAAATCAGATAATTTGATCCTGAGATATTAACCCTTTATCCTTCAAATTGAAAATTCCTCCAATCCCTTTGGCATTCGATAAATTGAAAAATATTGCTTGGATTGTCAAGTTACTTTATATTTGTGTTCTGGTTACTGATGTACCGAGCTGTATAGTTTTTGGTGTAAATCTGATAATTTGATCCTGAGATATTAACCCTTTATCCTTCAAATTGAAAATTCCTCCAATCCCTTTGGCATTTGATAACTTGAAAAATATTGCTTGGATTGTCAAGTTACTTTATATTTGTGATCAGGTTACTAATGTACCGAGCTGTATAGTTTTTGGTGTAAATCTATTATTTTGATCCTGAGATATTAACCCTTTATCCTACAAATTGAAAATTCCTCCAATCCCTTTGGCATTCGATAACTTGAAAAATATTGCTTGGATTGTCAAGTTACTTTATATTTGTGTTCAGGTTACTGATGTGCCGAGCTGTATAGTTTTTGGTGTAAATCTGATAATTTGATCCTGAGATATTAACCCTTTATCCTTCAAATTGAAAATTCCTCCAATCCCTTTGGCATGAGATAACTCAAAAAATATCCATCCGATTGTCATGTTACTTTATATATTTATTCAGGTTACTGATGTGCTGTGCTGTATAGTTTTTTATGTAAATCTGATAATTTGATCTGGAGATATTAACCCTTTATCCAACAAGTTAGACACTCCTCCTCCTGTATGGTGTACATAATGTCGGCATCTGAGGTGGCCCTCCATCATACAGCTTTCTACTAGTTGCGCGTATGGGTACACATCTGACTATTTCATGGGCCTATTTTTCTTATTTGGGACAATGTCTACACTATCTACTGAACATTTCTACAGTGATTTTCATTAATATCGGCTTGATTTTAACCCCTTTTAAACATGTAATCAGACTTACTTTCTTTGTATTTGAAATTAGACTTTGCTACATACTTTCTTACTCTAATTCTTGCATTGTCAATACAACTTAATGATTCCATTTTCATCAATGATTTCTTTTATCGGTTTTAGGAAATATTTAACCATTTTTTGCCAATCAATTTTTAGCCCGACTGGGCTATAGTCATGACTTTTGTCTGTCCGTCTGTTAACATTTAGAGTTTTGATTAAAGTTTGTGTTAAAGTTTTTTACTGACGGTTCAAGTGTTTTTTTTTTCTGTTTAGTCATGACTTTCTTCTGTCTGTCTGTTAACATTTGGAGTTTTGGTTAAAGTTTGTGGTTAAAGTTTTTTAGTAAACCTTGAATTTTTTGTTTCTTTTTCCTTTTAAATTGATATTACTATTGATTGTATCATTCTCATTTTGTTCTTATTTTTTTTATGTTTCATGTTATTTTGGGAAATATTTAACCCTTGTTTGTATGGCAATTTAACTTACAACTTCCAGGTTAAAGTTTTTGGTTACAGTTTTTATGTGTACCCATACTATGTATGGTACACATAATGCCGGCATTCGGTGTGACCATCCGTCGTTTGTCCATCCTTTGTCCATCCGTCTGTCTGTCCGTCTGTACATCCAGTGTCTGTATCCATTTCTTTGGCATTCGATAACTTGAAAAACATTGCTTGGATTGTCAAGTTACTTTATATTTGTGTTCAGGTTATTGATGTACTGAGCTCTATAGTTTTTGGTGTTAATCTGTTATTTTGATCCTGAGATATTAACCCTTTATCCTTCAAATTGAAAATTCCTCCAATCCCTTTGGCATTCGATAACTTGAAAAATATTGCTTGGATTGTCAAGTTACTTTATATTTGTTTTCAGGTTACTGATGTGCCGAGCTGTATAGTTTTTGGTGTAAATGTAATAATTTGATCTTGAGATATTAACCCTTTATCCTTCAAATTGAAAATTCCTCCAATCCCTTTGGCATGAGATAACTCAAAAAATATCAATCCGTTTGTCATGTTACTTCATATATGTATTCAGGTTACTGATGTGCCACGCTGTATAGTTTTTAGTGTAAATCTGATAATTTGATCCTGTGATATTAACCCTTTATCCTTCAAATTGAGAACTCCAATCCATTTCTTCGAAATGCAGTAACTCAATAAATATTAATCCGATTATCAGGTTACATTATATATGTATTCAGGTTACTGATGAGCTGTGCTGTATAGTTTTTTATGTAAATCTAATAATTTGATCCGGAGATATTAACCCTTTATCCATTAAATTAGGCTCTCCTCCAATCCATTTCTATATGTACCCATACCATGGGGGGATGGAGGGTGTTTTAAAATTACACCTTTAATTCTTCAAACAGTTTAGTGGAATGTCACTGTTTCTTATTTGGGACAATGTCCACTATCTACTGAACATTTCTACAGTGATTTTTAGCTCAACTTGACAAAGTCAAGCTGAGCTGTTGCCATCACTTCTCGTCTGTCGGCGTACGTACGTATGTACGTACGTTAGTATGTTAGTACGTTAGTACGTACGTCCACAATTTCCTTTGGCACACCTCACAGGTCGCATTTATGATCAGATTACTTTGAAACTTGGTATGCTTGTCTGGAGTGACCTCTAGATGGGAGCTATCGATTTTCTCCAATTTCCATCAAAAAATGTTGCCGCAGCCAACGTTCTTAGAACTTAGTTTAGTCAAACCACAATATTTCCCTTTGGCACACCCTACAGGGCACATTTATGATTTGATTGCTTTGAAACATGGTATGCTTATTTAGGGTGACCTCTAGATGGGAGCTATCGATTTTCTTCAATGTCCGGCAAAAAATGTTGCCACGGCCAACGTTCGTAGAACTTAGTTTAGTCAGACCTCAATATTTCCCTTTGGCACACCCTACAGGGCACATTTATGATCAGATTACTTTGAAACCTGGTATGCTTGTTTGGGGAGACCTCTAGATGGGAGCTATCGATTTTCTTCAATTTCTGTCAAAAAATGTTGCCGCGGCCAACGTTCTTAGAACTTAGTTTAGTCAGAAGACTCAATATTTCCCTTTGGCACACCCTACAGGGTACATTTATGATCGGATTGCTTTGAAACCTGGCATGCTTGTTTGGGGTGACCTCTAGATGGGAGCTATCGATTTTTTTGAATTTCCGTCAAAAAATGTTGCCGCGGCCAACGTTTTTAGAACTCAGTTTAGTCAGACCACAATATTTCCCTTTGGCACACCCTACAGGGCACATTTATGATTTGATTGCTTTGAAACCTGGTATGCTTGTTTGGGGAGACCTCTAGATGGGAGCTATCGATTTTCTTCAATTTCCGTCAAAAAATGTTGCCGCGGCCAACGTTCTTAGAACTTAGTTTAGTCAGAAGACTCAATATTTCCCTTTGGCACACCCTACAGGGCACATTTATGATCGGATTGCTTTGAAACCTGGCATGCTTGTTTGGGTGACCTCTAGATGGGAGCTATCGATTTTCTTCAATTTCCATCAAAAAATGTTGCCGCAGCCAACATTCTTAGAACTTAGTTTAGTCAGACCACAATATTTCCCTTTGGTTCACCCTACAGGGCACATTTATGATTAGATTGCTTTGAAACCTGGTATGCTTATTTACGGTGACCTCTAGATGGGAGCCATCGATTTTCTTCCATTTCTGTCAAAAAATGTTGCCACGGCCAACGTTCTTAGAATTTAGTCTAGTCAGACCACAATATTTCCCTTTTGTACACCCTACAGGGCACATTTATGATCAGATTGCTTTGAAACCTGGCATGCTTGTTTGGGGAGGCCTCTAGATGGAAGCTATCGATTTTCTTCGGTTTCTGTCAAAAAATGTTGCCACTGGCAAAAAAAATGACATTGGTACCAATGATCTTCAATTTTGCCATTTCATTTATAACTTACCAAATTCAAGTTTGTCAAGTTGAGCTACAGTGTCATTGACACTTTCATTATTAATATCAGCATGATTTTAACCTCTTTTAAACATGTTTTTAGACTTACTTTCTTTGTATTTGAAATTAGACTTTGCCACATACTTTCTTACTCTAATTCTTGCATGGTCAATACAACTTAATGATTCCATTTACATCAATGATTTTATCGGTTTTAGGAAATATTTAACCCTTTTTTTGTCAATCAATTTTACTTAGTATTCCCAGCTTAAAGTTTTGGATTAAATTTATACCTTTCAAGGTTCTACCTTTCATTCTCCAAACACTCTGTTACAACGTCATTTCGTTTTTTCATTTCGGGCAAGGTCTACTTGTACACAGTGGTTTCAAATAATATTGGCATTAATTTAACCCTTTTCAAACTTAGTTTCTCAAAATTTCAAAATGGGCTTCTACCACATACTTTATTACTTTTTATCGCCTCCCACAAGGGAGGGATATAGCACAGAGCTCGCTCCGACCATCTATCTCTCAATCCGTCCGTCAATCCATCTGTCTGTCTGAACTTTCTTTATGCCATAACTTAAACCGTGAGGTCGATTTGAACCGAATTTGATATGAGATGATAATGGGTCATAAGTAGTTGATTGATGCAAAAATTTTTTTTCTCATTGCCCCGTGGGAACCTCGGGAGCTAAAAATAGGAAAAACCTTAAAACTGCCATATCTCCAAAACTGCACTGCACCAAGAATTTTTATTTGATGTGAAGCTTCTTTAGGACCAACAGAAAGCATTGGTAAAAAAAAAATTGCCATCAGTTTTATCAATAGGGTACAGTTTCAGGACTTTGAAAAAGTGCCGAGTCAGCACTTTTTAACACTGTAGGCAATGGGGAAAACATTAAAAAATCTTCTTCTCCAGATCCAGCAGGCATAATCTTTTGATATTTGGTATGCAACATTGTAGGGTGGATCTGATTCATGTTTGTTCAAATTGGCCCCCTGGGTTCATATTTGGGCTCAGTATAGCCCAATTTCGAACTTAGTGCATTTCAGGCAAATTTCTTTAAAAATCTTCTTCTCCAGATCCAGCAGGCAGAATCTTTTGATATTTGGTATGAAACATTGTGGGGTGGATCTGATTCAAGTTTGTTCAAATCACCCCCCCTGGGTTTATATTTGGGCTTAGTATAGGAGCCCAAATTTGAACTTTCAGGCAAATTTCTTTGAAAATCTTCTCAAGATCCATCTGGCAGAATCTTTTGATATTGGGTATGCACGCTTAGAGGGGGTGGGGGGGGGGGGGGGGAGATTCAAGTTTGTTCAAGCCAAGTCCCTGGGTTCATATTTGGGCTCACTGTGGTAGCCCAAATTATAACTTAGTTCAAAATGAGGAATTTTCTTTAAAAATCTCTTTAAAAATCTTCTTCAGATCCAGCAGTCGGAATGTTTTGATATGCAGCATCCTTGGGGGGGGGGGGGGGGGGGGGATTCAAGTTTTTTCAAGCCATGTCCCTAGGTCCATATTTGGGCTCACTGTGGGAGCCCGAATGATAACTTAGTTCAAAATGAGGAATTTTTAGCATTCCGAAGGGTGCTCAACTTATCACTTGCCGTCTGTCGTCGTGCGTCATCGTGAACATTTTTCAAATGACTTCTCTGAAACCACGGGTCTGATTTTCACGAAACTTATGTGGATGTTCATTACTATATGGCAGTTCAGTTTTGTTCAAATGAAATGGCCATGTCCCTTGGGGGCTCTGTATGGGGCATAACTCTGATAGCACCATATGAATTATAGAAAAATTATTAAAAAATCTTCTTCTCCAGGTCCAACAGGCAGAATCTTTTGATATTTGGTATGCAAGATTGTGGGGTGCATCTGATTCAAGTTTGTTCAAATCGGCCCCCTGGATTCATATTTGGGCTGAGTATAGAAGCCTGAATTCGAACTTAGTGCATTTCAGGCAAATTTCTTAAAAAAATCTTCTTCTCCAGATCCAGCAGGCAGAATCTTTTGATATTTGGTATGCAACATTGTGGGGGACATCTGATTTAAGTTTGTCAAATTGGCCCCCTGGATTCATATTTGGGCTGAGTATAGAAGCCTGAATTCGAACTTAGTGCATTTCAGGCAAATTTCTAAAAAATCTTCTTCTCCAGATCCAGCAGGCAGAATCTTTTGATATTTGGTATGCCACATTGTGGAGTGGATCTGATTCAAGTTGTTCAAATCGGCCCCCTGGATTCATATTTGGGCTCACTATAAAAGCTCGAATTCGAACTTAGTGCATTTCAGGCAAATTTTTTAAAAAATCTTATCCAGATCCAGCAGGCAGAATCTTTTGATATTTGGTATGCAACATTGTGGGATGGATCTGATTCAAGTTTGTTCAAATCGGCCCTCTGGATTCATATTTGGGCTGAGTATAGAAGCCTGAATTCGAACTTAGTGCATTTGAGGCAAATTTCTTAAAAAAATCTTCTTCTCCAGATCCAGCAGGCAGAATCTTTTGATATTTGGTATGCAACATTGTGGGGTGGATCTGATTCAAGTTTGTTCAAATCGGCCCCCAGGATTCACATTTGAGCTCAGTATAGAAGCCCGAATTCGAACTTAGTGCATTTCAGGCAAATTTCTTAAAAAATCTTCTTCTCCAGGTCCAGCAGGCAGAATCTTTTGATATTTGGTATGCAACATTGTGGGGTGCATCTGATTTATGTTTGTTCAAATCGGCCCCCTGGATTCATATGTGGGCTGAGTATAGAAGCCTGAATTCGAACTTAGTGCATTTCAGGCAAATTTCTTAAAAAATCTTCTTATCCAGATCCAGCAGGCAGAATCTTTTGATATTTGGTATGCAACATCGTGGGATGGATCTGATTCAAGTTTGTTTAAATCGGCCCCCTGGGTTCATACTTGGGCTCAGTATAGGAGCCCAATTTGAACTTAGTGCATTTCAGGCAAATTTCTTTTAAAATCTTCTTCTCAAGATTCAGCAGGCAGAATCTTTTGATATTGGCTATGCAGCATGCTTAGGGGGGTGAGATTCAAGTTTGTTCAAGCCAAGTCCCTGGGTTCATATTTGGGCTCAATGTGGTAGCCCGAATTATAACTTAGTTCAAAATGAGGAATTTTCTTTAAAATTCTTGTTCTTCAGATCCAGCAGTCGGAATGTTTTGTTATTTGGTATGCAGCACCCTTAGAGGGGTGAGTTTCAAGTTTGTTCAAGCCATGTCCCTAGGTCCATATTTGGGCTCACTGTGGGAGCTTGAATTGTAACTTAGTTCGAAATGAGGAATTTTCTTAAAAAAAATTTTTCTTCAGATCCAGCAGTCAGAATGTTTTGATATGGGGTGTGAAGCATCCTGGGGGTGGGGGGGGGGGATTCAAGTTTCTTAAAGCCAAGTCCCTGGGTCCATATTTGGGCTCCCTGTGGAGCCCGAATTATAACTTAGTCAATATGAGGAATTTTTCTTTACAAATCTTCTTCAGATTCAGCAGTCGGAATATTTTGATATTTGGCATCTAGCTTCCTTAGGAGGTGAGATTCAAGGTTGTTCAAGCCAAGTCCCTGGGTTCATATTTGAGCTCAATGTGGGAGCCCGAATGAGAACTTAGTTCAAAATGAGGAATTTTCTTTAAAAATCTTCTTCTTCAGATCCAGCAGATGAATGCTTTTGATATTTGGTATGCAGCATCCTTAGAGGGGTAAGATTCATGTTTGTTCAAGCCATGGCCCTAGTTCCATAAAATTTGTCTCTCATGACATCACTCCTTTGTAGTGTTGATGAGCCATGTCTAACTGAATGTAACCCCAAATACTTCTTTGAACCACTTTGGCCGGTGAGCGATTAAGACTCCTTGGGGCCTCTTGTCTTTAAAAATCTTCTTCAGATCCAGCAGTCGGAATGTTTTGATATGTGGTGTGTAGCATGTAGCATCCTTGGGGGGGGGGGGGGGGGGGGGGAGGGAGGGGGGGAGATTCAAGTTTGTTAATGCCAAGTCCCTGGGTCCATATTTGAGCTTCCTGTGGGAGCCTGAATTATAACTTAGTCAATATTAGGAATTTTTCTTTAAAAATCTTCTTCTTCAGATTCAGCAGTCGGAATGTTTTGATATTTGGCATGCAGCAACCTTAGGGGGGGTGAGATTCAAGTTTGTTCAAGCCAAGTCCCTTGGTTCATATTTGGGCTCACTATGGGAGCTTGAATTGTAACTTAGTTCGAAATGAGGAATTTTCCTAAAAAATCTTTTTCTTCAGATCAAATGTTTTGATATTTGGCATGCAGCAACCTTAGGGGGGTGAGATTCAAGTTTGTTCAAGCCAAGTCCCTTGGTTCATATTTGGGCTCACTGTGGGAGCTTGAATTGTAACTTGGTTCGAAATGAGGAATTTTCCTAAAAAATCTTTTTTTTCAGATCCAGCAGTCGGAATGTTTTGATATGTGGTGTGTAGCATGTAGCATCCTTGGGGGGGGGGGGGGGGGGGGGAAGGGGAGGGGGGATTCAAGTTTGTTAAAGCCAAGACCCTGGGACCATATTTGAGCTCTCTGTGGGAGCCTGAATTATAACTTAGTCAATATAAGGAATTTTTCTTTAAAAATCTTCTTCTTCAGATGCAGCAGTCGGAATGTTTTGATATTTGGCATGCAGCAAACTTAGGGGGGTGAGATTCATGTTTGTTCAAGCCAAGTCCCTTGGTTCATATTTGTGCTCACTATGGGAGCCCAAATGACAACTTAGTTCAAAATGAGGAATTTTCTTTAAAAATCTTCTTCAGATCCAGCAGATGAATGCTTTTGATATTTTTTATGCAGCATCCTTAGGGGGTGTAAGATTCAAGTTTGTTCAAGCCATGTCCCTAGGTCCATATTTGGGCTCACTGTGGGGGCTCGAATTGTAACTTAGTTCAAAATGAGGAATGTTCTTTAAAAATCTTCTTCTTCAGACCCAGCAGTCAGAATGTTTTGATATTTGGTGTGCAGCATCCTTATGAGGGTGAGATTCAAGTTTGTTAAAGCCAAGTCCCTGGGTTCATATATGGGCTCCCTGTGGGAGCCAGAATTATAACTTAGTTCAATATGAGGAACATTCTTTAAAAATCTTCTTTTTTTTTTTTGATCCACTGGTCAGAATCTTTGGATATTTGGTATTTTCTTAGGAGGAGCAGATGCATCTTGTTGAAATCAATTCTCTGGGTTGATATTTAGGCTACCATGTCAGATGAGCGCCCTCAGGCCCCCTGGGGCCTCTTGTTTATCTTGATGTTATGGCCATTAAACAAAGTTATTACAAATTTTGATGGATGTTAATGGGCATGAAACACAAAAAACACATTTTAATGGCATTTTTAATGCTTAAAACATAAAATTGGCCATTAAAGTGAGGTATTTTAATGGGTTAACCATCAACCCACAACTTTTTTTGTTACAAGAATTAATAGGTAAAAATAATGGATTTGGTTGAAATAATGGGGTTTAAATAGGTTTTTAATGGACTGTTTGTACAATAGTGAGAGACAAATACCAAAAAGAATTGAAATCCATTAAATATTGTTCAAGTTATGCCATACACCAAATCGAATGGACAGGCCAACAAACTGGTGGATGAACATACTAACAGATAGGTACATATGTGGCTATAAATTACGTGGCTTGTTACTAGTTATGTGACTTTTATTTTTAAGTGGCTTCTTTTTTAAACCAATAGTTATGTGGCTTATATTTTTAAGTGTCTTAAATTATGTCGCTGTTTTTTGAAACACTGGCTATTTATGTGTCAAATATCCATATATATTTTATGTGGCTTATATTTTTTAGTGGCTTCTCAAATTGTATATGACCATCAATTATGTGGCTGCCAATTATATGGCTCTTTTTTGTGTCGCCTGCCCCACGAAGTGGGGAGCAACATATAGGGATTACTTTTGTTGTCTTGCGTCGTCCGCGTCGTCCGTGTCACACTTTCTCTTATCCGCCACTCCTCTTTAACCTATGAATGGATTTTGATGAAACGTTAGTGATTCTTTATCACATAATGGTATTGTGCACCTCCTATTTTATTTTTTGATCCGCTGTATTTTTTCCAGAGTTATGCCCCTTTTCCACTTAGAATTCTGTCTGAAATATTAAAATATAGTGCAGGCGACACACGTCTTCCATGGAAGACTCACATCCAAGTCTAACAAATGGCTATTTATGCGTCGAATGTCCATATATATTTTATATGACTTATTTTTTTAAAAGGCTTCACAACTTTTATGTTGCTGTCCATATAGAATTTTATCAGACTTATATTTTTAAGTGGCTTCTCATCTATGGCTATCAATTAAACCTTTAGCACAGTCTAATGGTCATATTTATGGAGGGATTTCTTTATAACTTAGTGGGATGACTCCATATAATGTCTGGATGAGAACTTCCCCTTTTGGTTGCAATCGGTCAACTGTGATGGCTACAGGGTCCTGATGCTCGAAAACCTTTAGCACAGTCTACAGGTAATATTTATGGAGGGATTTCATTGTAAATTGGTAGGATGACTCCAGATAAGGTTTAAATGAGAACGTGCCCTTTTGGTCGTGATCGTTCAACTGTGACAGCTACCCGAGCCCAAAACCCGAAAACCTTTAGCACAGACTACAGTCGTATTTATTAAGAGGTTTCATTGTAACTTGATAGGATGACTCAGTATAATGTCCAGATGAGGACGTCCCCTTTTGGTTGCGATGGGCCAGCTGTGATGGCTGCACAAGCCCGAAACCCCAAAACCTTTAGCACAGTCTACAGGCCGTATTTATGAAGGGATTTCATTGCAACTTGTTAGGATGACTCATTTTGGAATAATTTCACTGTAACTTGGTAACTTTGGTTGACATACATTAACTGTTAGGGCCACATTAATCCACCCCTCAATTCTTTAGTACAGTCTACATCTCAAATTATATATTTATATTGAAAATATAGCATACAGGGAGCAGAAATTAACATATTCTCAATTATCAAAATTCTTGTTGTATTTCATAATCCTTTCATAAACATTGAACATTGTCCTTTTCATCAAACACAAAATACAGTCAAGTTGAACTACAGTGTCATTGACAGTTTCATTGACAAATCCTAGCCATACAAGTACACAAATGTAAATACAGACAGGCGGATGGAGCTCCTCTGTTATATCCCTCCCTTTTGGGTGTGGGGGGGGGGGGGGGGGGATAAAAAATGCCTGCCCACATCAAATTCTACCAAAAAATGGCCTGAGAAACAATATTTACTTTATGGGGCCTTATATGTGCAATTTGTTCAGAAAAAAAAAACATTCTGCAAAAGATTCCAGTAGCTAAATAAAATTTTTGCAAAATACAGATCACCCTGTATAAATAATTTAATTTAATCCTGGATAAGTCCTGGTAATTGTAATGTTTTGGGGTACTCTTTTTCCAGAGCAAGTGTACTTGGAAAATAATAGAGTGCACCCCCTACAATGACAACATGATGGACATTTTTGACACTTCAGATGTGAATTCAAAGTGACAATTTCATCCGAAAGTGTTCTTTTCTAGAAAAAATGCCCTGTACAAGTGTTCATAGTTTGTTTTGAAACAAATATTTGAACACAAAATCACATTCTGTTCTGCCAGTTGTCACCTTTGTTCACTGTAACTTGTGAACATAAACAAGTTGGGTTTGACTAATTATATCTGTTTATCTGTTATCTGTTTATTTTATTTTTAGTTACTGTGAATATTAGCCTCCAGCATCATTAAATATTTAAAGTAAAACGTCTTTTAAGTGATTATTTGATGAAATTTTGCATGAAATTCACACAATTTCAGGGTAGACAGAATTTTTACAGTGTGTACTGAAACTACTGACCCAGTACCGGTATGCCTTATTTGAAGGAAATGTAGTTTGATGAAATTCCATATTCAACTTCAGTCTGCTTTTTAAAGTCATCTCCACCTCCAAAACCCTCAGATCTGCATAATCAGCTTCATGCCTCAATTCAACATTGTCTTTTGACTTAATAGTATTTACACATTCTGCCATAATCTTATTTTACAGGGTTTACATGTGGCATTTTTGTATTTTTAACTCTGTTTTCCGAACTATATCCACACAAGACTTTTATCCTCCTTTTCAGCATGTTATGTTTCATCATTGGTGGAAAGAACTTTCTCTACTATGACTGAGAATTTGATATAAAGTCTAAAACTGAAAGTATGGATTTTTAGCTCAACTTTGGCGAAGCCAAATTTGAGCTTTTGTCATGGCCCGTCATCCGTCTGTCCGTCTGTCCGTACGTCAACAATTGGATACGGCTCGGGCTAGAGGCCGTATTTATGAACCGATCTTTACGAAACTTCTTGGGTACCTTTGTTATGACCGTGGGACGAAAACGAGTGTTTTTGGGTGCGGTCCAAAATTCAAGATGGCTGCCAGCCGCCATTTTGTACCGACGATGTAGAAATCTGTTTTTTGTACAGAACTTCCATATGAAAGCTCTGATTTGAATAATTTTTTGTATGAATGTTTAGTACCATGGGATACATCACATATAATACGGGTTTTTTTTCTCGTGCGTAAATTGTGCAAATTAGACTAATTTTGATGTTTTTTGGGGTTACTTTCAGCACTGTAAGTGCAAATGCCAATACGGCTCGGGCTAGAGGCCGTATTTATGAACCGATCTTTACAAAACTTCTTGGGTACCTTTGTTATGACCGTGGGACGAGAACGAGTGTTTTGGGGTCCGGTCCGAAATTCAAGATGGCCGATGGCAGCCATTTTGTACAAAATTAGGTGCAATCAGATTTTTGCACAGAACTTCCATATGAAAGCGCAGATTTGAATAATTTTTTGTGTGAATGTTTAGTACCATGGGATACATCACATATAATACGTTTTTTTTCTCGTGCAGAAATTATGCAAATTAGATGAACTTTGATTTTTTCAGTGCGACTTACACACAATAAGTACACATGTCAATACGGCTCAGACTAGAGTCTGTATTTATGAACTGATCTTCACGAAATGTCTTGGGTACCTTTGTTATCACCTTGGGACGAGAACGAGTGTTTCTGGGTGCGGTCTAAAATTCAAGATGGTTGCCAGTGGCCGTTTTGTACCAAAATTAGGTCTAATCAGTTTTTTGTACACAACTTCTATACAGCTCAGACTAGAGGCCATATTTATGAACCAATCTTTACGAAACTTCTTGGGTACCTTTGTTATCACCGTGGGATGAGAGCGAGTGTTTTTGGGTGTGGTCCGAAATTCAAGATGGCCACCAGCAGCCATTTTGTACCAAAATTAGTGCAATCAGTCTTTTGTACAGAACTTCTGTATGACAGTTCTGATTTGAATAAATTTTTGTATGAATGTTTAGTAACATGGAATACATCACATATTCTAAGGGGTTTTTTTTCGTGCAGAAATTATGCAAATTAGATGAACTTTGATTTATTCAGTTCTACTTACACAATGTAAGCACTCATGTCAATACGGCTCAGGGTAGAGGCTGTATTTATGAACCGATCTTCACAAAACTTCTTGGGTACCTTTGTTATCACCTTGGGATGAGAATGAGTGTTTCTGGGTACGGTCCAAAATTCAAGATGGCTGCCAGTGGCCATTTTGTACCGAAATTAGATCCAATCAGTTTTTTGTCACAAGTTCTATACAGCTCGTATTTATGAACTGATCTTCACAAAACTTCTTGGGTACTTTTGTCTTCACCTTGGGACAGGAACGAGTGTGTTTTGGGGTGCCTTTGTTATCACTGTGCTATGAGAACAAATATTTTGGGGTTCAGTCAGACCTACTCTGGGACTCAAAAGATTTTTTTCTAGTTTAGCATCTGACTGTCACCCACCTTTACAATACTTTACCTATACATTTGTTACAGGCAATGGTCAGTATTTATGTACAGACCGTTACAATACTTTATATGTACCTTTGTTATCAGGTCATTACCTAGATGTTTGTCATTGCTGTGTCACATACTATACATGTACATGTCTTTGTCTTGACAAGTTGAGCTACAGTGTCATTGACACTTTCATTTAGACTTGCGTGGTTGGGACTTTTGATTTTTTCTGACAATGACACCATGTTGATTTTTTGGTTAACCAGACAGTTCTATTCCAGATGCTTCTATGTGAGATATATAACATCTTTGTAAAATGATTTTAAAGTTGTTCAAATGTAGCCACCTCGGGTTATATTTAGGATCATGGAGTCCTCAGATTACAACACAGTGGATTATAGAGACAACATTTTAAAAATCTTCTCCCAAACCACTGTTCCAAAATCTTTTATGTTTGATATATAACATCTTTTTGGGATGATTTACAAGTTTGTTCGAGTCAAACCCCTGGGGGAATATTTAGGGAAGTCATTGGGCCCTCATCTTTTTAACACTGAGTAATGGAGAAAACATGAAGGTTGCACAGTCCAGGATGCTTTATTGTGTATTGTATTGCTGGCTATAATATAGGAATAGACTTACGAATTGACTATTCACGTGCAAATATACATGTATTTATAGTACAATTTGTATATACGTTGTTTTTCAGTTATTAGATCACCTGACTGCAAGTCAGTGTGAGGTATTGCCATCACTTGACGTCCATCGTCCATTAACGTTTGCAAACATGGCTTCTTCTCCACAGCCATTCAGCCAAATTCAAACATAAATTGCACAAACCACCCCTGGGGTATACCCTTTCTATTTTGTTAAAATGGAGCAGCTGCCTTCATTGACATTCTGTTAAAAATAATATTTTTTCTCTGCCGAATTTGCATTTTGCAGGGTAGGATGTGGCCGAATCATAGGGTAAAGGGTTAAATAAATTGTAGTTATTTGTTATTATGAAGAACAAGAATAGAAACAAAGCTTATCAGAACAAAATAACTCTTAACAGCTTATCAGATATCGCATGTACTGGTATGTATGCTCCAGCTCATATTTTTCATTCTTCAAATTGTTCCATTATGATAGGTTGTGTTACTTACTGAAAATTACAGCCGACCTCTAGTCAGTTATTCTGTCAACCATTTCTCCTTGTCACATGTTTGCTCTTTTAGCCTCCTTCTCAGTGACTAGATACTGCCCAAAATATGGAATGAAAACTGGATGAGATGCTAAACTGTTTTCAGGAACTTTTTACATAGGAAATTCTCAAATGTAACATGTTCAAAAGAAATTAAAATTTTCTTGTAAAATTTCTTTCTTTTTCTATCTACCATACAATTGATGTTGCTTCTGCCTCCCTGTTTTAACCCTTATTTCTTCATACACCCACAAACTGCCTCTTTCATATTGCTATGAAAAAGTTGTCTCAAGTGTACAATTCCTTGGTAATTGTACTTCTAGGATATGGGGGTGCAGTGGCATTGTGGTAACTGGTTCTCGTCAGATCACCGAAGTTTAGCAACATCGTTCTCGGTTAATCATTGGATGGGTGACCATCTGAGCGATCAATTTGGACTCCCACGTTGTGTCCTTGGGCAAGGCACTTAACTCCGATTGTCCACTTGGGGGCACAGTGACGCTGTGTACTAAGGTGTACTGCACGTGGATAGTACGCATGTCTTCGGCCAATCTAACCGTGTCTGTGCTGCAGTGCAGAGTTACAATGTTGGCGAGCTGGTTAGCAGCTCATCGTTGCTCAGTGGTTCTCTCTGGGTACTCCGGCTTCCTCCACCCATAAAACTGTCACGGTCATGATTAGCCATCGTGCATAAGTACATGATCTTGAAAAAAATGCCAATAAAAACACCAGCACACTACTTGTAGGATCCTTTTATCATGACAGTTGTTTTGACACATTGATATTAACGTAAAATTAATCTGAGGACTTAAGGATTAAACATATTTATTCCATTTTAAAGTGAATAATTGACATGAGATGCATATGCCTGGACATAATATCATGTGTGGATTAGGGCAGATAATTTTGGACTTAATTGTGTGTTTTAGAGTATCGATATTGTGCACTAGGCATTTTTGGAGCTTGACTATTTAGTTCGCATACATTTTCCAATCTTTTAAACTAAATTAGCCTCCCCAAAGCCTGTTTCTTTGGGAACCTCTAAAATTGTTGCATTTTCCAAGGTAAATTAAAAATGAATATCAGTGAAGTGTTCCCTTCTCTTGGTAAAAAGAAAGCTATTTTACTTGAAAAAATTATTTTTTTAGGGTAGTACAGTCAACATGAATGTTATGCGTCCTTTATATAACATGGTGAGCAAGTCCTTCCAGGGTTATCATTGTCTGGGA
Source organism: Pictodentalium vernedei (assembly GCA_031216915.1). Taxonomy (NCBI): domain Eukaryota; kingdom Metazoa; phylum Mollusca; class Scaphopoda; order Dentaliida; family Dentaliidae; genus Pictodentalium; species Pictodentalium vernedei. The sequence continues at coordinate 300,080,354 of CM062290.1, read as the reverse complement.
TTTGTGTTACTAGTCTGTAAGTATAATACCTTTTTACTCTCTCTGTTTTTTTGTTTTTTGCTGCCAATGTGTAGAGACTGGATTACCACAAAACCACTTATGGAATGGAATTTCCATCAGATCGAATGCAGAAACTTTTTCATTGTGAACAAATAAAAGAAGCATGACCAAAGAGTCAGCCAGTGGATTTCAGGTTGAATAGGGTGGTCTAACAGCTGAAAGTTTGCTTGTGCCTTCATTCTTGTTCACTGATTATGAGTTATTTGGGTGGACACTCCTTACGGCAATTGTTATAGAAATAGTGTTTCTGTTCTCTCTTTTGTTGTCATTCACTAGTATACAAATAAGCATGATCTTGCCAAGAGGCTGCCTCAGAATCCAAACAAAGATAGGTGTATGTCTCAGGGTACTTAAGAGCCTGGAGATTTTATACATTTTTTCTATACTTTGACAGTCCACATACTGCGACTTTGCAGTTGTTAAGCAAGTCTTGGCTGCCTGTATAAGCAGCCAAGAAACAACTGCTAAACCACTTTGAATGCAACTTGGAAGTGTACCCAAAGACTGCATGTTGGGGCACCAGTTTTGTTGCAGAAAAAGTTATAAAGTCGGAATTAGGCTCTTTAGGGTTAAATCCATCTGAGAATCAGGATCAGTTCTCGCAAATGAGTCTTGCAAGGTAACTTCCATCAGCAAAACCTCCAAAAGCCAAGAAACTTACCAAAATTGGAAACTAGCACTTTTAGGGTTAAACTGTAGTAAATGTATAAATACGAGGTTTGGTTTTATTGCTTTAGGATATGTACTTCTTGCAACTCCAAGGGTATAACAGTACTCTCAGATTCTAAATTATTTAAAAACTGAAATTTAATTCTCATAGCAGCTCACAACAGTAGTTGGTGTGAATCAAAGCCAATTCTCGCAAATCAGAACAAATTTTAAGGGCTCTTTAAGGGTCTGTATGCATCCCTTTTTAGCTTAACTTGACAAAGTCAAGATAAGCTATTGCCATCACCTGTTCGGAAGTCTGTTAGTCTGTGAGTCTGTTCACATTTTCCTTTAGCACAGGCTACACCCCATAGTTCTCGTCTGATCATCACAAAATTTCATATGCCGGTTTGAGGTCATGTCTAGATGAGAACGTCCCCTTTTGGACGTGATTGGTCAACCGGTATGGCTGCCTGAGCCCAAAATCCGAAAACCATTAGCACAGTCTACAGGTCGTATTTATGAAGGGATTTCATTGTAACTTGGTAGGATGCCTCTGTATAATGCCTAAATGAGAATGTCCCCTTTTGGTCATGATCTGTCAACCGTGATGGCTGCCCAAGCCCGAAACCCAAAAACTTTCAGCATAGTCTGCAGATCATAATTAATATGGAGGGATTTCATTGTAACTTGGTAGGATGACTCCGTATGATGTCTAGATAATAACTTTTCCATGTGGTCGGGATCTGTTAACTGTGACGACTGCCCGAGTCCAAATCCCGAAAACCTTTAGCACAGTCTACAGGTCATATTTTTAGCTCACCTGACTGAAAGTCAGGGTGAGCTATTCTGATCATTTTTCGTCCGTCGTCCGTCGTCCGTCGTGAAGGTGGTATTTGGGCCTTTTTCTCCCAAACCACTGGCCGCATATTAATTAAATTTCATGTGAGTAGGGGTTATATAAGGGCATTTTGATTTTTTGTCAAATTAGGTTTCGGCTCATATTGAGCAGAGGGATGGGGCAAAAATGCTCCAATTATTAAAAAATCTTCTTCTCAAGAACCAGCAATAGCAGAGACTTGATATTTGGTATGCAGCTTCCTTTTGAGGTGTAGACTCAAGTTTGTTCAAGAGAAGTTCGAGGGGCTGTATTTGACGATGTTAAAGGAGGGGCAAAAATTTTGGCCCCACCCCAAATTTCTATTTTCCAAACCGCAAGGCCGATTTGAACCAAATTTTATGTGAGTGCTTATTGGGTCATAAGTAGCTAATTTATGCAGAAATTTTTTTCCCATAGCCCCGTGGGAACCACAGGAGCTAAAAATAGAAAAAAATTAAAATGAGCATATCTCCAAAACTGCACGGCAGTAAGAATTTTTATTTGGTGTGAAGCTTCCTTGGGACCAACAGTAAGGATTGGTAAAAAAAAATTGCCATCTTTTTTATCATAGGGTACAGTTTCAGGACTTTGAAAAAGTGCTGAGTCAGCACTTTTTAACACTGTAGGCAATGGGAAAAACATTAAAAAATCTTCTTCTCCAGATCCAGCAGGCAGAATCTTTTGATATTTGGTATGCAACATTATAGGGTGGATCTGATTCAAGTTTGTTCATATTGGCCCCCTGGGTTCATATTTGGGCTCAGTATAGGAGCCCGATTTCGAACTTAGTGCATTTCAGGCAAATTTTTTTAAAAATCTTCTTCTCCAGATCCAGCAGGCAGAATCTTTTGATATTTGATATGCATCATTGTGGGGTGGATCTGATTCACGTTTGTTCAAATCGGCCCCCTGGGTTCATATTTGGGCTCACTATAGAAGCTCGAATTGGAACTTAGTGCATTTCAGGCAAATTTCTTTAAAAATCTTCTCCAGATCCAGCAGGCAGAATCTTTTGATATTTGGTATGAAACATTGTGGGGTGGATCTGATTCAAGTTTGTTCAAATCAGCTCCCTGGATTCATATTTGGGCTCACTGTAGGAGCCCGAATTCAAACTTAGTGCATTTCAGGCAAATTTCTTCAAAAATCTTCTTCTCCAGATCCAGCAGGCAGAATCTTTTGATATTTGGTGTGCAACATTGTGAGGTGGATCTGATTCAAGTTTGTTCAAATCGGCTCCCTGTGTTCATATTTGGGCTCAGTATAGGAGCCCAAATTTGAACTTGGTGCATTTCAGTCAAATTTCTTTGAAAATCTTCTTCTCAAGATCCAGCAGGCAAAATCTTATGATATTGGGTATGCACCATGCTAGGAAGTGAGATTCAATTTTGTTCAAGCCAAGTCCCTGGGTTCATATTTGGGCTCACTGTGGGAGCCTGAATTATAACTTAGTTCAAAAAGAGGAAATTTTTATACTGTACCAATGACCCAGACTTAGCTGGTGCTAACTCCACAAAAACCAGGGCCAAACACAAATTTTGCCCCCCAATCCCCAAAATTTGCATCCAAAACAAAAAGAAATCATGTCCTAAAGGACCTCCATAGTACGACTCTACTGCGCATGCGCAGTGACGCAGTCGTCCCGAAATTGGCGCCAAATATCATTCTCTGTTTGGCCCTTCATCAGTCAACATCTCACTGATCTTTGTGCTTGTAAATCTCAGTTTAAAGGATGCCAGACACGTAATTCTTGGAGAAAATGTGATTCTAAGGAGGATAGAAGGAGGAGAGGAAAAAAGAAGTGGCAAAAAATAATCAGGGCTGTACTTAAAATTTTTTGTTAAAATTATGTTAAGTTGCCTATTTTCGAGGCAAACGCCTCTTGTTGTCATTCTTGCTAATTGTTGCACTGCTTATTCAGTGTTTCCTCTCCCCTAACCTTCTAAAGTCCCCCCTTGCAATTCTCCCATGCTTTTGGCATATTTTTGAGAAGTTTCATTTCTAAAATTTCCCTGGGAGAGTTGCTTGGTTACAGAATGTTTTCTGTTATTTTCCCCATAGTTACGTTTTCACCCATGGGTGTATAACGTTTGTGTTCTGCATCTTCCATCTGATGTTCTGCAGATTCTCCCCTGGGAGTCTCTGTTTTGCATCAGATAGAGTGTAATTGAGGACTGATTCCGGGCCAGTTTTTTCAGTGCCTGGAGTCATGTTTTCTTCTGTGTTTACACTGTTTGTTTTCATTGGCAACAGCCTTTTTTTGAGGGGGGCTGTTTGCCTTTGAGGTAGTTTATCTCATTATAAGATACATTTATATTATCCGAAAGTGTCTCATTAATTATTTTATATAATTTTAAAATTTTTGACCACACTTTGCCATCGGATCCATCGGGGCTCAACGTTACTTTTCAGCAACTTGGGCTTCTCTGAAAAAATATTTTTTCAAAATTATTTTGTTTTGCAATTGTTTTTTCATTTATTAATGGATCATGTTATTATGTATCTTTGTGTCAGGGGTTTTTGCGAGTAACTAGGACTTATTGTTGTTCCTTCACAATGAAAGGAACTTGTTCAAATTGTAATAGGAAGAAATCTTCCTCTGACTTTCATGATTATTGCATAAATTGTAGTCAGTGTTCTCGCATTAATCCCTGTCCTGTATGTGAACATTGGGATGAGAAACATTGGAAACGTGTGTCACGATATGTTGTTTCTGGAGAAAGAGCGATGCCGGCTCTTTCTCCACAAGGTCACTCTACTCTCTTAGTTTCTATTTCAGAGGAACCAGAACAGGGTGATGTTTCCATGTTATCTTCTTCAAGTGTGCGTCCGTCGTCACAATTAAATACAGAGCTAGCGGCAAAAGTGCTCATGGAGATTAGACAAATGTCGTCCGCTAGCTCGCCCGGTGTAGCGTCCATTCACCGAATGGTTCGGCAGCCGGGTTCGTCCGATGCGGTCCAAGAGGAAATTTTGGGTGATGCGAGCACTATAAAAATAATAGATGCACACCCAGTGACGGCGGATAGTGAACGAGAACGGAGGAAGCCTTTTAGTCCGGTTCCTAGCTCGTCCAGGTCCAGCCGGGCCGCGAGCGAGAGAGGCCCCTCTCTCGTACAACAACATCTGGGACCAGATGTTGTGGTACAAAATGTGTCTTTAGCGGAGCATACGTCCGTCGCTCGGGACGCTCCGTTGTATAAGCAGTCCGCAGAGACTGTTAAGGCTTCCTCTTCTCGCCGGCGCACACGACCGCACCTTGGCTGCGTGACCTCCGATATCTTGCCAGCTTCGCCGATGAAGGATTATTCGGCGACCAGGTCACACCATCCGGCAGCCAGGGACTCGAGACCGATGGACTCCGGACGTTCGCATAGGAAAAGTATGCGGGAGCCATCTGATGCGGAGCTGCCCTCGGCAAAGCAGCGAAAGACCGCTCCTCCGCAGGTCTCGACGTCGGACATTCTAGTGCAGATAGCACAGCTTATCGCAGCATCCCAGCAGCCGACAGAGACGGTGTCGGATCGAGAATTATCCGACGGCGCTGGGTCGGTACGCTCCGCCGAAGCATCGGGGGCGGACGACCGGGAACATCGGGAGGTCCGACCGGATGGTGAAAGGGATACGGATGAATTGGAGCTATCCCTTTCGGAACAACACAAAGCTGCCGTAGACTTCATCCGGCACTTTCTTCCTCAAGTTGTTCCGTCGGGCCAGACTGCTGCGCTTCCGGACAGGAGAATTATAGCGTCATTGGACTCTGATTTTTTCGAGCGGTTCAGGGACATCGCTCCCGAGTTTCCGTCGCAGTCCAATAATGTTGCAAGAACATTTGAATTATTGAACGACGCTATTTTTAAACTTGCTTCCAGGACAGGGAAAGCAGGCTTCTTGTCCGCAAATACTCTCAACCTGCCTTTCATTAATGCAAGGAATAAATTCGACACGGCAGGTCAGGGTATACCGAGAGTTCCTCTGCGTATGGACGACGAGGCGGAAGACTTAGAGCTATCATTACCGTCGTCAGCTTCTATTCCAACCGCAGTGTTGGAAACAGCTATTGCGTCTAACAGAGCCAATTTAGATGCCTTATCTTACGCAGATCACCTTACGAAGGCGTTATCACTGCGTCTTCAAGGGGAAGAGTTTCAGGATATACAATCCTCCTTAAGACTTCTTTCAAGGGCAGTAGCTTATTCCACGTGTAACTCCGCCCTTTCAGTGGCTAATCTGGAGTTGGTTAGACGTGACGCAGCCCTGTCTACATCCACACTAGTGGATTCTAAGGTGAAGAACTCTCTTAGAGTCGCTTCGGTCTCAGGAGATCTTCTCTTTGACGGCAAGCTTTCCGCTATTTATGATAATATTAAAAAGAAAGCTAGTGATTCTCTGTTGTTTAGATCCGCTCCTAAAAGGTCGGATTCAGCAGACACGAATAAGGCGGGCACTTCTGGGTCTTATCCGCCCAAGAGAGGTTCCTATAGAGGTTCCGGTGCGTCCTCTAGCTCTTATTCGAGAGACCGTCAGGATAGCGAATCTCGTTCGGGACGTCCTTCAGGCCGGGACAATCGGTCGGACGCCCCGAGGTCGACGAGGCGAGGTGCGGGTCGTGGAAGACGTGGTTTCTCCTACCGCAGGCCTCGCAGATCCAGGAGGTGATGGCTCAAACCTCTATCGCGTTCCGGTTGGCGGAAGGTTGTCGAGTTTTTCTCAAGAGTGGGCGTCGATTACGGACGACCCTTGGGTGAGAGGAGTGACTTCGGAAGGTCTAAAGATATCCTTCAAACGAAAGCCTCCATTAACTCGAAGTCCAAAGTGGACTCATCTTCCGTCAAACCCTCAGAAAAGAGACGCTCTGCTATCAGAGGTGCAGTCTCTTTTAATGAAGAACGCGGTAGAGGTCGTAGAAAACCAGGAATCGCTGGGATTCTACAGCCATCTGTTTCTGGTTCCGAAACCAGACGGCTCGTTCCGTCCAGTCATAGATTTGAGCTGGATAAACAAGCTGATCATCGCTCCGAAGTTTTATATGGAGACGATTCGATCGGTCAGAGCGAGTATTCGGGTGAACGATTATGCAACGAGCATAGATCTCAAAGATGCGTACTTTCACGTCATGGTACATCCGACATTCCGAAAGTATCTACGCTTCGCAGTCCTAGGAGTGGTGTATCAGTTCCGGGCCATGTGCTTCGGATTGAATCTAGCACCCTGGGCTTTCACTCGAGTAATGAACTCGGTAATGATTTACTTCCGAGCTCATTCGTCTGCGGTAACGTCGGCCTACCTGGACGACATTCTTCAGAGGTACGGCAACGAGTTAACGCTTCAGAACGATGTTCAGAATCTTCTTCTATTGCTCCGACGTCTCGGTTTCATAGTAAACGAGGAGAAGTCGGATCTGGTGCCGTCCAAGTCATTCACTCATCTGGGAATGAGCTTCGAGACGCACAACAATCTCGTTCGTCTGCCGTTAACCAGAGCGAAATTAGTCAGTTGTTACGCTCGCTATTGTCTAAATACAGACAAAGTCACAGCGAGAGAATTTATGAGACTGATAGGTCTGTGCGGAGCCGCTGCGGATCTCATTCCGATGGGACGGCTACGCACACGGCCTCTTCAAATTTTCTTGACTCAGAATTGGAGTGTGAAAATTCATTCGCTCGATGTAGACGTTCTCTTGTCAGATCAAGTGAAACAAGAGATTCAGACTTGGGCAAACATTCAGTGGTTAACTCAAGGAGTTCCGCTGCAGTTGCCGGATCCGAGTTTTACCATTATGACGGATGCCAGTCAAACAGGTTGGGGTGCATCATTAATCCCAACGGATTCGAGATGCCAGGGTCTTTGGGATCCGCAATTCCTGTGCAAGCACATAAACATCAAGGAAATGATGTCAATTTGGCTTGCGTTACGTCACTGGATGGACATTATTCACGATGCTCATGTCCAAATCCTATCCGACAATACGACAGTAGTGGCGTATATACGGAATCAGGGAGGCACTCATTCAGTTCCGTTGTTCAATCTAACGGAAAGAATCCTTCTGTTTGCGTTGGAACATCACGTTCTTCTTTCGGTCCGTCACATACCGGGTCGTCTGAATGTGCTAGCAGACTCCCTTTCTCGAAAGGGTCGCTTGTTGCCGTCGGAGTGGACTCTCAACAAACAAGTATTCAATCAGATTTGCTACCAATGGGAACGGCCAATGATAGACTTATTTGCGACACATCTCAACAATCAGTTGCAGACGTATGTGTCCCCGTGTCCGGATCCAAGAGCATTTGCTGTAGACGCTCTATCGATCCCTTGGGACGGAATGATAGGATATGCGTATCCTCCAGCGCCGTTAATTCAACAAGTATTGCTAAAGATAAAACAATCTCAATGCAAGATTCTGTTGGTAGCATCTCTGTCGCCACAGAGACCGTGGATAAATCTACTCAGGTGTCTGTTGTGGGACCTACCGCGGAAGCTCCCTCCACGAGAGGATCTTCTTTGGCAGGGGAAATCGCGCCAACTGCATCACAACCCGCAAGGTCTCAACCTTCACGTTTTTCCGTTGTGCGGTCCTTCTTGCATGGCAAGCACTTTACAGGACGAGCAGTGGACGCGATTTCTAACTGTAGGAGGACCTCCTCTTCGCTAAACTATGCGGCTAAGTGGAAGGTTTTCCGTCGTTGGTGTAGGGATCATTCTGTTGATATATTTGATCCCTCTATACCAGACATTGCTAACTTTCTAGTATACTTGTTTGACGAAATCAAACTGCAACCGGTTACTATAAAGGGTTATAGATCTATGTTATCTGATACCTATGCACATCATGATAGTTTACAAATTGGATCTAATGTCTCTTTATCGAAATTGGTTAGAAACTTTTCGATAAATAGACCCAGAACTCTTAGATTAATTCCTAAGTGGAATTTAGCTTGGGTTCTCCTTAAATTGAAGGAAAAGCCATTTGAACCTCTTGGGACAGTAGATTTCAAATTCCTATCTTATAAGACAGCTTTTCTCTTAGCTTTCTCTTCTGCCAGAAGAGTCAGTGAGCTTCATGCACTATCGGTGGATGATTCTCATTATCGTAGTGTTGGGAACACTATCACCTTCACTACTAACGTCGGTTTTTTAGCTAAGAATCAGGCTCCTAATAAATATCCGGAACCTATTGTTATTAAGGCTCTTCCGTCTTCAGACGGGCGTAGGCCTTTACTCTGTCCTGTTAGAGCACTACGTATCTATAAACAGAGATCTCAGTTCATCAGAAAGGGACGGAAACGTTTCTTTCTGTCTTTGATGCCTAATAGAAAGGACATTTCAGTCCATTCTATTGCTAGATGGATTCAGTTAACTATCCGTACTGCGTATGAAGATTTATCTTCTTCTCAGCAGTCTGTGCTTAAGATTTCTGCTCATGAAGTAAGAGCTCTTTCTACTTCCTGGGCTTATGCTAATAGTGTTGCTATTACAGATTTAATGAAGGCTGCTTATTGGTCTCAGCCATCCACATTTACTAATTTTTATCTCAGAAATATTGAGTCCATTTCTGGAGACCTGCATTGTTTAGGTCCGTTATCTGTTGCTCAGAATGTCGTCCACTAAACAGTTGCAACTATAGTTATGCAGGCTTTCTGTTCCGGCAGTGACTCCGTCCGGCTGCCCTCTTCGCTCTGGGCTATTTGACCCAGGGCAAGGGGAAGGGGGGGGGGGGGGGGGGGGGGGGGGGCGGGTGTTCCCTTAGGTCACCTGCTTTATAGTGAAAAGCAAGGGAATGCCTCCTCCAAGACAGTATTTCTGAGTCGCTTCCGGGATGGTTTTAAAGTGTAATATTAATGTTTAATTTCATTCATGTCTTATTTTTAAAGTGTAGCTCGGTGTGAAGCATTTGTATATGTCAAGTGTCAAACGGGCTTTAATATACAATACTCGGACACTTTTAAATGATTATAAAGAGTCTCAATTCTCTGGACTACTTTATTTATTGGCTTGTTTTAAAAATAATTAGTATAAAGGTTATACTGGATATTAATAGAGAACATGAATGTTATTGTGCTCAATTATTAAGGGTAGTGTATCTTTCTAATTTAAATATTAAATAAGAAAGATACATGTAAAGCCTAATACTCCTTTTCTCCTTAAGGGGTTACCTCTTTATTTTTTAATTGAGCTTATTGGATTTTCCTCTATGTCCTAGGCCCTCCAGCCTGTTTACTATTCAGCTAAGTCTGGGTCATTGGTACAGTATAAAAATGTTAAAAAATTTATAGTAATTTATATATTTTTTATACTTACCAATGACCCAGACGGGGATGGCCCTCCCTGAGTTGGGAACTCTTGCCTCCCCGCTGAGTACATAGCGCTGACCAGGCACTGCCAGTAAGAATGATATTTGGCGCCAATTTCGGGACGACTGCGTCACTGCGCATGCGCAGTAGAGTCGTACTATGGAGGTCCTTTAGGACATGATTTCTTTTTGTTTTGGATGCAAATTTTGGGGATTGGGGGGCAAAATTTGTGTTTGGCCCTGGTTTTTGTGGAGTTAGCACCAGCTAAGTCTGGGTCATTGGTAAGTATAAAAAATATATAAATTACTATAAATTTTTTAACTTTTCTTTAAAAATCTTCTTCAGATCCAGTTGGAATGTTTTGATATTTGGTATGCAGCATCCTTGGGGGGTGGGGGGGGGGGGGTGGGGGTGAGATTCAAGGTTGTTCAAGCCATGTCCCTAGGTCCATATTTGAGCTCACTTGGGGAGCTCGAATGATAACTTAGTTCAAAATGAGGAATTTTCATTAAAAATCTTCTTCTTCAGATCCAGCAGTCAGAATGTTTTGATATGTGGTGTGTAGCATCCTTAGGGGGGGGGAGATTCAAGTTTGTTAAAGCCAAGTCCCTGGGTCCATATTTAGGCTCCCTGTGGGAGCCCGAATTATAACTTAGTCAATATGAGGAATTTTTCTTTAAATTATAGGATCATCTGGAATATCATAGGATCACTCCAGATGATGCCCAGATGAGAATGTCTCCTTTTGGTTGTGATCATTCTACCATGATGGCTGCCCGAGCACGGAGCCCGAAAACCTTTAGCACAGTCTTCAGGTCATATTTATGAAGGGATTTTATTGTAACTTGGTAGGTTGACTTCATATGATGTGGATATCATCATATGATTCAGCAGTCGGAATGCTTTTGATATTTTTTATACAGCATCCTTAGGGGGTAAGATTCAAGTTTGTTCAAGCCATGTCCCTAGGTCCATATTTGGGCTCATTGTTGGAGCTTGAATTGTAACTTAGTTCAAAATGAGGAATTTTCTTTAAAAATCTTCTTCTTCAGATCCAGCAGTCGGAATGTTTTGATATTTGGTGTGTAGCATCCTTAGGGGGGTGAGATTCAAGTTTGTTAAAGCCAAGTCCCTGGGTTCATATATGAGCTCCCTGTGAGAGCCCAAATTATAACTTAGTTCAATATGAGGAATATTCTTTAAAAATCTTCTTTTTTTTTTTTGATCCACTGGTCAGACTCTTTGGATATTTGGTATAAGCTTTTCTTAGGAGGAGCAGATGCAACTTGTTGAAATTAACTCTCTGGGTTGATATTTAGGCTACCACGTCAGGTGAGTGCCCTCAGGCCCCTGGGGCCTCTTGTATTTACGGAGGGATTTCATTGTAACTTGGTAGGTTGACTTCATATAATGTCTAGATGAGAACGTCCCCTTTTGGATATGATTGGACAGCTGTGATGGCTACAGGGTCCCGAAGCTTGAAAACCTTTAGCACAGTCTACAGGTCATATTTATGAAGGGATTTCATTGTAACTTGGTAGGATGACTCCAAGTAATGTCTAGATGAGAAAGTCCCCTTTTGATCATGATCATTCAGCCTTAATGGCGTGATGACATCCCCTTTTGGTCGTGATTGGTCAACTGTGATGGCTACTCGTGCCCGAAGCCCGAAAACCTTGAGCGCAGTCTACAGGTCATATTCATGAAGGGATTTCATTGTAACTTCATAGGATCACTCCAGATGATGCCCAGATGAGAATGTCTCCTTTTGGTTGTGATCATTCTACCATGATGGCTGCCCGAGCACGGAGCCCGAAAACCTTTAGCACAGTCTTCAGGTCATATTTATGAAGGGATTTTATTGTAACTTGGTAGGTTGACTTCATATGATGTCTAGATGAGAACATCAGCTTTTGGACATGATTGGACAACTGTGGTGGCTACAGGGGCCCAGAGCCCCAAAACGTTTAGCAGAGTCTACAGGTCATAATTATGAAGGGATTTCATTGTAACTTGGTAGAATTACTCCAAATAATGTCTAGATGAGAACGTCCCTTTTGGTCGCAATCATTCAGCCTTGATGGCTGTGCGAGCCCCAATACGTTTAGCATAGTCTGTAGTCGTATTTATGGAAGAATTTCATTGTAACTTAATAGGTTGACTCCATATAATGCCTAAATGATGACATCCCCTCCTGGTCGTGATTGGTCAATTGTGACAGCTACATTGGCCCGAAGCCCGAAAACCTTGAGCACAGTCTACAGGTCATATTTATGAAGGGATTTCATTGTAACTACATAGGATCACTCCAGATGATGCCCAGATGAGAATGTCCCCTTTTGGTTGCGATCATTCAACCATGATGGCTACCTGAGTCCAAAGCCCGAAAACCTTTATCACAGTCTACAGGTCAGATTTATGAAGGGATTTCATTGTAACTTGGTAGGTTGACTTCATATAGTGTCTAGATGAGAACATCCCCTTTTGGATGTAATTGGGCGACTGTGATGGCTACAGGGGCCTGAAAACCTTTAGCACAGTCTACAGGTCATATTTATGTATGGATTTCATTGTAACTTGGTAGGATGACTCCAAATAATGTCTAGATGAGAACGTCCCCTTTTGGTCGCGATCATTCAACCCTGATGGCTGCCCGAGCCCAAACCCCCAAAACATTTAGCATAGTCTATAGGTCGTATGTAGGGAAGGATTTCATTGTAACTTGTTAGGTTGACTCCATATAATGCCTAGATGATGACATCACCTTTTGGTCATGTTTGGTCAACTCTGACGTCTTCAGGGGCCCGAAGCCCAAAAACCTTGAGCACAATCTGCAGGTCATATATATGAAGGGATTTCATTGTAACTTCGTAAGAACACGCCAGATTATGCCCAGATGACAACTCCCCCTTTTGGTCGTGATCATTCAACCATGATGGCTTCCCGATCCCAAAACCCCCAAAACTTTAGTGCAGACCACAGGTAGTATTTGTGAATGGATTTCATTGTAACTTGGTAGAATGACTCAGTATAATGTCGAGATGAGGATGTCCCCTTTTAGTTGCAATCGGTCTGCCGTCATGGCTACACAGGACTGAAGCCCGGAAACCTTTAGCACAGTCTACAGGCCATATTTATGAAGAGATTTCAATGTAACTTAATATAGGATGACTCGTTTTGGAATAATTTCACTGTAACTTGGTAACTTTCGTTGACATAAGTTAACTGTGAGGGCCACATACATTAACTGTGAGGTCCACATATATTGTACACCTCATATTATTTTTATTAAAAACATAACATACAGGGAACAGAAATTAACATATTCCCAATTATCACAATTCTTGTCTTATTTCATAATCCTTTCATAAACATTGAACATTATCCTTTTCATCAAACACAACACGCAAACAAGTTAAGCTACAGTGTCATATATACTTTCATTTAATATGCTATAATGGAACAGGTTTTTAGATTTATGATAATATTGAAATTCAATCTGGAGGTCGTCCTACACTATTGAGTGAGCATGACAACTTCTTCAAAATTTAAAACAAAAATATGAAGATTCTCAAAATGTGTAAACATTCATATTGCACCCTTCAGGTTGCTCTACTGTTAGATTGTATTTGCTTGACAGCTGATGTAAACAATTCTAGTTGCAGGAGTGCACTAATTGTTATTCATAGACACTTCCTTTTACGTCACTTATTTCATTAATCCTCTTGAGGTGAGCTTTCCAATTTCTTATCAACCTACCCTACAATTGTTTACTACAGGCTTGCACTGAAGTGGGAGTCCCTAACACAGAATATATACTGGTAAAGGTGTAGAATAGGGGACTTTTTTTTTTTTTTTTTAAAATGACGATTTTCTCGCTATTTTTTATCTGTTTTCTTAAAGTAAACTATATTTTGAACAAAATGACACAAAATTAAGTACCTCTATCATGTTTTAACATGTAAGAGAATAGATTTTAAATCCTGTTGAATTGCCAGTTTCTCAATTGCCATTTGTTTCATCCGCTGAAAATTTCGCAGCGTCTCTTGTTTTCATTCGTTGTTATGAGTGACGTCACAGGAGAGAAATCATTCTATATGATAGCAGGTGCGCTTTGCTTGTGTGCGTGTTAGCAGGTACGCTTCACATGTGTGCGTATTCCTCGATTTAGGGGCAGTTCAGTTAGGACCAGGGCAAACTCATCGGAAGCTAACCCTTACCCTCACTAGACTGACCCTAAAATTTGATCTAGGGTCAGTTTAGAGAGGGGGCAGGGTTTGTCAGCCGACATTTCAAGTACTAAACTCTCCCCCTATGATAGCGATAATGGAACGGAGCGATTGCAGTGAGTTCGACGGCGCTGTCGCAATAAAATCGTTAATATTTCTTGAAAAAAAAACGATAAAAGTATGTGATATTGTGTCATTTTGTTCAAAATATAGTTTACTTTAAGAAAACAGAGAAAAAATAGCGAGAAAGGTGTTATTTTTTAAAAAAAAACGAGAAGTCCTCTATTCTACACTTTTACCTATATACTCTCTATTTTGATCTTTCCCAAGTGATTTGGGAAAGAAAAGTGGTGCAAAAGCACCAAGAAAAAAATTAGCCCAAACTAGGTCGAGTGCTACTGGCGCACACCCAGTAGGGAATGCTCTTCTCCTAGTACAGATCTACAGCTAGTGCGCAGTCGTGTAACTAATGACTCATTCTTTTTTCTTCAGCCATCCTGGAAAGGCGTTAGACCATTTGCATTATGAAACAGTGATAATTCGACTCATTGATAATGGTCACCTGTGTCTAGAATTATGGATCTGAGCATTGTATAATAACAGAACTGTGTTTTATATATTCTTGTTATTAATTTCAACCACATATTTTTATACTGTACCAATGACCCAGACATAGCTGGTGCTAACTCTTAAAATATAGGGCCAAACACAAATTTTGCCCCCCAATCCCCAAAATTTGCATCTAAAACTAAAGAAAACATGTCCTGAAAGGCCCTCCACACCTCGCCCCCACTGCGCATGCGCAGTGTCAAGGACGTTCCGAAATTGGCGCCATTAATCATTCTAAGTTTGGCCCTTCATCAGTTAACATCTGACTGATCTTTGTGCTTTTAAATCTCAGTTTAAATGATGCCAGACACATAAATATTAGTGAAATGGTGATTCTAAGGAGGATAGAAAAGGAGGAGAGGAAAAGAATGTGTGACAGAATATTATCAGGGCTGTAACTTAAAATTTTTTAATGAAATTATGTTAAGTTACCTATTTTCAAGGCAGCAGCCATTTTGTTGTCATTCTGATTATTTAGTTACACTGTTTTTTCAAGTGTTTTTCCTCTCTCCCTGTCCTTTAAGTTCCCCCTAGCTATTCTCCCATGCTTTTGGCATAGTTTCTGTAATTATTATTACTAAAATTTCTTGGGAGTTTTAGCTGAATAACAGAATGAATTCTGTTCTTTCCCCATGTTTACGTCTTCACCTACGGGTGGTTAGGCCTTGTGTTCTGCATCTACCATCTGATGTTCTGCAGTTTCTTCCCTGGAAGTCTCTGTTTTGCATCAGATGGTGTATTTTTGGTAACTGATTTCGGGCCTGGGTGCCTGGAGTCTTATTTTAGTGTTTTTACACTCATTGTTTACATTTACAACAGCCCTCTGTGTGAGGGGGGGATTTCTAAATAATAATATCTTTATGTTATTTTAATCATAACTAGATACATTATTATTGTTCGTAAGTGTTGAATAAATTGTTTAAAATATTTTTAAAATTTTTGTCCACACTTAGGCTTGGGATCCATTGGGGCTCAACGTTACTTTTCAGAAACTTGGGCTGTTCTGAAAAAATATTTTTTCAAAATATTTTGATTTCAATTATTTTTTCTATATTAATGGATCATATTATTATTATGTATTTGATTACCAGGGGTTAGTGCGAGTACCAGGACTTGTTTTCTTTTCACATTGAAAGGATATTGATCAATTGTTTTAAGAGGAAGTCTTCCTCTGACCTTATTATCATTCTATATGTGGTCAGTGTACTCGCATTAACTCCTGTTCTGTATCGTATGATTTCGATGACAATATGGGAAGCGTATGTCACGGTATGTTGTTGGGGATTTGGACACTCCGGTCCTTTCCCCGCAGGGTCACTCTACTTTATCAATTTCTATTTCAGACGATCAAGATTAGGGTGATGTATCTGTGATGTCTTCCAACAGTGTGCCTCCGTCGTCACAATTAATGAAGGGCTAGCGGAAAAGTGCTCATGTAATACGCCAATTGCCTAAGAGGACCCTAGTAGGTTCGACGGCCTTTGACGTCCGCTAGCTCGCCCGGTGTAGCGTCCATTCACCGAATGGTTCGGCAGCCGGGTTCGTCCGTTGCGGTCTAGAAGGAATTTTGGGGTGATGCGAGCACTATAAAATTAACTTAATGCACACCCAGTGACGGCGGATCGGAGGGAGAACGGAGGAAGCCTTTTAGTCCGGTTCATAGCTCGTTCCGGTCCATCCGGACGGCAAGCGAGAGAGGCCCCTCTCTCGTTCAACAACATCTGGCCCCAGATGTTGTGGTACAAATGTGTTGTTAGCGGAGCATACGTCCGTCGCTCGGGACGCTCCGTTGTATAGGCAGTCCGCTGAGACTGCTAAGGCTTCCTCTTCTCGTCAGCGCACACGACCGCACCTTGGCTGCGTGACCGCCGATATATTACCAGCTTCGCCGATCAAGGATTCTTCGGCGACCAGGTCACACCATCCGGCAGCCAGGGATTCGAGACCGAT
Source organism: Pictodentalium vernedei (assembly GCA_031216915.1). NCBI lineage: Eukaryota > Metazoa > Mollusca > Scaphopoda > Dentaliida > Dentaliidae > Pictodentalium > Pictodentalium vernedei. Next base: position 300,063,690 of record CM062290.1, on the reverse strand, counting down.
GGACTCCGGACGTTCGCATAGGAAGTATGCGGGAGCCATCTGATGCGGAGCTGCCCTCGACGAAGCACCGATAGACTGCGCCTCCGCAGGTCTCGACGCCGGACATTCTTGTGCACATAGCACAGCTTATCGCAGCATCCCAGCAGCCGACAGAAACGGTGTTGGATCGAGAATTATCCGACAGCGCTGGGTCGGTAGCCGGGGACTCGAGGCCTGCAGACTCCGGACGTTCGCATAGGAAGTGTGCGGGAGTCAACGTACACGGAGCTTCCAGCGGCAATGCATCGTAAGTCCGCTACTGCACAGGCCTCGGGAACGGATGTGCTTTCCTTAATAGCACAGTTTATCGCAGCATCCCAGCATCAACTGAATCTGTCGCATATATTTTATCCGACGATGCTGGGTCGGGACGCTCCGCGGAAGCGGGTACGGACGTCCGAAAGTTTCATCCGGTCCGACGGGATACCGAAAGGGATTCGGTGGATTTCAAGCTTTCCCTTTCGGAACAACATATGCTGCGATGCCGGATAAGAAACTGATAGCGTCGGTGGACTTAGAAATTTTTGGTTCGGTTCAGGGACATCGTCCCTCAGTTCCGACATAGTCCAATAATGTCACACAAACTTTCGAATTATTGAACGACGCTATATATATTATTATTTTATGCTTGCTATCCAAGCATTTCTGGTTTCTTGTTCGAAGAGTTATGGAGATGTCTTTCAAAAGTGTGCCTCTGTCGTCATAGTTAATGAAGAGTTAGCGGCAATAAGTGCTCATGGTATATGTCTATCGCTTACAGAGTGACATTCGCTAGCTCACCCGGTGTAGCGTACATTCATCGAATGGTTCGGCTGCCGGGTTCGTCCGTTGCGGTCTAGGAAGGAGATTTGGGTGATGCGAGCACTTTAATTACTTTAGTACTCACCCAGTGACGGCAGATTGAGGACAGATCGGAGGAAGCCAACAACATAGGGGACCGCATGTTGTGGTTCAGATATTTTACATTCGGAGCATATGTCCGTTGCTCGGGACGCTCCGTTATATTGACAGTCCGAGAGACTGTCTTTAATGCTTCCTCATCCTCACAGCAGGGCACACGACCGCACATTGGCTACGTGACCTCGAGTATCCGATCATTTTCGGCATTCAGTGATTCCACAGCGAATAGGTCGCGCCATCCGGTAGCCAAGGGACACGAGGCCTATACACTCCGTTCGCTCGCATATTGGAAGTATGCACGGGGTAACGATCTCGGAGCTTCCTGCGGCAATGCATCGTAAGACCGCAGCTCCTCAGGCCTCAGTGACGGACGTGCTATCCGAGTTAGCACAGTTGTTTCGCAGCATCCCAGCAATTGACGGTTTCTCGGTCGAATCAGGAATTATCCGACGGCGCTGGGTCGGTGCGGTCCGCGGTTGCATCAAGCTACGGACGACCGAACGCTTTATAGGGTCCGACAGGATGGCGAAAGGGATTCGAAAGATTTCGAGTTTTCCCTTTAGTAGTATCGGAAGATGCCTTTCATATCTTCTGGCATTTCTTCCAGTGATTATTTTTCGGACTTCATTACTGCGATCTTGGATAAGAGACTTATAGCGTCATTGGACTCGGATTTTTCGATCGGTACAGGGACTTTGTCCCTGACTTACCGACGCAGTCCAATATTGTCATTACAACATGTGTTTTATTTTTCGACGCTATATATTATATATATATATACAAGCCTGCTACTAAGCATGATAGTTTAGTTTCTTGTCCGCGTGGCTCATTTCTGCCATTTTATCTTTTTTACATATAGTTTATTTTGGCAGAGCAGGGCATACCGAGAGTTCATATGCGTCTAGACGGTGTGATTAAAGACTGCATATATTCTTTTTCGCCGTTTATGTCTTTTCCAATTTCAATGTTGGGAACGACATTATGTATAGTAGACTTAACTTAGACGCTTTATTATACGTAATCCGCCTTACTGAGGCGTTATCATTACGTCTTCAAGAAAAGATTTACGGGATATTATTCTCAATGTAATTTCTTTTGAGGGCAGTAGTTTGTTCACGTATAACTCCGCCCTTCAGTGGCTGATTGGAGTTGGTTAGACGTGATGCAGCCCTAGCTACATCCACGCGTGGATAGTAGGTTAAGAACTCTCTCAGAGTCGCTTCGTTCTCGGAGGAGCTTCTCTTCGACGGCAACTTTCCGGCAATCCATGAATTGCTTGATTTATACATTCTCTTGTCTATCTAGTGTTACAAGAGATTCAGACTGGGGCAAACATTCGGTGGTTGACTCAGAGAGTGCCGCCGCAGTTGCCGGACCCTAGTGTGGCTGTTATGACGGTTGCCAGTCAAACAGATTGGGATATATACTGATCCCTATGGATTCGAAGTGCCAGGGTCTTTGGGTTCCGCAGTCTTTTAGCTATCAGTTTAACTTCCGCGGAATAATGTTTTTTAGGCTTGCTTTATGTCATTGCATGAACATTATTCAGAAACGCATGCCCAAATTCCTGTCCTTTAATTCGACAGTAGTGGCGTATCTCCGGAACCAGGGAGGCACTCTTTCGTTTCCGTTATTCAATTTAATGGAAAGAATCCGTCTGTTGGTTATAGTACACCAAGTTCAGTTTTGGTCCGTCATATTCTGGGTCGTCTGATTGTTTTATCGCACTCCCGTTCTCTTACGGGTCGCTTGTTGCTGTCAGAATGGACTCTCAACAAACAAGTATTTAATCAGATTTGCTATCTATGGGAGCGCCCAATGATGTTTTATTTATGACACAGCTTGCTAATCAATTGCAGACGTATGTGTTGGCTTGTCCAGATCTCTGAGCTAATACTGTTAACGCTCTATTGATCTATAGGACGGTATGATAGGATACGCGTATCCTCCGGCGCTGTTGTTTTAGCAGTTATTGCTAAGATAAACAACCACAATACATTTCTGTTGATAGCATCTCTATCTTCACAGAGATCATGAGTAATTTACTCTCTTGTCTACTGTGGATCTTAACGTGAAATCTTCCTCTATGTGAGGATCTTTTTTCACTGGGTAAATCGTGTCATCTTTATCACAACCAGCAAGGTCGCAACCTTCATGTATTCCGTTGTGTGGTCCGTATTGCATTGTAAGCACTGTACTGGACGAGCTTTGGACGCGATTTCTTACTATAGGAGATCCTCTTCTTCGCTATTCTATGCGACTAAAGTGGAGGCTCTTCCGTCGTGGTGTAGGGATCATTATGTTCATATGGTTGATCCCTCCATACTACGCATTGCTAGTTTTTAGTATACTTGTTTCACAAGATCTACTGCAGCCTGTTGTTATTTAGGTTATAGGTTTATGTTACCTCATACCTATGCACTCTACGTTAGTTTACAATTGAGTCTTTTGTCTCTTTATCTAAGTCAGTTAGTAACTTTTTGATAAATAGACTTAGAATCCTTAGATTAAATTCCTATATGGATTTTAACTTCGGTTCTTATTTAGCTAAGTAATCATTTGAGCCTCTGGAAACAGTAGTTTTCAAATTCTGACCTTTTAGACAGTAATTCTGTTGGTTTCTCTTTTACTGTAGAGTCAGTGAGTTTCATGCACTATCGATGGATGATTTTCACTTTCATAGTTTCGGAATCTATACTTCTGTTACTATTTAGGTTCGATTGTTGCATAAGAGTTAGGCTCCTATTATTCGGAACCTATTATTTTAAGGTCCTTCCGTCTTCGTATGGGCATAGGCCTTTACTCTTTCCGGGTACAGTTTATGTATTTATAAACAGATATCTGTTTATTACAAGGGCGTAAGCTTCTTCTGTCTTTGATGTCTAGTAGAAGGACGTTACGCTCCATTTTATTGTTAATGGATTCTATTAACTAGCGTACTGTTTATGGTATATCATTGGCTTAGCAGTTGTGCTTAAGATTTTGGCTCATGAAGTAAGAGTTCTTCTACTTCTTGGGCTTACATTAATAGTGTTGCTATTATAGATTTTTGAAGGCTGCTCATTGCGCTCAGCCATCCATTCATGAATTTTATCTCAGAAATATCGAGTCCATTTCTGGAGGCCTCTATTGTTAGGTCTATTATCTACTGCTCAGAATGTCATTCACTTAACAGTTGCTACTATAGCTAGGTAGGCTGTCTGTTTCGGCAGTGTCTCCGTTCGGCTGCCCTCTTCGCTCTGGGCTATTTGACCCAGGGCAAGAAAAAGGGGGGGGGGGAGGGTGTTCCCTTGGGTCACCTGTTTTTACTATGAAAACAAGGGGATACCTCCTCTGGAGTTAGTAATTCTGAGCAGTTATTGGGATGGTTGTTTAGTGAGAAGTTTAAGTTTATAAAATTCATTCAAGTCTTAGTTTTTAAAGTATAGCTTTTGAATATTGCATATGTCAACGGACATGATTATGCAATTCTCACACACTTTTAGGAGTATAAGAGTCTCTATTCTCTAGACTTACTTTATTATTGGCTTACTTTAAAAATTATTAGTATAAGGATTATTGGATATTAATAGAGTACATGGATGTATGAAGCTCAATTTTTGGAAGGTGTTGTATCTTTCTAATTTATCATAAATAAGAAAGATACATGTAAGGCCTATTACTTCTTTTCCCTACAGGGGATGACGCTATTTTATTTTATTGAGCGTATTCCATTTTGCTCTATGTCCTTGGCCCTCCAGCCTTTTTACTATTCAGCTATGTCTGGGTCATTGGTACAGTATAAAAATGTTAAAATTTATAGTAATTTATATATTTTTTATACTTACCAATGACCCAGACGGGGATGGCCCTCCCAGGAGTTGGGAACTCTTGCCTCCCCGCTGAGTACATAGCGCTTACCAGGCACTGGTTATTAGAATGATTAATGGCGCCAATTTCGGAACGTCCTTGACACTGCGCATGCGCAGTGGGGGTGAGGTGTGGAGGGCCTTTCAGGACATGTTTTCTTTAGTTTTAGATGCAAATTTTGGGGATTAGGGGGCAAAATTTGTGTTTGGCCCTATATTTTAAGAGTTAGCACCAGCTATGTCTGGGTCATTGGTAAGTATAAAAAATATATAAATTACTATAAATTTTTTAACTTTCGTTGTATTTTGTATATTCTCCATGTTCGCATGCCACTTTTGCGTACAGTGCGATTCAGACATATAATTTTTTGGTTGATGAGTTTATGTTATCCTTTTGGATATTGTTATTAGCTCACCTGACTGAAAGTTAGGGTGAGCTTTTCAGATCACTTTTTGTCTGTCGTCCTCGTGTCGTCTGTCGTATGTCATGAAGGTGGTGTTTGGATCATTTTCTTCCAAGCCACTGGCTGCAGTTCAATGAAAATTCGCATGAATAGCAGTTATGTTGGGGCATTTGGGTTTTTCTTCAAATTGGATTTCTGCTCATATTGAGGAGGGGTGGGGCCAAAATGCAAAAAAAAATTTTTGACATCTTCTCATGAACACGCCGTAGCAGAGATTTGATATTTGGTATGCAGCTTCCATTTGAGGTGTAGACTCAAGTTTGTTCAAGAGAAGATTGACGGGCAATATTTGCCTTTGTTCTGGGAGGAGCAAGAATTTTTGCCCCGTCAAGAAGTTCGATTTTCTGAACCGAGAGGCCAATTTAAACCAAATTTAATATGAGGTATTATTGGGTTATAAGTACTTGATTTATGCAAAAAATATTTTTCCTGCAGCCCCGTGGGAACCTCAGGAGCCCAAAATAGAAAAAAACCGAAAACATCCATATCTCCAAAACTGCACGGCACTGAGAATTTTTATTTGGTGTGAGGCTTCCTTGGGACCAACAGAAAGGAATGGTAAAAAAAATTGCCATTGGTTTTGTTGTAAGGTACTTTTTCGGGACTTTGAAAAAATGCTGAGTCAGCATTTTTTAACACTGTGGGCAATGGGAAAAAATTAAAGAAACGCTTGCTTCCAAACCACTGCTACAAAAGCTATCATATTTTACATATAACATCTTTGGAACATTGATTCACATATTTGTTGAAATCAAATCCCTCGGTCCATATTTGGGTTTCCTCTTCTTTTTCAGATCCAGCATTCAGAATGTTTTGATATTTGGTGTGCAGCATCCTTAGGGGTGTGAAATTCAAGTTTGTTAAAGCCAAGTCCCTGGGTTCATATTTGGGCTAACTGTGGGAGCCCGAATTATAACTTAGTTCAATATGAGGAATTTTTCTTTAAAAATTTTGTTCTTCAGATTCAGAAGTCGGAATGTTTTGATATTTGGCATGCAGCATTCTTAGGAGGGTGAGATTCAAGTTTGTTCAAGCCAAGTCCAGTAGCCTGGTGCGAACTCTGCAAAGTACAATGCCATATTGGACAGATTTAAAAACATCCACCGTGTGTAAGTTCCACCCAGGTAATATATCGAGTTCAGTGTGAAACTGGAAAAATATATATTAAAAAAAAGTAAAGAGACTTCTGAACTAAATCAGACATTGTGCGAGAGGAAACTCCACTCTGAATGTATGCGTCATAATTAACCTATGCCGTCCAGCATCTCATTCAACATATTGAAGAAACATTATTCACCTTGCAATCAGGATCTGATCCAGGAATTTGGAATGGGGTGGGGTTTGTGCCAATTGACCATATGCCGCTCATCCGAGCCACGAAGCAGCAAGTAGGGGATACATGCAAGTGGGTGTGTCCCCCTCTTGTCAGTGGGCGTCCGGAGAAATTTCACCAAAATTGCACCAGAAACACGCTTTTTCCTCAACTCTGAGCTCTCATTCAAATAATAAATTGTGGCCAGAAAAATAGTAATTATATACACAAATATACATACTTGTTGAGTTGACTAGCCACATAGTTTAACAGACACCCTTTCTGCCCTCCAGTGGGGTTATTAAATGCACTGAGTGTGCAAGCATTCACTATAACTCGGCATCATGCCTGATTGTCTAAATTAATAAATTCAGACTCTGCTGAATACTGTATTATATCATGGCTCTGGCACATATGGGGGGGGGGGAGGGGGGGTAGGCATCCATCCCCACATCTCCCTCCCACCCCCACCCCACTGGATGAACCTTGACAATAGAGTCCTGCTAACTAAGAATGTAACAAATTTGTCACAAACTCCCAATAAAAATCGACTGTGAAGCCAC